>OX421888.1:0-600000 GCA_949128085.1 Cetonia aurata | reverse complement strand
TATTTAACCTTGAAATTGTATGCGGTTTCATTAATTATTGACTACTCCAGAAGAATATGTACACTCACGGACACCCAAAATGTCCGGTCTAATGCGTAGTCTAAACGCAGCGAGCTGTTCGGGTGCGTTCGGAAGTTTACCAGCACCCGCGCTTTCCCCTTGCCTTGCGACTATTCCGTTCTTCTGTGAATTACCCATATTTATGTATTATATTTGCTTCGTAGCGGTTTAGAAAGATGTGCGGGTGAAGTTCATTGCGATATTTCGCATACAATTTTAGCACAATTTATACTTTTTCCTTGTTTTAATAACTAGGGCAGAAGGTTAGGCCAAAGTGATTCAAAAGTTGAAACGCGAAAAGTGATTGTGAGTTTGGCAAATACGGATATGTCAGTTAGATATAGCTAATGTTTATTTATTGCATTCGTTTAAAACTTGGCTGCCGCGGCGTTGGGAAAGAGAGTGACGGGGCGGGTGTTTTGCTCCCGAGTATATCCGAACGGACGCGCTTACACTGTGGCTTAGACCGGACATTTTGGGTGTCCGTGAGTGTACATACAAGTCGAGCATTGAGAGGTTATAAGAGAATGTTGAAATATGGCAGTACTACAATTATGCAACGCCCATAAGAAATCCCATAAAAAAGAAATATAAACATGGATATTTTCGCCATGAGTCTCACAGTTAAGTAGTAAACAACATCAGATGTGAACTAGTTTACAGTAGAATCTTCGAAGTGCATTTTAGTATTATTTGGTCAAATTCCAGAACAATAAAATAAATTTTAGTAAAAAGATTGGACAATTAAATTATAACCATAACAAAAATTCTTTGACTCGATCCTTAAATGAGAAACATGATGCACAAACATTTTTGTCTCTGCGTAATGCAAGATTATGAAACTCGCCCGAAAAAATAACCTTGAAATGTGAATTTTACGTGCATTGCTACTAGATGTTTGTTAGTCGTGACTCATGAATTGAATGACTAGGAGCTGGGAATCGTTAAAATTTAATGGTTCGACTCGAAATTACATAGTCAAAACGAGGAACAGCAATGCCGTTTACCTATTTTCTTGCTGCAATATCAAATTGCAAAAACCGTAGCCAGATAAGTATGGAGAATGCTCTAGAAGTTACCTTGGCTTCTTATAAAGAATGTGTATAAATATTAGCGGAAGAATTATATATATAGTGGAGGCAGCATAAATATCGATGCACGTGACTTTTATAAATTATAATAAATATTAAAATGAAAATATTTACGTTCGGTAATACAGTTCACTGTAAATTACATAACCTAAAATTTGGACTATTCATTGACTTGTGCCATATTTGACAACAGTGTAGTACTTGACGTAATATTCGGTCAGTCACGTGCATCGATATTTATCTTGCCCCGAGTATACCGATGTTCAGATATAAAAAAAAACACACGCACAATAGAAACAGCAAGGATGACACAACTTAAATTTGGCAACACGATTTAATTCATGTTCAAAATTAACTCACCACTCAAAGAATTCTACATGGTGTCCCAGAATAAGTATTCCTAATTGTTTGAAATGATAGAGGACGCGGAATTAAACATTTGTAATTAATAAACTAGTGACTAGAGATTTCTGGATATCAAGGTAAACTAGAAATCTTTAATAACAATGCTGTTGCACCATCATGCTGGAAAACAATATTTCTTTGACTATTAAGTGGGATATTTTCAAGCAATTCTAGTAGAGTATATTCCAGAAAAATGCTATGCATATGACCATCTAACCGTGCAGGCAGTAAATATGGTCCCACTACATAATGGTCAACAAACCCAAATATTAACAGGAAACTTCTATTGATGATACTGGCGCAAGGATTTTCTTCACCCCAAAAATGACTATTGTTTGTATTAAAATAACCATCTCTTGTAAAACATCTGTGCATAATACACTCCTAGGAAATCTTGGTAGGTCTTTGATTTTATTACGTTATCAGTACCATTGGGCAAATTGAACTCTGTTGGTATAATCAGCTGGAATTAACGTTTACACTTATTGAGTTCTTTAAAAATGGTGCCAAGGGCATTAAATGATCTTGATTAATAATATTTTCCATTTAATATTCAGCATTCATTGATATTTGGCTAATAGGGGTTAAACTCTGTGCAGGCGTCAAAGCAAATTGCGCTTCAGAATATTTACTCTCCTCCCTTTGAGAGATTGTGCAGCCTTTCTCCGCTTTTTTTGCAATTTCATGAAATTTTGACCTGACTCTAGTCTCGTTCAAAAACAAAACTGGCTTCCAATCTTCAACTATTCGATCGGAAAAATTTCTGGCAAATTTCAACCGTTATACTCTGGGTGTTGTTGTAAGGAATGGTCCAATTGCAGACCTCCTATTACTCAATCTTATTACCTTCCACCTTCTCCGTACGATAAAAGGAGATATTCCGAGATTTGTGACTGCTTCAAACTGGTTATTCAGTTGCGTACCTACTTGTTATTTGCCTACTTCTGAAAGCAATGCAGTTGTAAAAAAAACTACCACCTCTTGCATTTTGTAAGTCGTTTTTGAACTACTTCTTCTTTGGAGCGATCTTGCTTTTTCGAATTTACGAACAATTTCACTTACTGTCGCATGATTAACACCCATTAAATCAGCTACTAAACATATTGTACTTTTTCTAACAAGTTTGAAACTCTTACGCATTCATCATTGGTTAAATGATGCGGTCTATTCATGATTTTGAATTTAAACTTTGTTAACTTAAATTCTACACACGCACGAAATTAATAAACTCGTGCTGAATTAAAACTTATGCGATGCTTGAACTGTAACCAAAACGACTCCAGGAAAACCTTTTAATAAAACTTGACACTAATTTGCGGCTGTTTTCACCAGAAATGTCAAAATTGCTTTGTAGTAACACAAGCTACCACCACATTAAATCAGATGAAATCAAGCATTGATTTTCTTTAATTTACTATCACCTCGACCGAAGAAAATCACATCTCCTACCCGAATATTCCGCCCTCGATGACCTTGAGCGCTACCAATCCCCATTGTTCCCTCTAACATCAACATCCCGCCTCCCACGACCTAAATACTCTTCGGGGATGCGGCCAGGGTCAACCGGGACTCGTCGCGGGAAGGTCAGAACGCGTGCAAGGCACTGGGAGCCTGCGTATGGTCGGATTTGGGGAGGTATCCCGCCTTCGATGGGGAGGCAAGCCGCCCTCTCGCACCGGCGCTCGAGGAGTAACCTTCGAAGATTTATAGGTCACGACCTAAATAGCGTGGATGAGGATTTTTTCAATGGTGGAGGAGTCAGTTGAGGTTTTGGACCGTCACCAGTTTTGCATTACGTAGTAGAACGTGTAAAACTGTTGCTACTTTTCAACGAAGCCACTTAGACGCAATTGTGGTTAATGTTGTTCGCCTCTTAAGTTTAAAGTCGATTTGGTGGATTCGTAATTTGAGGTGTTTTGATATCGCAACGAATGTAAGTTCTGTGTTGTAGAAGTTTTTTTTTTTTCTCTGATGAAGCTGGTTCACGTTTTATATGATGTAAATTAATTTTATCCAATTATTACACCATCGACTACTTTATGGATGTCTCGTCTTCAAATGTTCAAGAATTTACCTACAGAATTCTCTTATTTGGACTGCAACCAAGTCTCTGTAACAAAAGTTGGTCAAAGGCAACATATTTAGGTTTTTTCTTAATCAAAGAAAAATGCCTGGGGTTTTCGAAGGTTCTACTGTAGACTAGTTCACATCTGATGCCTCCTCCCAACTTAGATTCCCCCTGTAAATCCAGGGTTTTCCTGTACATTCTTCATCGCCACAGCAAGTGTTGCCGAAGCCGCCTTGTTATGTTGAAGGTCTTCCTTTTTGGAGTCCCGGTAGAAGAGGGCCCGATGCCCTTTCCTGATCCCTCCGTTCTGGTTTAAAGTAGGATTTTATTTGCTATTAGAAATAACGAATAAACAGGGATTTCAATTGAAACACAATTTGTAATTTTAAAGAGATGAAATTTCTAGAAACTGATGAACGGCTTGCTTGCTCCTATGCCCGTATCGACGTCGCATTTCCAAGCACAGCGATCTCACCTAAGATTTCAACGTTAATATCTTCATTATCGACAACCCGATGAAGACGTTTTTTTTTATGTACAGAGCCCGTTTCCGTAGATTTTTGGATTAGTTCCAATATGTACTTGTAACTTTCGTTAAATAAGCGATCTGTGGATGTTGCACTCCTCCCATTCTCATAATACAAAGTCACTAATTCCACACTTTCTTCTTGGATAGAATAAACCATATTAATTTATTGTGAATTCAGGATTAAACTGAAAGTAAATTCCACCAAACGATGCAAAGGGAAACTAATACCGTACAAAATAAGTGTCTAAGTAGGAGTTACCTTGGTTACCACAAAAGAATTGCGAAATATCAGGAGAGCATTTGAAGCGATTTAATTCTAATCGTGTTTTATTACACAGATCGCAGATTATGCACTTTTTGCTTACTGATTTAAAAAATTATGTTTTGATACATATATTTATATAAAGAGAATTGAATGGTGACAGGAATGATTTTAAATCGTCAAGTTGTCGCCCCTTGATATGACAATTCACAGGTTTTGGAATTTTATATAAATTACAGCTGGTAAAGACTTATTTTAGAGGTGGCTCGTTTCGAATCGTCAAGTCCTACTCTCGTGTATTTATTATACGCCGTTTTACTCCTTACCAAATCACCCTGTATACGCATCCATACGTATGTACGAAAATGAACGCAAATGAATATCGTGCCCGTGCGATTGCAGGTCGGCCCCGTCTCTCCGCGCCTCCCTCCCGGCTTAACCTTTAACGAAAACGCTCTGACATTCCGCGAGCATCTAAACTACTTTCCGTCGGCAGCGCACGGAGCCGAACGCCGTCCGAGATCGCACGAATCGCACCCGAACCGCTCTAACCAGGTCTGCCACGTACCAGAACGAGTCGACCGCGATCAATAGACGTCTGAAACGCGTAACCGCCACCAAATGCAAGTATTAACGCCAAATCGTTGAAATAATTGTGATAATATTTAGTATTCTCTCTCTATCTACACATTAATAATATAATATAATAATAGATATATATATATAATTGTATTTAATTAAATCACCGTACGAGATTTATAAAACTAATAATAATAAAAAAACTGTATTATTTAAACCAGCCTGCCAGTGTGATACCTAAGACGATTTCTTTCTGTTTGTTTACTACTGTTCGAGATATTTATAAAGGTTTTATATCTATGACGATTCTTCAAGTGAAACTGGTGATGACACAACGTGATATTCATGAAAAATATTCGTTCTGAGGGACAGTGTATCTAAACAAAAGTGAGTGTTATATTTGACAACAATTACCCTAAAAATAGGATAAATCGGTGCGCCAATTTCTCCCTGGTCTGCAGATGGCAATAGCGATTCGAATATCGTGTTTCTCCCAGTATTGTCAGTGTGATAAGAGCCATATACGGGACGAACAGAAATCTTGGGTTTCGTAGTTTTAACATGAATGGCAGCGTTCTGTCTTACAGCCATTCCAGATTGACACCGTCAATAACAACAACAATTAACTCGTCCGTACAACTAGATAATGATTCTCAATGTTGTTATTATTATACAAATGATAATGTCGATCGTGCAGTGGTAGTCCTGTGTTCCATAGTAGTAGGAATAGGAACCGATTGCTAGAGATCGTCTAGTGTTATCGCTTTTCGTCGACTGGCGTCCATATTTGTAAGTACATACGTAGGGAGAATGTATAATACCCAGTTATAAAAAATGTGCAATTTAGATCCGTAAACCTTAGAAAGGAAATACACAAATACCCCCTACCATACTGTATCGTCGTTTTCTAGTGCATTAACATTATGAGACGCAAAAGCTGTCTTTTTGACATACATACAGGAAACAAATGATTCTACGTTTATAATACTTTCCTTTAACAAAGCAGTGCAAATATTAAAATTCTTAATTTAAAGAATGCTTCTGATATTTATATAGTAGACTTAATTATTGTTGAATAGTAAATCTTATCTCTTATATTAAACATTTTGCGTCACCGTGTTTCAAAGGCGATTTTTTTTTATTTAAATTTGCTAAAAGATGCGTCAAAATCATGACTGGGCGATCTAAAAATATCCAACAGAGAAGTTTTGGCTATCGATGCTCCTTGCTTTTATTCTCCAAACATTCACTCCACCTGTAAATGAAAAAATAATCCTTTTTTGATTGTTCGACTATATATTTACCAATGTTTATAATAAACTGTCGTTCTTAATCCTGGAATGTATACTAAAGAAAAAAAAATATGTTTAAAATAAGGAGTTTTAATTTACTATGACTTGTAAAGGTGTCCCGAATAGAAAAAAGTTGTAGGCGTTTTTACAATATACACAAACAGTAAAATACCTAAACATAAATTATGATGCTGGGATTACTGAATTGTTGCATTTAAAGGAATGCAAAGATGTTTTGAGTTGATCGTTTTTATGAATAGCGTTTTTTTCATAGTTACTTATGTTGGTATGCGTTGATGAAGGGTTTTAAGACATTTTTTTTTTCCATTTAAGAAAAAGTGCTATTAATGAGAAAGCTGTAAAAGTGTATTTTGTTGCATCCTACATATACAGAGAAGATATTTGTAATTTCTTAGTGTTATGTTGATAGTTGCCATGATTTTGGAGCGCATTAAATAAAAATTTAAACTTTTCGTAACCAAAGAAACGAAGACTTCTACTAATAGTATGTTATGGGACTCCGAGAATTACATGAAATTCCCTATATGTTAAAATTTACTTACAACTTTCCTTGATGGAACATTTTCAATTTATGTATTAAAATAAAAAGTAAATCTGGTTGTAGATAAACTAATTTCAACATTAGATAAAAACTAAGCAGCGTATGGCATACCAAAATTGAAATTTTAAATTTTGAATTTTATATCTACGAAAATGATGTTTCTAGATCACACCTACGTTATTAAACTTTACTACAATCAAAAGTTTTAAAGTATCGTATGCAAAAAGGTTCGTTCGAGTACAGTTTTACGGCATTTTCACGATTCAATAAGTTGTAGAAACACAGATTTTGTACTTGGGACTTTGTTTTGCAGTATTAGTGTGGAAATTTTTGATTTTGGAGCCATCAGCTTGTAAGTCAAGCTGTAAAAACGTATTTTTGCTCCTTTTTATGCTTTTGCTTCTCGTCTCTTGTCTATATTTTCCGCTGTACGTGGCTAATAAATTCATTTTCCAAAACTTGCCCCATTCTATAGCTAACACACATTTAGGGCGGAAAAGTTTTTTTATGCATCAAAAGCTTTAGAGTTGATATCGAAAAGGGCTCTTGTTTCTTTGACTGGTGCAAAAGTCTTTGACATAAAATTCATGAACACTCTGTCGAGATTGCCATTCATGGGCATTTTTAACAGATTAAATATGTGGTTTACGCACGATGGAGCTCCTGCGCATTTTTCCATCGTAGTTAGAAATTTCTTAAATCAAGATTACAACGAGAGATGGATAGGACGGGGTGGACCAACTGCATGGCCTCCTAGGTCCCCTGACCTGACACCTCTAGACTTCTATGTTTGGGGGCATCTAAAACAATTAGTGTACGCACGATCTGTAAACAATTTGGAAGAACTCAGGCAACGAATCGTAAATTGTTGCGAGGAAATTCGGAGGACTCCAGGAATTTTCGAAAGATTGCGTCGATCTTTCATAAGAAGGTGTGAAGCGTGCTTAGAAATGAACGGTGGACATGTAGAAGAATTTCTTTAGTTTTACTTTAAATAAACATTTGTTTAATTTACATTGCGATCAGAATTTCTTTGAAAATTTTTATCCTACTAAAACAATATGCAATCGACTATATGTCAAAAACAGTTGAATTGCGGACCCATGTTGACTAAGACTTTTTTGTTTATTTCCACCAATACTATAATTGGGTAAAATATCCGACAACCTTTTTTTAACACACTGTATATGGTTTTACTACGTCCTTATTATCGCATAATGTTTTTCTAATTTCTCTTTCCAGATCTCTGGCTGGCCAGACTGATATGGAGCACTAGCAAGATGCGCGTCCCCGTCCCCTCCGAGCCGAACTTATCTACATTTCCTACCTACCAAGTGCCTCAAGTGTCAGCCATGAGGGGCCGCGCACCCCCAGTACAAGTCGCCCGGGCACCTTGGAGAGTTAGAGCCGATTCTCCGAGCGTCCGTTCTCTGTCTGTGATATCCGGCTCGAGTTGCCTTCATCTTCGTAATAAAGCTTCGTCGGTCAACAATCGACAAGAAGATAAACAACCGATACAACAACAACAACAACAACCCACGTTATTATCATCATCTTCTTCAGAACAGAACAAACAGCAGCAAACGCAGCAGCAAAAGGCCGAGGGCAACTCTAATCATATTAATAATAATATTTACGATAACGTTAAAAATAATATTACTAATAATAATAATAATCTTAGAATGATGATGCAATCTGTGACCGATAACTGTCTTCTGAACTCTACTACTTTAATTACTTCTACTACTGTTACCGTACCAAATAAACAACGTAACGGCGACCAACAGATGGCGGTCGCACACAATAATGTTAATAATAATATTAATCTTAATGATAACATGATAAGTAATAATGATACTATTAGTACTACTACTACTACTACAAATAGCGATAAGTTAGCAAGTAAGTTTGGTGCTTTACTCCTTCACGGACAAGACATTCCCAAACAAAAGGCTGATGACCTCGAAACAAGCGACGACTGTGAATTACTGCTGACGATGAACCTCACGAAAGCAACTAATAAGATTATCACTCCCTCTATTTCTACTACCGAAAATACTATTAGACACGATACCAATACGGACGATTGGGACCGCGGTGACACGGAAGAAGACGGACAGCGCACATCGAGGGCGTACGGGCCGCCTCTGAGGTTGCGCGGAGGCGGCGAGAGCTCGATCAGTACGGGTACTACGGGATGGGGCACGCCGCCAACTCAACAGGCCAGTAATAACAACGGTGAGTCTCTATTCTCGCTAGCTGGATCCGTCAAAATCGATAAAATAGTCAAGGATCTTATGTATCTGGTTTTGGTGGAGTATTTAGAACGAAAAGGAACTGTTGCCAAAAGAAAAGTGATGATATCCTTGATTTTCTGTTTATCTAACTTCAGTTTATCCGATCAGAATCTTCTAAATATAAATTTATTTCAACTAGGAAATGAAAATCTGTCTTGCGTGGTTTAACTCGTTTCCAAAATGAAAAAAAAAAACTGTTGAAATAGTTTGAAATGTGAGTTTGTTTAGATCAGTAAACGAATATCCCACCTTGGCGTGGTTTAAAATCGACGAAATAATGAAAATTCTATGCATTTAGACCAAAGAGCCGTCATTTTCTGTTTATCTAACATCAGTTTTCTACCCAGAATCTTGTAATAAACTTTGTCTATAACTTTCCCGATTAGCAAATAAACCTTCACCTCGGCTAGGCTTACAATCAACGAAATCATTGAGGATCTTATGTCTCTGGTTTTGAGAAAGCGTTTAGACCAAAAAAAGATTTGTTACCAGAAAAAAACTTTGTTAAAATCTTTAATTTTCTCTTTATCTACCATGAATTTATCCAACCAGAACCTTCTAAAGCATATTTTGTAATAAATTAATTTTGATTGGGAAATCAAAATTCGAGGGTGATTTAAAATCAACGAAATGGCAATACTTCTTATATTTCTGATTTTGACAGAGTATTTAGATCAAAAAGGGACTTTTTTCCCCCAAAAAATAAAAGAAAACTTGTGATATCTTTGATTCTGAAGAATTAACAAACAATATTTTAATGCCCATTATATATAGATAATTCTATCTTGATTGGTAAATGGAAATCTACGTTGAGGTGTTTTAAAATCGACGAAATGATGAACGTTTCTGATGTCGAAAGAGCATTTAGACCAAAAAAGGATTTATTGCTTGCTAAAAAGAAATTTGAAGAAATCTTTAATTTTCTTTTTATCTATCATTAGGTTCTGGGAGCAGAATCCTTTAGTGCATATTCTATATGAATTTATTTTGATCGATCAATAAAAATTTGTTTTGGTGTGGTTTAAAATTGACGACATTGGGCAAATAATAGAATGAAGCGATAATTTATATAAAAACATTTATGTTCATCTGACACCAGTTCATCAAATGAATCTTCCTAATAAATAACTGTTTCTTTTTGCCCCTATTTTAATAAAATTACTTTCAATTGGCTTTAATAATCTTATTAGGTCGATATTCAAAATGGAAGCAAATCATTTTTGGACAGTTTCGAAACAATACGATGGATATAGAGAAATCTACTTTATTTGATGTAAATTCTGGACTGTGATCTCAGCTCCAAAAGAAGAATTGCAAAGCAGCTTCTTTTCTTCTGCTGGGCATGATAAAGAAACACAAATTTGAGGTGCCCAAAATTAGATTTTTTAACGTTGACGCGAATAAAAAAAAACCCTTAATTTACAAAAAAAGAAATTACAGAATTTTTTCCATCAGAGTCTTTAAAATTCGTTACGATTCTTTGAATTTACAAAATTTACTGGACAAAAAATGAAAACAAAATCGAGTTACCCCATTTGTTCCCATTTTTTTAAATTCTAAAATCTTATGGCAGTCTTAGACAAGACTTGTGACAACTACTAGCTTTTCTTCGCCAGTTTGGCAAGCTTTAATGAACCTCTACTTTAAAAATAAAAAAGAGATTTTGTTTGTCATTATATATCAAAAAAACACACTTTACTGATATCAATAGATTTTTTTAATTGTAAGTCTTAATAGTTAACTTTTTTATTTGGCCAAACACAAGAAACATCATATGTCCTTTTTTATTTGCACTTATGCAACTGTTTTCAAGCGTTAACCTAATAAAAATCTTGACCTTCAATATCCACTGTTGGAGTAAACAAAATAATCACGATAAGCCAGTTGTTTACTTCTTCCACATACCCAATCGTTTTATTACTTTAAGTAAATCCAGTTCAAATTTCTAATAATCCCTCGAAACAGGTAATTCAACCGGCTGGGGTAGTACAAACACGACCAATCCGAATAATACCGGCACTCAGCAATGGAATAACAATTCCAATCGACCACCAACGACCGGCCCTGGTAACTCGCAAGATTGTACGTATCAGGATACAATGGCGTAGCTAGGTGAGGGCGACCCACAGCGGGTGCCACCCGTTTTGAAGTGACAAAAAGGAAAAGCTTACAAAAATTAGTGTATTATCACAAAAATTATTTACTTACTGTTTTTTTTTATGTATACCTCCGTTCAAAAGTATTTGGACGTGCGAGGTTTTAGGAAAGATGATTATAAAGCATTTTTGCAATTAATTTTGCCAATGTATCTGGTGTTATCTGGGCCCATGCTTCCATATATAAGCCGTCGATGTTGGTGCTGATTTGCGGACCCCCCGATCAAATTTGTCTCTCAGTAGCTCGATGGGGTTTAGATCGTATAGTGTATATATATTTTTATTTTATCTTTACTGGATTAGACCATGAATATCCGCCGAGGGTGCCACCCATGCTAGCTACGCCGCTGTCTAAATAATATGTCTTTCGCCAAGAGTTGCTATTTTTAACGATTTGAATTGAATTCGCAGCGAACAAAACGAATTCAAACATCTCCCAGAATGGCCAACAACCCCCTACCTCTCAGCAACAATCGAATCCGGGCTGGGGACAACCAGGAAACAAACAGCCTGCCGGTGTTCCCCCCACTAGCATCGCTAATACCGGAACGGCGAACGCGAACGCTAATCCTCCCCAAGGTCAATCCACCACCTCGACTAAGCAGCAGTTGGAACAATTGACGAACATGCGCGAAGCAATCTTCAGCCACGACGGTTGGGGAGGGGTAAGTCTGCTGCTCCCCCCACTCCCCAACCTTCCATAACGGCGATTATCTATTTTTTATTGTATAGCAACACGTCAATCAAGACACTAACTGGGATATTCCGGGATCCCCCGAACCGCAGTTGAAAATGGACGGTTCCGGAGCCCCAGCTTGGAAACCGGCAGTCAATAACGGTACGGAATTATGGGAGGCCAATCTGAGAAACGGCGGACAACCACCTCCGCAACCGCAACAGAAAGCCCCCTGGGGTCACACGCCTTCCACGAACATCGGAGGGACGTGGGGCGAAGACGATGACGTCACTGACAGCTCCAACGTTTGGACTGGAGTGCCGCCGGCCCAGCCCCAATGGGGAGGAAGCAGCAACTCTGGAAATAGTGGAGGAGGAGGAGGAGGGGGTACCGCGATGTGGGGAGGTAAGCGAAGATTTTTCCACTGGATGATACAATTTCCTTACTTTGATTTTTTCGACATTAGGACCTAAAAAGGAGAACGATTGGGGTACTGCCGCTTCGAATACGGGGTGGGGGGATCCGCGATCGGCTGATCCTAGAAATACGAGCATAGATCCTAGGGATATGCGTCCAGATCCTAGTCATATAAGAACAACCAGTACAGACCCGATGCGCATGCTGGACCATAGGGAACAGATGAGATTGGTGGGCGGTGACATGCGCGGAGACCCGAGAGGTTAGTGAACAACCCTTGTTACTATGTATTTTTTGCGGGGATGTATTGATTATAAATTGAAACTCTAAAATTATGTCGAATTACAACATATACTTTATTTAGGGAAAGTTTGATCACTAACAAACTTTGAGCAACTGAAATTGATTGCAATGTCCACTACCATTTGGCAAACGCTTGTTTTTTTTTTTTACTATAGACGAAGGGGGTTAGCTAGCCACTCTTACTGGAGCCATTGTGTAAAAAAATAAAATAAAATTGACTGCTTCTTGAAATGAATATGTCTACGTAAACTGTCACTTGTCAAACGCTTATTTTATTACATTAACTTTTTGAGTATAAACAGGGGAAATTGGGTATCCACCCTTACTGGACCTATTGTAATACAAAATTAAATGCAACAAAATGCCAAATCAAAAATAGAAACAAAATTATCGACTTATATCCATTTAAAATATTATAATTTTTTTTTTAATCTCCAAATAACCTTAGAAACGTCATGCAAGTGTAATTAAAATAATTTGTGCTTTACTGTCCATCCTAAATTTAAAAACTGCTTGATGACCTCAAATTATACAGTGTCGAGCAATAAAAATTCAGCATTCAGAGACTGATGAAAATGAAATGCTTCTATTCAATAAAGAATTAATTTTAAAACTATCAAGGGATAGTTTTGTGGATTATTAACTTAAATCCATCTTTAAAACAAATCTTGTACTTTATCTTTCCATTCCAAGATGATGTCGCAGAATGGTTGTGACATTGTAATGTCGGAAAGTAGATTAACGGCTTGTCGTAGTTGTCGAAGTAGTTGATTATACATATATTTAAATACAACATCTGCGACGAACAAACTCATTCGTCGATCCTCAACCCTCTTATACCCTACGCTCAAATAGAGCTACATTTTCCCCTCTGTCAATCAGGCATAACCGGTCGACTAAATGGAGCTGGTGCTGAAGCATTCTGGGGCCAAGCCGGTCCGCAGGCCGGAGCACACCACATGCACCAACCCAAGATGCCTATGGGTCCCGGAAACTCCACGGGTTGGGAAGAACCGTCACCTCCATCGCAAAGGAGGAACATGCCAAATTACGATGATGGAACTTCACTGTGGGGAAACCCCCAACCAGGTCAGAATCTTATTCGATACTTCCGCCTAATAATTACGTATTGTAAGAGTATGCGTTTAATTTTGTAAATGATTATTTAAACTTGGGGTTTCAAGCAATTTTTTAAGGTGTAAAATATTTTAAATAAACATTTTTATCGATTTCATAAATTTTGAAAGGTTGAAATTTTTTCACAGCCATACTCATTCAAAGAAGTAAGTAACAAAAAAAGTATTTTAAATAAGATGCTTTTTATATATATACGTATATATTGTGCTGCTTCTGTTTATTTTAATTTTTTTTATTTATTTTTCTTAATTTTGAACTTAAATTTGGAATTAACAAAATAAATAAAAGGAGTGAGATATGACCACCAATTAATCCTAAAATAAAAAAAAACACAATTGACAAACTATATACTCAAATTTTATTATGCAAAGTTTCAGGGTTGGAAGATTTATTCCGATAATCTTTTAATTTAATCTTTACTTTGCTAAAATATTTCAATTTTTGTAAAAAGTGCCAATTTCCAATTCATGTTTTATATTGTGTTGGATCGTAGCGTTTTTTATACATGAAAAGTAAAATTTTGAATTTTTCAATTTTTGACATGTTTCCCCATAAAAACTCACTACTCCTACCGAGTTTGAAGCTTACAAATTTGAGTGCTTTATCGAATTCAACGAATAATAAAATTTACAAACAAAATTTTGTTGTGTAATAGTGATCTAAATCCTTATTTAAATCTATATATTTCAAATAAAAATAATTTTTTAAAAATAAATTTAAATTATTTTTATTAAAAGCTGACTATTTTAAATTATCGTTTTGTTTACACTCATAATTGTATTTATTTTTGCCAATTCCACTTTCCAGTCATAAATTTTTCTTTATATGGAATTTACATAAAATAATTTCGTCAATACATATTTGATTGATTATCTGTACAATGACGCTATCAAAATTGTAAGTTATATACCCTTCAAATTCCTTACAATTCATTTTATTAAAGTCTCCTTATTTTTTTACATTCACATTGCATTATCACGTATTTCACCGTAAATTCCACAAAATCTATTTTCGAATCATAATATCATTTCGTAAGATTTCCTTATATTATATCCAATAATAATTTTAAATAAAAACCGCATTCTATTTGTTCGAATATCCGTGAAATCGCGCCAACGGAATTGGAAACTTCCGCTTCAAATTTGTTGCAATGCGATTGGCCGATTCTCCTCGTGTTGTTTAGATTTTGTTTTTTTTTTTTATATAACGGCAAATAGTAGTAATGGCGTATAGTTCGTGTTGATCGTTCTTCGTAAACGGGGAAATTATCGGGATTTATAGGAGAACGTGAATTTAGTGTTGTTATCGAAATTTTTGTGCGGATTATCGTTTTATCGATGGTTTTTATACGTATTTTAAGGGTGTTGTGACGCGATTTTTGCTATATCTACGCGTGTGCTTGGAAGAACCCCGCACCATCTTAGTTTTTTTTTTAATTATCCGGTCGGTTTGTTATATTGTGCATTATTGTGATTTATTACTTCCTTTCAGTGCTTTATTTGTCCATTCTATCGTGCATTTTTTTTATTTATAAACATCTACAACATACACACACTGCATTACACAAGACACGAGAAAAACACTGGTATAAAAAAAAATAAATTCAATATTTTAATTTCGTTAATGTTTTAATTTTCTTTTTAGCTTACAAATCTTTTAATTTAATAATTTTTTTTTGTAAATCGATGTTATTTATTAACGAGCAATTAATTTGATTATTTAGAACTATATTAACTAACTTTTATGTCAGTGCTTAAAACACGATTCATTACACACACAAACTCATCGTTCCTTTTTTCCTTTTGTTCACCCGAACCGCAGGCTCACATTGGAAAGATCTGCCCACAGGGGCGAGTATGGGCCGGAACAGCGCCGCCGGTCCCCCTGGTATGCAATCTCGAATGAAGCCCGAGGCGTCCGTTTGGGGCCACGGCAGGAACGGATCTTGGGACGATTCCGGACCCGGATGGGACGAAACGGGCCCGTGGCCGAAACAGAAGACTATGCCCGGCCCGATTTGGGATAACGACGGCGATTGGATGCACAAACAGGGACCCAAGCAGCCGTTTACCAAGGAGATGATATGGAATTCGAAACAATTCCGTGTACTTGTGGAGATGGGCTATAAGGTAAAGTTTCTTTTAATGTTTTTTTTACGTAGAAACCTTGTTATTATTATTATTATTAAAGTTAGCCTATTATTAAACGAATTTTTAGTTTTTCGAATTGAAAATAGTTGGGTATTTTTTTTTTTTTTTATAAAATAAGTTTTATTACGACCAATCAGTTGCTCGTTCAAAAATAAAATGCCTACAATAGACACGATAAAAAAAATATAGTAGCTATTATAAATCACTCTAAAAGGAAGTTTAATTAAAAATATGCGTTTCTATAGATTATATCGTCGTTAAAAATCGATGCGATTCTAATAAGAAAAATATGAATAAAACTAGCATCTTTTTGTTTGTTTCGAATTCCTCTTGAAAGAGGTTACTACCGCTTTTTCGGGTAAAGATTTTATATACGTAGACCATCTGTTAATAAAAGTAAAATGCTTTTTTTTTAGCGTCTATTCAACGAATTTCCTTTTCTCCTTTTATTCAGAAATGTTTGGCGTAATATAAATCCTGCGAAAACGTGATTTAGCGGTCATTTGATTGGTTTAGACTTCGTCCGCTAGAAGGCGCACATCTGCACTCCCTGATAATAATGTTTGCATTACATACAATAACGTCTATGACACAATTAATGATTTGAATCGAGTGCGTAAATGAATTTGACTTTTGGAAGAATGCTTTTTAAAGGGAAATTTACGCACCCTACTTAAATTGTTTTGGTATTCTTAAATATCTAATCACCTTTATGTCTTTGTTTGTTCATTATTACGAATCTAAAATTGATAAAATCGATTCATTATTCTATATCAATAACTATATATTGATGTAATATTGTAACTTCTTCACGTGACAATCGCAGAAAGAAGACGTCGAGAACGCCCTACGCAATCGAGAGATGAACATCGATGAGGCTGTGGATATATTAGGCCGTAACCAAAACCTAGTCGATAGCTGGCGCGGTCGACACGAAGACCACTACGAGCACCAGCAATTCCCCGGCCAAAGATTCCCAACCGGTCCGACGGCACAGATGAATTTCCCACCGGTAAGTTCTCTAATACATACATACACACCAGCGATTTCAGTTTGCGAAGGTTCAGGGTTTGAAGGCTCACATCGATAGTCTTTTGAATTAATCTTTACTTCGCTAAATTATATTGGAAAAGCTGCAAGTGAATTGAATTCGATTTTTTCTTCAATTCGAGTTTGCTTCTGCAGGTTTTCGTACATTTTTTTTTATTTATTTGTAATCGTTATTGTTTATTAAAATATTTTATCGTGTCCTCGTCGATGGATGATAATCTCTTGATTGAAAATGAGAACATCGAAGATTGCTTCAATGCGTGCAATGTTTTTCATTTTATCAGCATATAGTCAATTTGTTTACTATATCTAAGCGCAAATTCAATTATTTACGAATTAGATTTACTAATTAACACAAAAACTTTAGTTACTCGACAATAGCCGGCAATAGGTAGAAATTTTTCTTGTTTACAGTGGTGTTCAATAAAATAGTAGTGGTAGAACAATATATTTATTACACGCCATCTACACTTCAAATAACTCTACTATATACACTGCCGGTCATTGAAGTTAGGACAACTAGTAAATTACTGCCAACTAAATAAAAACGACAAGAATTCGAAAAATAAAAATAAAAATGTATTCGTAGAAACAAAAATATAAACAAATAACAAGAAGAATACAAAATAAATTAAAACATTCTCATTAAAGTATTGGTCTATAACTACACTTTCTTCTCGTCGAAGAAGCCTCCTTTTGCTTTCAATACGGCCCGGACCACCCGTGGCATGTGCTCTGTTAATTTTGTCAAGGTTTCTGGGAAATATTGTTCCATTCGGCTTGGAGGAGCCGCCACAGGTGCTCTTTGGAAGTTGGGCAGAGTTTTTTTTTCTTACTCGCCTGTCCAGCTCATCCCATAGTAATTCGATGAAATTCAAATCCGGACTCTGCGGAGGCCAGGGCATAATCTCCAAGATATTGGCTTTTGCTTGAGACGATAGATAATTTTTGCAGATGCGTGCCGTGTGTTTGGGGTCATTATCATGCGCAGACACGAAATTCTCCCCAATCAACCGCAATCCTGATGTTACAGCATTTTCCTCCAGTATGCGTCTATAATTTTCTTTCCGCATAATGCCGTCAATTTTTACGAGATCTCCGGTTCCCGCACTACTGAAACAACCCCAAACCATAATTGAACCACCACCGTGTTTTACTGTGGGAACCACACAATCGCGCAACATTTTTTCGTTCTTCGTGCGTCTAACCAAAACCTTGCGCCTCTGTCCAAAGACTTCAAACTTTCATTCGTCAGTCCAAAGAACCTTTCTGAAATTCCCTGCGGTCCAATTTCTATGGGTTTCGGCCCACTGTAGTCGCTTTTGGCGGTTTCCACGACGAAGCAACGGTTTTCTTACCGCAACGCGGCCGAATAAACCGGCTTCCTTTAAGCGGCGTTGAATTGTTGTTACAGATATCGGTTGTTCGCGTCGCCTATTCATCTCCGCTGCGATTTCGGGCGCTGTCAATCGCCGATTTCTCTTACTCAACATCTGAAGGCGTCGATCTTCCGTAAGGATTGTTTTTCGTGACGAACCTGGGCGATTCCGGTCTTCGAATGTTCCGGTGTCTCGGTAGTGACGAATAGTGTAATGGACTGTAGATTTTGTAACTCCTAATGTTTCGGCTATCACGCGCACAGAATATCCTTCCTCGTATAATGTGATAATAGCCGATCTCTTTTCTATGCTTGTCTGCTTTTCTTTCGGCATTTTTTAAATACTATTTTCACAAACACCGCAATTGAACAACCGCATCGTAACTGGTTTACTAGTAGAATCATTCACGACGAGTACGATATTAAATATTCCCTGCTATAGTGAGAGATCTTAGGGAAACACCCAGGTAGTTTACGACCTTGTTGACCCACCCCTCTATTGTACACATGCTTGTCGGGGTCCCTTTGAATATCGTTTGTAATTGTTTCATTACCTGCTATTCGGTTAAATTAAATTTTCTCTTCATTAGGCTTATTCTAATGATGATTTCCGTCTTAAATACTTTACTGTTCTGTACTGTACTTCTTCTTTGTTGTAGAAAATTTTACAATAATGTTAAAAGTATTAAATATTGGAAAAATTTTTTTTTTTTTGAAATTGTACTAGCTGTCCTAACTTCAATGACCGGCAGTGTAGATGTGATAAGGGTGGGAGGTAACTAATCTGTTGAATATTGAAAATTCCGGGGAAAAATGTAAGAATTGCCTCTTCGATATCGTTTGTTCGTTCTTGTAGGGAGCAAACGCACCCAACCTACTGAACAACATGAACAGCTCGTCGGCGGGCGCGAACAACTCCCTAATCAACAACATGTCACCTGCAATCGTACAAAAGATGCTCTCCCAATCGAGCAGCTCGCAGGGCTTCGGGGCGGCGAACCCGCCCGGCGGCCGCTCCTCGCTGCAGGCGCAGACCACGCAGCCCTCGTCCGCGCAGCTCAGGATGCTCGTGCAACAGATCCAGATGGCCGTGCAGGCCGGCTATCTCAACCACCAGATCCTGAACCAACCTCTCGCGCCGCAGACGTTGGTCCTGCTCAATCAACTATTGCAACAAATCAAAAACTTGCAACAGCTCGCCAATCAACAGACCATAGCGCAGAATCAACCGTGTTTGGGGATGAAACCGAACAATAATCACCTATTACAGTACAACGTACTCATCACTAAGACTAAGCAACAGATCACAAACTTACAAGTAAGCATCATTTAATATAATTAACAATCTTTCCACCCATTCGACATAGATGAATCCATTTAATAATTTACGTCGATAGTTATGGAAAGTACAGTATCGATCAGTGATAAACATCTCTGGATTCGCTTATCGGATCTAGTTGTTGGCGTCACTAACATTTTTATTTACAATTAAAGAAACGTAAACTATTATATAGTCCAAATTGTTATTTTAAAGAACCAAATAGCAGCTCAACAAGCCATGTACGTAAAGCAGCAGCATAACACTGGTTCCTCAGGGCCGTCCGACTTCTTCAAATCGACCAGCATGCACGACTCCATCAATGCCTTGCAGAGCAACTTTGCTGACATCGCCATTAAGGATACTCAAATGGTAAATTACACATAAGAAAAAAAATGACATTCTCCCTTAATTGTCTGATCCGCAACGTACGACGCTCTCTTGTGTGTGTAGAGTCAACAACAATCTAGACTGAACCAATGGAAACTGCCAGCTCTCGACAAGGAGGAAGGCGGGGAGTTCAGTCGGGCGCCCGGATCCGTCACGAAATCTCTAGCCCCGTCTCACAGTTCGCCTAATCTCAATCCGCTGGGTCTAACTCAACCTGATGGGTGAGAATTTATTTTATTTCTTTAAACTAAAACGCCATTATTAAGAAAAAAACATAATAGAATAATTTGGTGAATTAATTACTAAAAAGGGTTTGATTTGACATTTTTTATTTGTGTCTAATTTATTAGAACATTTTCTAAATATAATATCACTCTCCAAATCTAAATTTATTATTTTTATTAGGAAAAAGAAGTTTTTTTTTCTTCATTTTATTTAAAATTCCTTTGACAAAATTTTTCTATCCATATTTTTAAAAACAATTTCATATTAATTAACATTTCCTCTTTTAGTTTGGTAGTCCCTTGCTGATTATTATATATTTGTATTCGAAACATGTGAAATTAAAATAAAATAATATTACAACAATATACAGATTGGAATTTTAAACATAGTTTTCCATTCATATTTAATCACTAATCTTCATACTCCGTACATTAATAAATACAAAGATGCATCGATCTTTATGCATATATTTTCCAGCAAACAGAATGAATGTTCGAGAAACTCTGATTTATGCAAATATTCTTTTTATATTGTTGTTTAACTTATAACATTTTTTTTTATTATTAAACAGCTTCCAAATTATCAAAGCACCAAACATTTTTTCTTTATTAACGAGGAAAAAGTTTCTACAATTAGTTTTGTTTTTGTTTTTAGTATCATTTTTTAATAAATATGCCACAGTAAACAGAAAAAGGTTGATTTTATTTTTTGTGATTGCTTTCTCTAATTGATTAGACAATTTCTAAATAAAATGATAACAATCCGCGACAAAAGAATAGGCCACCCATAAATTTTAAAGCAAATAACTATTATGTTGAAAAATTTGATTAGACAATTATATAGTTTGACTGTGTTTGAAATTCAACATGACTCTTGAAGATGACCTAAATGGGTCGAAACATCTAAGCCAAATAAATCTGTTGAAGAAATACGATTGACTACACTTCCTTTCGGTCCTTGTGGATTACTTATTAAGGGGTGTTCCTAGTGTGACGTCCTAAAAATAAGACGATTTTTGGGAATTTTTTTCGAAAAAAACTACTCTGCATATCAATTTCAAACTTTGCAAATTTGTTTAGCTATATTTGAGGAATATCCAGTTTTTTCTTTTTAGGTAAAAATATCGATTTTATTAGACGTTACAGCAGTTGTATGGAAGCGTCTAAAAAGAAATGTCCTTGAATGGCTGCCATAAAATCAGCTGTCTAGGTTGTCTGAAATAAAAAATTAAAGAAGATTCTTAATCTGTGTAAATGTGGCTATAGCCCGAACTAGAATAAATGAAAAAAATTCAATTCGATTTCCCCCCAAAAAAAAATTGCTTAATTTTTAAGTCGTACATTGCGAATTTTGTGACTATCGACTTTATTCTAGTTCGGGCGAGAATGACACGTCTACTGAATATATCTGCAAGATTTTAAGTAAATTGTTCGATTGGTTCTTGAGATATCGTGGCAGCCATTTAAAAAAATTTCATTTTGAGAAAAACGCGTTTAAAGTTTCGCCTACTAATCAAAGCCTATAACTTTTTCAATTTTCTGAATCTGGCTAAATCGCTTTGGGATTTTGTTTTCAAGATGTTAAACTATAAGAAAATGCAAAAACGATGTAAAAAAAAAGCACCAACTTTCTTTTTATTGTTCGACGTTTGATTTAAAATTGTTTAAAATAAAATACTAACGAATCATCTTAAATATTGTTGTACAATTTGTTTTTTAAATTTTTCAAAGTTTTGGAACCCCTCAAATTCCTTGTCGTAAACTAAAAACTAAATATAGAGAAACGTCGACTTGCATAAATTTTTGAAGTAAGAACAGGTAAATTTTTATTTATCAAGACTCTATTACTGATGATTATACAAACGGATCCAATTTATGACGGATCGTTCGATTTGATTACATTTAAAACGTGTATGAAGTTAATAGTTACAATAAATCGGTTTAATCATTCGTTTTCGTTAAATAGTGTCGTAGTTTTAATGTATCTTTTCCCCTTGATTCGAATAAAGACCATGGTCCAGCGGACGTTCGGCCGACACGGGATGGCCGGATACGGGCGCCGGCGATTCTGGCGCCCCCGACGTGAAAGACGCACAATGGGCAGCACCGACGCAACCGTCGCTAACGGACCTAGTACCTGAATTCGAACCCGGAAAACCGTGGAAGGTAACGACCATAAATATATATACCTGCATAAACGTAGCATATATATATATATTTTTGTGGGGGCAAATTCAGGATTTCCAATAACTCTAAAATAACGGGTGATTCATTTAGAGGTACTTTGCGCGTTGTAGCAGGCCCGCCTGTATGTTAGTTTGTAAATTGTAAATTTGTAATGTCTTATAGAGTTTTTAAAATGTTATATGTGTTTGACAAACAATTTATAGTTGTGACATAATAAGAAAGCATTTAATTAAAATTACTGTGGCGGAAGAGCAAATGGAAACTTGAGAAAGACAACAAATGTCGAAACATTAATATATTTGTAAATCTTCTTGGTATTTAACAGTCGGATAGTTAAACACTATTACAATAAGTAAAACGTTTCGGTTTATTTGCAAACCTTAATCATTTACAGTTTTTAAAAAATTAAAGATGTATAAAATAAAATTTTTGGTATATAGAAATATATAACATTTTTTGTTTTATTGATAAAATCAGTTTGTATTTTGTTTTAATTTGATGGTTAAATACCAAAAAGATTTACAAATACATTCATATATAAAAAGTCAAGAAAATTTGGAAGAATGTCGAAACATTGTTTTAAATAAGAAATTTTGTTTCATTTGAAGCCTTAATTCCACAAATAAAATTCAAGAATGTATTTTTTCAGTTACGCCGTACAATAATAATGACAAAACTGTCACCAGACAAAAATGAAAACTCGTAATTATTTGTTGTGAATAGTATAATATCGAAATTATACGTCTGAAGTAAAAAATACTTAATTGACGCACTGAATGTATTATTTTTTCTTTTGTCACATAATGACTGAGTATTTGACATTAGGGCACACAAATCAAGTCTATCGAAGACGATCCCAGCATCACTCCAGGCTCCGTGGTTCGCTCGCCACTGTCCATCGCGACTATAAAAGACAACGAGCTCTTCAACATGAATCCTAACAAAAGTCCTCCCCTGGGCGACACGATCCAGCCGCTCAGTTTGAGTTCCTCCACGTGGAGCTTCAATCCGACATCGTCCACTTCAACGATGATTTCCAGGTAGACACCCCAGGCCAGGTAGACGAAGCGAAACATTAACAAACGACCATTTCAGCCCGCAAAATAAACTGCCTACGACCAAAGGTACACTCGGCGACCTGAACACCCCCACCGCTGTGACTTCCGAATTGTGGGGGGCGCCGAAACCGCGCGGCCCCCCGCCCGGCCTCTCCGCCAAGGGCACCATCGTGAACGGCTGGGCCGCCAACCTGGGCGGCTCGAACTCCTCCTCGTCCTGGGGCGGCGGCGGCGGCCAGAGGGGCGGCTGGGGCGCCCCCGCCGTCGGCTCGCCGTGGCTCTTGCTGCGCAACCTCACCGCTCAGGTAATGATTTACGCTTTTCTAACCGCGCGCTGGCATTCCGTCCGTTCTGACCGCTAATTTCTCACTATAATAAGCAGATCGATGGGTCGACCCTGCGCACGCTCTGCGTACAACACGGCCCGCTGCAGAGTTTCCATCTCTATCTACACCAGGGATTCGCTCTGATCAAGTATTCCACGCGCGAAGAGGCCACCAAGGTAAGATAATTCACTCTTTGTTGTTTTGGCGTTATTTTGAAAGTAGGATAAAATAAATATTCAATGTTATTTATTTAACACTTCATCATTTTTGAAAATTCTCTTTGGCTACAATATGTTCATAAATCTAAAACTATTTTATTTAATTAAAACTTCATATTTACTATACCCTCATATTATTATGCCCAATATGACTAGAAACATTCAAAAGAAGGAAATATTGCATAATTGCTAGTACTTGTTTATTTAATGCAAAAGCAAGATATAATAAATTATTCTTAAAAACTTGAAATATAATTATAATAGTTATTTACATTAGAGTGCGGTAGGTGTCATATACAGAAAGAGTTGGAGTGCTGTAAATGACCTAACCCACAACAATTGTATTTAAGAAGAAAATTGATGTGATGTAACAGTCGGTAGATGTGAATTGCAGGATTGGTACCATTGCATTTTGACAACTCGAGTGTCTTAGATCATATTATGTATTATCCTGTGATGGGTGGAGACTGTGGTCAAAATTTGCAAATCCACAAAAATAGGTTTACATGAGTCTGTTGCTCTTATGCCGCTAAGTGTTCTTAAAACTTGTTTCTGGGCGACAAATACCTTTTGATGAAAGGGTATAGGACCCTAGATGAGAAGTTGCGACCTTCGATTTTTGTTTTGTACGCCTGTACAGATTAGTAGGTGATTTCTAAGTTATTAATTCACTTTTATGTCATGGTTCTATCGTATTATATTTATTAGATTTTGATTTGATCTAAGGATTTTGATTGTATTATTCGATTTTCGTAAATTCGTGTTTGTTTCATAGAATTTGAGTTGTGAGTTGATTATCCTTTTCTTTGCTTATTTGTATTTTTTGTCGTATTTCCATACTCATTTGAATTTCGCTCTAAATTTTAATTAAAATTTTCCATATTTCTGTTACGACAATTGATATTTATCATGGCAATCGGCTGAACGCTTTAAGATTTATGGAACACAGATGGCTCTGGCATTGAATTCTTTCATCTAACAATATCTTTGCGGAGGTTTGGATTTCTTCTTTGTCGCTTACGATTTGACTGGATAGAAACTTGTCCACAGAGGCTGCAAACTGATAAATCAGCTGCCATACGGAAAATCTTCGAACTGATATCTTTCTGAGTTGGTTACAATAGACGAAATGCTTCCTGCATTTAGAGGAGGATGCGGTTTTTTGTCAGTGTATATCGGCGCTAGAAAAATTGTACGTTCTATATGACCTTGTCGGATTGACTGCCTACCTACTACGCTTACTCGATTCGCATTTATTTCTTTAAATAGTGTACAACAGGACTAAAGGTGGAGTCGCTGTTGTGGATAGATTGTGTTCTAATTTTATGCAATAAAATTTAATTTTTAATCTATAGGGTAGTATAGTATTCGTATTGTTTGTTTTTGGGTGACTTCTATGTTCTATTTTCTTTTATATTTAAAAATATAGTTTTTTTTAGGCAGTGCTGCAACCTAAAACTACTAATTTATACTATTAAAATATCACAAGAATAGCAATAAAAATAGTTCAACAATCATGTCAGAATATCCTCCTACCCGGTCTACAATTCCAGCGTGACTATTGCCGGGTTAACATTCGCCAGATCGCAAGTTCAAACCGACTACATTAATCCCTTTCGATCGCAGGCACAACAAGCGCTCAACAATTGCGTCCTGGGCAACACGACGATCCTGGCCGAGAATCCCACCGAATGGGAGGCCAGCATCCACCTCCAGCAGGTGGCCAGCCAGCAGTCGGGCTCGTCCGGCTCGTGGCGCGGCACCAGCAAGCAACAAGTGACGGCCGCCGACAACACCTGGAGCACCGGCTGGCCGAACGCCTCCTCGACCAGCCTGTGGGGCTCCACGCCCCTCGATTCCGGCGACCAATCGCGCGCCACCCCCTCCAGTCTGAATTCGTTCCTCCCGGGCGACCTCCTAGGCGGTGAGTCGATGTAAAAAAACAAAATAAAATAGCGAGAACAAAACTCGAAAAACAAAAAAAGATACAATACAAAAACAAAGATATAGTTGATGAAAAAATGAACAAGAGATTGCAGCGCCTCCACGCATCGTGTGTCTGAACCGAACGAACCAAAAATATTGATGTTGTTATTATTATTATTAATATTATTATTGCTATATTATTATTATTATTATTCGACGAAAGCACTGTCTTTAGGTGTTGTAGAAATTTATTATTTTTCTGTCTGTGAGAAAGTCATCCGTACCTCCCCGCACTAATGAGTATAGGTGATCCAATATTATTATTATATTATTATGTACCTCCAACTTCTCTCTCTCTCTCTCTAATACTATATCTCTTTCGCTCAAATGTGTGAAAATTATTGTAAAAGTCGAAAAAGCTATTTTATTATTATAAAACCTGCTATTTTTTTTTAAATATTGTAAAACATCCAACGATACTTTTGTATTATTAACCGCGCAGTGATGAAGAAAGAGAAGATCGAAGCTAATAATGTTTAAAAGAAGAAAAATGTCTGTAAAGAGATATTTATTGTATTATTATTATTATTTAAAATACTTTTTATTGTTACTATTTAAAATGATTGTATTTTTTTAATTTTATGGTGATTTAAAAAATTATTTGTTGTTTTTTCTTTTACTATTAATAACTAACATTATTATTAGAATTTTGCTATTTTTTCATTTTTTTTCATTTAAAATAAGAGTTGTACCTTCAGTTCTTCTAATATTGTTAGCGCCGGATTATATCCATGTTTCTAAACAGTTCCAGATTATCTTATAGCAAAAAAAAAAGAATAAAAATTGTAAAGTAATAATATGCAATATTAAAAAAATACACTGCTAATCATTGAAATTAGAACAATTTAATAAATCGGCGAATATTCTAAAAATACATAAATGAAATATTTATTTTCATTTCTTTTCTTGAAACCGAACGTTTAAAATTAAATAGCATAATCTAAACATTGATTTTATACTAGTATCAATATATACTGCCGATCAATGAAATTTGAAATCTATCTAAATCGAACAAAACAATTAAAAGAATATTATAAATTATTAATACTCCATCTCAATTAATCATGACAAAACGAAGAAATTAAAATTTGCTTTTCGACTTCTGAATTATTTTAAAACATTGTTCAAAAATAAATGATTGCATGATACTACATAATGTTTCAAAACTATACCATACATATTATTACTCTACGATATACAATAATTATTTCAAGACAGCCACTATTTCGTAAAAAAATTTAAAAGTACACAAATCACACAAGAAAAGAAACAAAATACAATCGTAAAAGTATTATGATAAATACCTTACTATTACTCCGTTGCACTTAATTTTACTTATTTTAAATATTAAAGCGAAAAGAACCTCACGAGATGTTGCTGTGTCGACACAAGGAATTAAAGGCGATGAAGAAGGTGTGGCTCTCGATTGATTGTCGATTGAAAGGTCGCGTGATGTTAGGGTGATTCCCCAAAGCCGATCGTGGTGATATGAATACAAAAAGCATTCTGAAGCTCAAGTTGTACGCGCATTTTTTTCTTTGCCCCTCTTATTTAAACAGCACTCGTGCAAAAACACACTCATTAAAACGAAAGAAATGCAAACGCAAGAGGTATATGTGATGAACCGTTGAATATAATAAAACGAACCGTGTTATGATGCGAACGTAACCAAAACTAGTCCTTCTTTTACAAGGTTTCTCGACCAAACTCAAGAGTGTTTAATGTTATGATAAATAAATAACTGAAAGAATTAAAAGGTAATATTAAATAAAAAAAAAGTAAAAAAAAAAAAATATTAAACGTATGGAAATTTCTATAATATTCTATAAAATATCGTATGTGTTTTATTATTATTATTATTAATTAAACTATATAATGATGCATTCTCTCAATTATTACGGTACATAAAAATGTAGATATTTTCCTATAATATGATAATATAATATGTGTATTTAAGATATTTAAGTAAGCTAAGTGATGTTTTAATTCTTCTTAAGAGTACCTTAAGTTTTGTATGTGGTTTTTTTTAATCCCCCTAAATTCAGTTGCTCCGATCTGTTCTCTTTACTTTCCCAGTGCGCAGACGCCGAGGGATGGGCTCCACGCTTGCGATATATATGATGAATCGATTATGGATGTTGTGTCTTTGAGTGTGAATGTTTTTAAGTATATTGATCCCATTTCTAAAAGATGAAACCACCCTCCTACTGTATCATTTTCTCTCCCTATAGTACCAAAAATAAACCAGCTCTCTATCAAATTAATTTCTTTAAATATTTATCTAGTAGCAATTTCCAGATTATCAAAATTTCATTTGCTTAAAACGCTATTTAAAATATCTAAATCAAAAAAATTAAACCGATATATATACAATGGCTTGCACTTGATTTAACACAAAATGAAAAATGCTTTAAATTAATTGTTTAAATTTATTCATTCTTACAATTTGTTATTTTAATATGTAATTATGTAAAATTTAGAATGACAGATGTCGATGTCTTTTTAATATATTTTTATATATAAAATTGCCATATGAAGCTATTTAAAAAAAGAATGCACCTTTTCAGTTGTCACTTTCAAAATATCAATTTTTACAAACCCTAAACTATTTTACTGCGCCGTTTATAAACACATTTGATTGCTATTATTTTGGATTTACATTAAAATAAATACGTAAAAATCAGTTTTGCGACAACAAAACAATTTAAAATGACAGCTGTCAATATTATTTCCAATATTATAAATCATATATTTTACGCATTTATTACAAATTATTTTTTTCCATGTCTATAATCAAAAAATGTCTAAAAAATGATTGTTAGGTATTTCTAATTATTTAAACATAAAATTTTTTTTAGAGCGTTTAGAATGATTACAAAATTTGAGACATAAACAATTATTTTCATTTAATATTAAAAAACAATATGCAATTATTTAGAATGACTGCTGTCAATATAATTTTTAAAACATTATTCTTTGACAATTCCACTCCATAAATTATTTTTTTTTTACAGTGGTTACAAACAAATTATTAAAAGAAAAAAGTACCATATATCAATACCCAATGATTTAGGATGACAGCTGTCAATTATTAGTGTTATTTTCCATATATTTTTCCTTACAAATTTAATATATTAAAAAAAAAGCATAAAAATATAATTTTAAAATATGCAAAATCATTTGGGGGTAACAGCTGTCAATGTCATTTTCAATATCAATTTTTATAAGCTAATTGCATACGAAAATTATTCATCTATCTAAATAAATCGTTTCAATTCTTTTTATTATAAATATTGCATTTTATTTAAAACCGCGTCTGTTACAAAATAAGTGTACATCACTGTATATCATAAATATGAAATATTTTTAAAAGAAAGAAATTAACGCACAGGGTGTCATCGCATCAAACTTATTTTAATTTAATATCGTTTTAAATACTCATTTTTTTTGCATTGTATATGTATAAATATTGATTCTAAATTATTTATTTAAAAACTATCTGTGAGAATCTCAAAATTTCATATTGGAAATTAGATAAAAAAGCGATCGAAACAGCGTGAAGCAGCACCCAGTATTACAATTATTAAACTTCTGTTAAAATTAGCAAATTTATTCAACTAAAATTTTACTTATAATGAAAAGAAAATGATGGAAATTATTACTAAGATATCTACAGTGTAGTAAATAAGTTTTTATGTGCATTTTTTTTTTAACAAATTGAATCGAAATTAGTTTGAAGTTTCTCCATTATCCAAGATAACAGTGTGGATTATTTTAGTGTATAAATGTTTGAACATCTGTTTCTTTAGTAAATATTACATACAACTTATCTGTATTGATGCTCTCTATATTGTAAAAACCCAACTTGTGTGTTGTGATCCCTTAACAATTGACCCTCCCCCAGAAATGATCGTTACATTACCAATATTTATATTTATAAATGTACTAAAAGCACAATAAAAAGGACTTTCTAGACTTAGCAAGATGTGTATATCACACACGGTATATATATTATATAATAGTGTATTATTATTATTAATTGCAATTGAACTGTGCCTGCAATTTAGTCAAATAAAATTACGATAATATACAAAAAAAAAAAAAAGGAATAAGATATTTATAATTAATATATAATATCCTAGTCAACGTTAAAGTAAAACAAAACTGGAGCGGTGGAGCTTATCCCTCGGCGATCATCATATAAAACCCATCCGGAAACATATTATATTTAATACCTGTGATCTCCTAACACTTCCTATAAGAAAGTAAATGAAAAACGAAGAAAATATCAAAAAAAAAAAACTACACATACAAAATAAATCTTTACGATTATTACATATATAGATATATATATATTATAAATAATATTAAAATATTGTTATTTGTAAGGCCGATTTGACCTCCTCCCCCAGAATGATTTTGTGAGTGCGAGTTTCAGGTGTGGGATTTCGATGGTGAATCTGTGCAGGATAGGGGGGGAGGTATACAGTGCCCGATAACACCACAATCAATTTAGACTGCACGCTATAAGTATTCTTAAATAAATATTTAGTAATAAAGAAATGATACACTACATACTGCTAAAATAAAATACACGACAACAAGAGAACATATGATTAAAACGATTTGTGGAAATCGGTGGAAAATGAACACACACACGATGATCGAAATACATATAATATAATATTCTAATAATAATAATAATGATGCGGAAGAAATATATCGTTTTAATTTAATATTCAGAATTTTATCGATACGATATGAATCACTTACACTGGAAAGATAATCTGTATCATCAATATTAATATAAATAAATTAATGTTATAATTTGTGTGTGGTTAGCCATAGATTTGTTTTTAATAAATACTAATTAATATTTTAGTCCGTAATATATAAAATACACTATACTGTGATTTCTAATATACCTGAGGTGAGGTTCGTCTGACTTACTTCGTCTTGAGCTTAACACATTAGTACGTTTCTGTGAAGATATAATACTAATATCACTTTTTTCACACGATAAAATATGCCCCTACGACATAATATTCAGCAATAAAATGCGATACCTCATGCAATTTTGTGTGTCTACCCCTTTCCCGGCGATATACAGGGTGCAACCATTTTTTTTTTAACTCGTAAACTGTTTCATTCGGAGCAAAAATAAAAGAAATGTTTCGGATAAAAGTTATTTCGATATTGAAAATTGAGATAAAACTGTGCTGGTGTAATTTGACATGCTTCACTTTTAGCTAAGTTTCGACCTTAACTTTGCCCTTCTTCGGGCTGATTAATCAAAATTATAATTAAATTCACATTTATAGAATTAAAGAAAAATTTGGTCATTATATTCTCATAAAAGTTGTTTCAAATTGAACTTTTTAATTATAAAACTTTTGTTGTCTCTCTGAAGAACACTACGTTTTGTTTTACCGATTTAAGTTTTTCATTTATCATGTTTTATAAGATATAAACAAAAGTATCCAACGATCCAGCATTAAATATTTAGCTATAATTTTTCTCCGAAGAAAAAGTTATATCGGATTCAACTTGTGCAAAAACCTACATTATTATTTGATTTTTTTGTCATAGTGAAATATTTCATACTTCAATTCAAATATTATTCGAATGTAACCAGATAGAAATTGACAGCAATTTCAATGTCATGTTTCAGTATATACATATGTAGATGCAGTTTTACAACACCAATTTATTAATCATTAATTAAAGTATTTTTAAACGTACATTTTTATATGCAACTCCTTTTTTTTTCTTTTATTTACTTTAAAATATAATAAATATTAGTGCAACCACTTAAAATGACAGCTGCCAATGTCATTTTTTATCGTTTCTTTCTCTTTTATATATAATAGATATTTAAATGCGAATTTTTATGTAAGTATAGATTTATATTTTCAATTTTTATTAAATATAATTGCGTCGATATGTAATCGCTTTAGACAGCTGTCAACGTCATTTTAAAAAAGAATTTCTGGCACATTTTATCACCATTTTCTCTTCTTTAATTACTCGAATTGATATGGAACAATTTTTATCCGAAACAAACGCATGGATTCGAACAATTCACCTCCTCTGTATTATCTTAAGGGATCCCGTTTCGACATAACAATTAATGCTAAATAGACCAGTACACCCCGTCTTGGAGTGTGCTCTGCACTAGACGTAATTATATAAGCTGGCCTCATCTTCCGGAAAGCATTATTAAATGATCACATGTGTTATATTTATAATATATAAGATATAAGCAAGATAAACGGTGTTCAATATGAAATTATCTATCGATTAATCTAATAAATAAATACATTTAGTAGCTGTGTACGAGTGTGAGATATGGTGCGACTGTGCTGTGCGAATGTTTTACGGAGAAGTTGAAAAGAGGATGATAACATATGTAATAATAAGGCTAATCGATTAACATGGGTGTCTTTGATTATTTTTATTTCTTTTTGGAGGGTGTGATAATTTAACACGTAATATATATTATGTATATGCATAAATTCACATATTTAGGTCGGATTTGCCACACGTTTACCATGCGAATAGATATACGAAAGATTTATATTTATATAATTATTATGATACGATGAATGAAGCAAACAGGTACCCTACTTACAAATATAAGAGAACGATACTTCTCTCTCGAAGTCGCAGACGGAGAGTGCTGGCAGCTGTTTCCGATTAAATCACAACAATATAATATATCGTTATCGTCTTGACTTGTATTCCAATTGAACATTCACAATCTAGTCGTTCGAATATGTATTCCCTCTTCGCTCTATGATGATAAACGTTAGCGATAACAATTCCCATCGATGAAAAGATGATCGAAACGAAGTGTCCTGCATTGCTTTATGATATAATAATAATATGTTTGTTACCTATCCCAACTCTAGTGAAAAAAAAGACTGAAATATAAAGATCTTAAATTTTATATTTATAATGATATGACATATATGCATTTAATGTGTAATCCCATTTTTGTTTTTTTTTCTTTTTATGTTACTAATTAAAAATATTCGCTTGGGAAACGTGCCCTTTATTCGACCCCCGCCCCCTTTTCTAGTACAAGAAGAACTTCTTTTTTCCACACAAAAACACATTAATAACTGAAAACGCGACACACAAAATCGTTCTATTCGAAATGGAAAACTTGAGCGAAACGGATCAAACGTGTCTATGATATTAGCAATAAAAATTTTTAACATTCGATGTACGAATCGACTGATTATTTGTAATATATAATTTTTTTTTTTAATGATACTGCTGGTACTTAAAATGGAGTATAGAAAGTTTTTTTTATTTGAGTGTTTCTAAATTATTAAAATTTAATCCAAAACTACAAATTTGTTGTATGAACGATTACCACCCAACTTCTTCGACACTTATTTGTGTTTATTTCCTTTTTGTAATATTTCATTACAATTCTGTAGTTAAGTGTCGCAAAACTATGTTAAGTCCCAAAATATAACTTGAGTTTAAAGATAAATTTAATATTTCAATTTAAAAGCAGTAGGTTCTAAATTTTTCAAAATTTTCTTGTCTTGACCTTATATGTTATTACATACAGTATTTTCTTCATTACTAAAAATATATCTGTAAAACGTTTTGATTTATTGTAAACCTTAATCGTTAAAATTTATAAAATTGACAGAAATAGTTACGAAATTCTATATTTTTGATAAAATTTCAATTTAAAAATTTGAGTTTTATAATAAAGATTGTTTTGTAAATTGTATCAAATTTATTTGTTATGGTTAAATATGGAAAAACGTTTTTAATTTTTTACCAAATGTTCAATTATTATATCATTAAGTGATAAAGTATAATGAAAAGTTGTATGCCTGTTTTGTTTTGTTTGATTTATAATAAACCGAAACATTTTACAAATCGATTGTTATTAATGACGACCTAAAAACCAAGAAAATACTACGTGTAGATTCTAAATTTGTTGATTAAATAAATGCTTTGATTTCCATGATAATACATATTTATTTTAAATGTGGACTTGACATAGTTTGGTTCGAGATGCAAAATTACCAATAACTGAACTTTCTATACTTATACTTCATCAAATTTAATACATATTTCGAAGAATCACAAACAAATAAATACTGCGAATGTGTGCCACACAACCTAGATTTTTTTATACCATATCGAAAAATAGAATCCCAAATAATAAGGACATTTCCCCGCATCGTATTCAAACATATAAATCGACAAACAATAAACACTTTTACCCCTTTATTTATAATATAAAACGAAATAGGTAATATATCATTATTAGTTTTTTAGACGATAAAATGACATGTCAAAACACATCTTTTCGGTGAAATAGAAATAGATAATATTTGGACTAAACGACATATTGTATGTTATATATATGTACACAACTTGTGCTGTGACTGTTAAGTGGCTTTTTAATTTTTAAAAATATTAAAAAAAAAACCGATAAAAAAAAATGTTTTTAAAAGCTCTCGTTTTCAAAGGAAGCTTCAGTTGTAGTTGGTAAGGTTTCGTTCCGGAGTGCCGGTCGATGTGTTCGAAGCGTTTCCCTTGTGGGCGCGCACCGTTCGTTCGTCTTTTGTATAATGAAGTATTCGGGTGTTGTTTTTTTTTTAACTTTTTAAATCATATCAGGAGTTCGACGATGCTGTCTCGGGTGATCTATATAATCCGGTGTGCCTGCGCAGGGGAAAACGGGGACACAGGCGCGGAACATTAAATGTATATGGTGCAAAAAAAAATTGTATGACGGCATGTTCTTGAGGGGTGAGTACTTATATACTATATTATACACTGCTTTAAAATATTCAAACGGAAAAACAAAAACGTTGGTAGGGAAACAATTGAATGCTTTATTCTCATCGGCCTCTCGAACTGCCTCTATACATTTCTAAGTTCCATTAGAATTTTCTAATCAATAGTATATTTGCCAAGTTAGTATGTATTCATTAATATATATATATTATAAATATGAAATATATGTATTTAGAATTAGGAATATTGATATTATTATTAATTAATTATTATTAGTATTTAAGGATAATTATTATTATTTTTTTTTTGGTAGTAGGGTATTTTATCCAATGTTGTATAAATATGCTTAAAAAATTTCGACAACCGACTAAAATCTGAATGTCTTATTATCTTCGTTGAGAAACACTCGCCATATTTTTTTTTTTATTTTAACAAGACGATATAACAGTTCCCCATATATATATATATATTGGAACGATCCAAAGATTTATTTAACACGAACCGGACCCGATTATGAAACAATTGCAATGCATTTTTTACATTCGTAACGATGAGCAGGGGGGAGTGTGATCGTGATACCTCGTGTACTGCAACTAACACTGCTACGTTGTGTTATAATAGGGAAAAAACATTATTTCGTAGGCATTAATATTAAAATATATAACCCTGTGTGATGATATATATATATATACATATATGTAATAAATATTATATATGTTTTTGCGCAATACAATATTTTAAATATGTAAAAAGTGTGTATAAATAAATCTTATTATTATTATATTAACTAATCTGTCCCGCAGACTCTCCGAAGAGTTAAAACGATTAGGCGAACATATTGCTTGCGACACTTGGAAAAGTAAAACCGAACAGAGACATTAATCTTTACTTTAATATAATCGAGGAAGATCGTTCGTTTAGGCTATACCACCTGGGGGTGTCTTTCTGGCTCATAATTCTTCTATTTTTAGATATTTTTGCATGAAATTTTTCTATTTTTTAAAACTTCCAGATTTGACAAATTTTAAATCTAAGATAAATTAATAAATATGCTTGCTTATTTGAATTCCTCGTAATTTACTGGACACTATATATAAATTAATCATCGTTCTTTTCGTTGGTTATCTAAATTTATTATTTACATTTTTCAATTTCGATTGCTGTGAATACATTGAAAGAAAATTTTTATAAATCTCAATATGATAATAAAAAATTCAAAATATCACTACTCTCTTTTGTTTTCTGCACCTACCGAGATGCAATTTAGTCTACTTTAACAGTTTCTTCATAAAAGCTGTCTTATTTTTAAATAAAAACAATAATTAGCTTCTTGATTTCTTTTTTGGTTGTGTGAGGTCAACAAATTTAAATACATGAAAATTAGAACACTTTTGAAGCAATCAAAAAAAAAAATTAAGAAGTACTTGAAACTCAAAAAAGTATTTGTATCTTTAAATTATATACACCAGAGCTATCGCAAAAAAAAATTAAAATATAAAACCATTTAACATAATTGTTGTTCATATGCCACAAAAAAAAAAGAACAATAAATAACTATTTCAATAAAACATATAAAATAAATTGCAATAACTGTGAAGGCACTAACTTATATTCGATTTACATTAAAGAATATGTGCGGACAAATATAAGAAGAAAAGATCAAAATATGTCTCTTGCACATCATTTTATTTTAAGAATGTTAAAATAGTAGACACCGAAATTAATTGCCATAAAAGACTTGTTAAAGAAATGTAATCAAAACAAGGAAGCGATCACAGCAATAAAAAAAAAATTAAGATTATTTAATTGTATTCAAATTTGTCGACCACATAAAAAAAAAAAAGAACCCAACCTGATTTAATCTCGAAAGAACAAAATAACACTAAATTACACAATGCATTAATTCAAACTACTGATCCCAATTATACTAAATAAACACTTCATTTTTCAATTTAAGAGTTGCGGATTTCAGATAAAAAAATAAAATATTGGACGTATCAAAACTTAACTGGATTTAAATATAAAAATTGCAACTTTTTAGTAACCAAGGAAACGAAAACTAGCGAGTTATAGAACTCTGAAAATCACATCGAATCCAAATTTGCAAAAAATATGCAGAGAATTGCGTTTAAAATTTAAAATTAATCTTATTTTCGGTAAAATTGAAACTTTTTAAAGAATTACATACATATGGGTTGAGAAATTGCAAATGAATTTTTTAAAAAAAATATCTATAAATAAAAGAAATTATGAGCTGTGACGCTAGGTATGATATATATCCGATTTCACTTGTATAAGGATGTCATCATTGAACGATTTAAAATAAAACGGATCAATTACAAATTCGACTGTACAATCACAAATGATTAGTGATGAAGGATGACGTTTTTTGTTTTTTAAATGAAAAAAAAAAGCATGACGATACCTAACAATATTGAAACTGTGAAGTGCATTACGTTTTGAAGACTGCTCGATACATAGAATCCGATATATTTAAACATTTATATTTTTATGAGTATAAACGGGAAGATTTTACTGTGACGGCCACATTCTGAAATGATGTTACGTTAAAGCTACAAACGATTAGGAATGACCGTTCGTATTGAGTCTCCAGAAATATTAATCGCAATTTCGAACAAACTCAACTCGGACAGAAATTAAATTTTTCATTATAATTAATTTACTACTACCAAAGATTCTGAAACCGGACGATCCTGCGTTTCGATATGACCAAATCGTATTGTTTGCTACATTTCAGAAAATGCATTTCATTAATTAATACGTAATAACCGAAGTTTATTTGCTCAGGGCTGTTCTATTTTCCGTTGAGGGAGATTCAAACGACCAGAGACGATATTAAATTAAAAACGTGCAACACGAGAGTGCGGATAATAAGTAAAATTTGACCGGCATCATATGATTCATACCAACGATATCTATAAGAGGAGAAGAGAAAAAATTACAGGCATTACAAATAATAAAAATTGAAGAGGCAAAAGTAGTATTTTAAATTATTTAGGTTTACGGTATTTGTGATCGAAGTGCCACTTGTGTTTCAAGTATATTCTATATTGTAATAATATGAACATGATAATATATAATTAAAAAAAACACAATATTATATAATCATCGCCACTGAAAAAACTATATTATTATTATAACAATATTTAAGAGAAGTATATTGATATATATCTATATGAACAATATAATATGGTAATTAGATGAAAAATTTCGACAAGAACACATTTCTAATAGTTCATATTGTAATTTGTAGCCGGTAGACTTAATAAAAGTAAAAAAAAAATTGGTGTTCCGTAGGACTGTAACTAAGTGTGTTAATATTGAGCTTAATATTCTTACATATAAATACCTAATAAAATAAAATTTACAACAAGCGACAGATGTATGGATCAGTAAAGTCGAAATCGAATTCTTCTGATCGGTCATATCTCTGCGACACCTCCCAATTTAGTAATCGGAAACTCTATGACAAAATATAATAATATATAAGTGTATTTAATATTAAAGAAAAAAAAATACAATGGAAAACAGCGTTGGCAATACATCTAGTGTTTCTTAATAAAATTAATATTTATCGAAGAATTAATTAAAGACAAAATAATAGCAAAATAAAAGTGTGGCTGTTCCATATTTAAAACATAAAAATCTATATATACATATATATATATATATTTACTTAAAAATAGAAACATTTGTATAAATAATGAGAAATAAAATAAAATGGTATATGAAATAAGGATCTATTATTGTACATGCCAAAATAAAAAAAAATACATAGTTTTTTTTTATTAGTGGTCTAAAAATGTATGTCGTGTCTTTTCTATAAACGATTAGGAAGAATGCTTTAGGTAAATAATAAGGATTTTTACAACGGAATCATATCAAAAATGAAAATAATTTGCCAACATATTTATTATCTATTATTAGTCGGATGATTAAGGAAATTTAAGAGAAATGAACGCCAAGCGTAACTATTAATTAATAAAATAATTTTTTGTACCGCTGCATTCGAATTTCTTTAAAAGATATATCAAATTTGTTGTACAGTCGTGAACAACAAAAATGTCATGGTTTTTCTCCTTTTTTTATCACGCTATTTTATTAAAAACATGCCAGTTTAAAATCACCAGTATAAATTTTGACATATCTATTTAAAAGGGGGAAGGAAAAAATAGTTACGTTTAGCTAAACCCCCAGAAAATTTTCCATTAACATTTTTTATATCTGTTCTTAGAGATAAAAATGCTCTCTATAACAGTGTCATACATAAAGTACGCACAAAACGTGTAATTTTTTTATTTTATTATGGATTTTTTTTGAGAATTGCAATAATGTGTTTTTAGCACCTTTTAAAATCAAATTGAGACCTTTCAAACACAATTTATCTTCTTACTTGAAGAGCAAAGTAAGGAAAATGTGTGTAATTTAAAAATTAATAGTTCATTTAAGTATATTTAAGACGACATGTTTCGGCTTTTAATTAGCCGTCTTCGGGTCTCTTAAAACGACTAAAATCATATGTGATAAAATGTCAATAATTCAATATAAGCGGGAGTATAAATTAATTGATTATTGGTAAGTTTTAATAAAATTTAAGGAAGATAACTAGCTATATGTATGTTTGTGTTGAGGAATAATATGCGGCGAACCACATTTTTTCACATATGACGTACTAAGACCTGAAGATGGGTAATTAAAAGCCGAAACATGTCTTAAATATACACAGAATTGACTGAATGGGGGAATATTAATTTTTAAATTACACATACTAGTTAAAACCCAATTCAATAGGATATCATTGCCATAAGGACAATGTGATTATGAAAAATTGCTTAGAACAAACAGCTAAGGTATTTTCAAAAATGAAGTTTTATATCCGTTTCTTTCAAAAAAAAAAAAAACAAAAAAGAAAATGGTATTTTTCTAAATGGATGCATTTGAAATTAATATTACCAAATAACTGAATCTTTTAATGAAGGAAAGTTTCAATTTGAATTATGATTATAAGTTTTCAAAACTCCATAATAATGAAAAAAAAAAAACATTGTGACACTGTATAGCAATATTACATAATATTAACATTTTCTGTAATATCCCTTTTAGATATACGAATTAATTATCAACACACAAATAGATGAAATAAAAGAACAACAAATCCCGTATTTATTTATGGTAACGCTAGGGGCTTTTTTGTAAAAGCGAAACAAAAGAGAAATTATACAACACACAATTATTCACAAATAATAATTAAAAGAAACACGAACCTTTCACACCATATTTTGATAATACCAAATAATGTGCCTATCGAAACATGAATAAAAAAAAAAGCTATTAGTTTAGTGACCGATTCTCTATAACGATATGTGTTGCTCGGTAAATCTTAAATAGATAAATAAATGAAGGGAAAACACAAAAGATTAAATGAATAAAAATCCAAAATATTGTAAATTATTAATATAAAACATCAACAACTTCCTTAATTAAAAAAAATTAAATTAAAACGTGTATAAAATACTAAGTAAGTCTGTGTGTGTAGTCTTACGTAAATAATAATTAATAATTAAAGATAATCTCTGTGGTGTAATATTTTTCAACAGCTGCTGTTATTTCTTTCTCGATTTTTCGTGGTATTGTTAAAAATTATCTGTGTGTATCTATTGATTAAAAAATAATGAATTAAATAGTTGATCGTGGTGGCAAGTAGCCAGGTCTCGTTATACGACGAAGGCCGTAGCAAAAGAAAAAAAAAAACTGACAAACGACGACGTCATTAAGACGAAATAAAAATATACATGATGCAAATTGTATCGCATGGATTTTAAGGGTTGCTTAAAGTTACCTAGAATATTTCAAAGCGATTTCTTATTTAGTCCTTATTGGAGCTGGTATTTGATTTCCGTAATATATATTTTTAATTTTATTGATTTAAATACATTTTTAACGTTTTATTTGAACAAATTTACTTGAAAAATATATTTATAATCAACATATACATCTTGTTTATCACAAAATGGTTTTATAGTTAATATTTTGACCTAAAAAAATTTTTTTTTATCGCTTTGAAATTTTCGAACAGCTTCCCACACTTACGATAATAAAACATTGATGGAAATAATCGTTGTTAAATACGATTCCCCTCCCCTTATTTTGACAAATCGAAAAACACCTAGTAAGTACATGTTTCGATGAAGTGTACCTCGATGAACGCGGGATTTCTCCAAACTACCATAAAAATCAACATCCTCGAACGAAACTGCTTTTGACGTAGTAAATATGTACCATCAAAAGAGACTGAACATAGTAAATTTTGCGGTATCGATTGCCAAACCAAAAAAAAAAAATACATATATTATAAAATAAGTACTATTAATTATTACATCTTCTAAAAAAAAGTGTTTATCTAAGTCTTTAGATTAGCGAATAAATAGCTGTAAGTTAATAATAAAAAAACAAGGTAGTATGTTGGTTGGTGGGTGTAGATAATATTGTTCTCTCTTATTTTTGCGTTATATTTTATGCGTTACTTAAATTTTCGTCTCTATCAACGCAATCCAAAAAAACACAATAAATGGTTACTTAATAGTGCTTGTTGGTTGATATCTTAGTAAGTATTACTGTTCTTATCATTATTATCATTAGTTGTGAGAAGTTTTATATATATATAAATAAATAATAATAACATATTGTCGCTGCGTGCAATATTATCTTAAACAAACAAAAAAAAACGAATATTAAGTGAACTTCCTCTATCGAGTATTATTACGTCTTAATTATGAATATTTTTTTATTATTATTATCATTAATGAACGCTTGTATTGTGTACCTATTATTATATTATTACGAATATATATTATATATCTCTAGTATGGTAATATTTAATTTTTACCGTGTAAAATAAAAAATCCCTTTTTTTTATTTCGCAAAGCACTGCTATTTTTTTTTTAAATACCTACATATTTAATATCTAAATAGTTATTATAAATATAAGAATATAATCAAACACTCTGAAAATAAATATAAATAGTAGCATAACACCACCACTTTTAAATATCTGCGTTATTTATATCATGTATAAATCCCCAAAATAAAAACAACTGTCAAAATTTTATTCGCAACGTTGCCAAAATTAATTGACATTTGACAGCTGTCAACGTCAATTAGTGCCCTATATTATATATTTTAGCATATTTCTTGCCATTTAATCTCTTTAATTATATATTGTAGAACCTCCACTCTTTTTTTATTATTATTTATTTATTTTCTATTAAAGTAATTTTTTTTTGAAAAAATAAAACACTTGTCATTGTGTACCAAAGATGTCATTGTTTATGTGTCATAACGTTCATATCTAGGAGCTTGCTTCTCTTAGCTTACACGACGTCATCTATGCTGCAGTGTTTCTATTATTATTGTACAAATGGTTCGGTTTGCAAAATTCGGAGTAAGAAAGAGAATCGTTGTATACCTTTGACCCTAAAAATTAAAATCTGCGTGAACGTGAAAATTTTTCACCAAAATCTTCCATCTGTGGTTGTGATAAATAATTATTAATTAATCCTCGACTATTTTTTGTTTTGCTTGTTTTTTAATTAATGTTTTTTTTTTTTTAAATAAGTCTTATTTTGTAAATATTTTCTAGTTATTTCCTTGTTTTTAATTAAAATTTATTTCCTAATATCTTGGAGTCATTGACAGTAAATAGTAACGCTTTTGTAATGATAAGATAATATAATAATTAATATAAATGACTTTGCTTTAATCAAAAGAAAAGGAAGATGGGTATATTTGCTAAGTGAAATGGTTTCCCTATATTATTGATGTTGGCAAGACTGTTTTTGTTTGATAATTTATTGGGTTTTTTTCGCAAAATACAATCACGTTTCGTTTTATATAGTTGGCAGCTTTTTCCAATAATTCAAACAAATATCTAGGAACTATTATTAATATATATATATTTTAAGAAATACGCTCCTGCAACTAAGGAATTATTGAAAGATTGAAAAACAGCACAACATACAAACAAAAATTACCAACCTATATTTGTATAAAAAGTGCCTCTACTTTTTCAATGTGCAATTTTACTACGATATATTAGAAATAGTCTTAATAAATTTACTACATACTATTAATAAAACTATAGTTAGCTTTTAACGTGTAGTTGAAGTAATTAATAATTAATGAACATTTTAGGGCCTGACTTGTAGACAGGGTTTCAATTTAAACTAAATAAAATAAGGGAAAGAGACACAACAAAATAAAAATTTTACAAATCCCACCTTTTTCTAATTACCCCATTTTTCTTCATAACAAGAACCTATCGGTTTGTTCTACCGGTCGCGTTTTCTTTTTAAGACCTGATACAATTTGTAAAAAAAAAAACGAAGAAACAATTGACAAATAATAATAATAATCATCGTTTGACGGTTCTCTTGATAAATAATCCCAAGGGTCGTGGAATAGACGATCAATCAAATTACTTTAGTTCGAGGGTGTATAAATTTGTTATCTACGACGGAAACGTCGAACTGGGGGGTGTGCCCCGTGATTCTCTCTTAGGTCCCTTTCGGTTATTCGCGCTCGCTATAAACGAGATCAAGATTGAAAACGCCTCGCGGTACGCGTGAAACCGTCAACAGCAACAGATTTGTAACCCCATTTATATAGTTTGACGATCTCGTTATCGGAGAGATTCAGCTAGCTGGTACTGCCAACTGTAAAAAGATAATGTATGTCTTATGTATAATCAAGAGTTAATGTAGGTTTATTAAAAAAGAAAAACGATTTTTTAATAATGATAAAAAAAGTTTATAATGTAACATAAATAAAGCTGTGTTCCATTTTGCTACACTAAGGATAAGGGTGTGACGAGAGTAGTGGGCGTGGCCGCAGCGCGCCGCCCTCCGCTAGTGATAGACTGAAACGGAAACGTTGTGCAGATCCCGGATTAATTAGACGGTTAAGAGAAAAATCCTTGGGTGCGCGTGACTTGGGGTTTTAGCTGTTCGTTAGGCCCTGTATCTCAGGTTTTTTTTTTTTTTAATAGGTAAATCGCTGTTTTTTCTCTACACAATAATTGTAAAAGTATAACGATACACTTTTTTATATTAGGGTCTAGGAATAACTGAATTCTGTGTATAGTAGATAACATTTCAGGTGAATAATAACAATTTTATTGCATATTGCTATGATACATTCCTTCACCGTCGATACACGTGAACAATATATAATTGAGATGAATGTACGAAGATCTCCCGTCCAATTTTCGCACGTGGGAAATGAAAATGTGGATATAAAATTCTGAGAATCCATAAGACTACAAAGAACTTTTAAATTTTCGAAATTTGGAACTGAAATTATCTTTTCCGATCAAAATCCCTATTTTATAACGGAAAATTAAATATATATACATGAATGTATATATTCCAGCGAAATTTTGAGTGATATACATACAATGTTTTAATAAATTACAATATAGATACATAAGGCTGTTCATAGAAGAATAACAAACTAGTCAGAACCAATCATATACACACTGCGAAATCAGTCAGGAAACTGTTTCGGATATCTTTTAGCCCCAATCGAATCGCTTCTTACTAATTTGTGATTCTTATATGAACAGGCCTATAAGGTTTATTGTTTTCCTTCATTTAGTTTTTTTTTTATGTGCCCTCGCCATATTAATTGAGATTTTTCTGTATATTTTCTAATGCTTTTGATGCCCAGACTCTCTCTTATGTCGTCGTTTCTCATTTAACCATTATATTTACGTTGTCTTCAAAAAAAATCATTTCAGCTAGGTACTTGCAGTTTTTCCTTTAATTTTTCGGTAAGTTTCCATGATTCACTTCCTAATATAAGTGTCGGTAAATATATTGTTTTGTAGACTTTCATTTTGGTTTGCAAATGTACTTTTTTCGTTCTTAAAATCTGCATTTTGTAGTATCCCACTTATTTTCTTACTTGTTTCGCTACTTTGATTATTTCATTAATAAAAGTTAAGAACAGTATTGGACTGATTCTCCTCCCTATCTTACCCCCACTGCAGTTTCGATTGCTTCAGATTCTTGGTTATTTGCTCTGATTATGTTTGTTGTATTTACATATGACGATTTTATATTGTCTTTTAAGTCTCCATCCACATTGTTTTGGTACTTTGTCGACGGCCTTCTCCAGGTCACACATTCTATGTTCTTTTTCAATCTTCTATTCCAAAATAATTTCGTATATTTTGCATTCATCATTGTTACTCCGCTGTAGTTATTACACTTCTTACTGTCTCCGTTCTTATATATTAGAATTATAATTCGTAATTTATTAAAATACTGCATTTTTCCTGTACCTAAATAACTTTAAAAAATCTAAATAAGAAGTATTCATCCCCACTGAAAATATAAATCAAAATATATAAATGCCTTATCAAGAATGTACAGTAATTTACCATTAAATCATCTTGCTTTGTATCTGTATTTCTTAAAATTTGATTTTCTTAATATCGATCATAATTGCAACACTTTACCCCCTCAGCCCCCCTCATGTTGTAAATAATGAAAATAAAACGCTGGTAGATTATTTAACACAGAAATAAAATAACGCTACCGCCACCGAAATAATAAATAAGGTTGTACTAGTGGAAAAGTGTTCGGCAAAGCCTGCTTCGAAGGCCCGTTGAGAAGACTGTAGGGATACCAGGTGATTAAAACCAGATAGTGTTTAGAGAGAGACCAACACACTGACCTTGACCGAATAAAACAAATAAACATCGTCGCCTTGACGTCGCTGAACGGTGTGCTGCGAAAGTCTCTTCTAAACATCGGTTTTAACATTTTTTTAAGTATGTAGGACGTAGCTGATAAAGACTATTAAGAATCACTCGCGATTTTGAATATAAAGAAAAAACTTGCACAGGTTACATAAGGTGAAATTTTATAATGTAAGTGTATTAATGACTAAACAAAACGAAACACGCAACACATTGGTCCAGGTCTTAATAATGGTGCTGTATTTTTGTATTATTATAGGTAAACGTGTAATAACATGATCGGTTTTCAAGAAATGGAAAGAATTTTTTCGGAATCGCGCGCAGCTAAATCATTCGACTAAGATTAATTTTTATTTTTTTTTAACAAAAACGTGCCAAAATTTCTCCTCCAATCCCCGATATATAGGAACCAAATTTTGAAAAAAAGGAAAATTCGAAAAATTACGAGTTTAAATAAAAGTGTGAAGACAAAAAAAAACCAATTTGCTCATGACGCGGTTTTTGCAGTTTTTTTTCTAGGAGAAAAAAAATCTTGGAAAACCGCTTACGCTTAAACATTGCTGTGTATTATATAAATTAAAAAAAAAAATAATAAATTATGATAAAATGCAATATATTAATGTGTATATTCGCGATACTACAAATTGTACAATTGTTATTATTTCATAGAATATATATTATTATGATAAATATTGAAGAAGGTATATTATTGAAAAAATATATCGTAATGTGTATTACTTAATTAATTAAAAATCGTGAAATTAAATATTTAGCCAGGTAAGTGCTGTAATCTTTAAGGTCCATAGTTTGTAAGAGAAAAAAATATCATAAAAAAAAATGGTTTGGCAATCGATACAAGCAATTTACTTTGATGGTGACTTAGAGGAGTTAAAACTGCGTGTATAAACACAAATGCAGAAGACAAGAATTGAAAAGCGCTCTAATTTTCTCAAAATTAAAACGATGAGCGACTATATATAAAATACGATTGGATTTATTTAACAATTAAGTGTTCTTAGGTTTCGGGTTTTTATTATTAGTTGTATAATAATACTGTTATTGTTAGGTTTAACATTTAAGTTGTAATAAATAACCTAAAATATAAGTGTGTTCAAATAATATTTCCCAATTCATTATTTAATAATCGTTAGTTGAAACTTATTATTACAAAACATTTTATTTTTTTTTTATATACATATATATAAGTATTGATACTATATAGGGTGTGTATTTAAGAAATATTTTTCGCACTAAATTCTCACAAGAAACAATTCAAGAATCGTTCTAATTAATAGGCACCATATTTCAAAATACATATCAACAAATAGATTACTATCGGAGAGTGTCAAATTACAATCGTTTTTTATAAATAACAAAAATCAAAACATTCTCATTATTTTCCCCTTTCACATTATTCTTTATCCCTGTAGAATTATGTATAATTTTAGGTGCCATGAAATATTAAAATAAGAAATTTCAAATCTCGTCATATTGTATTTTAAATTTAAAAAAAAATATCTTTTGTTGATATGTTACCAAACTGATATAATTAAATTAATTTATTTTCTACTACTGCTATTTCGCGAAGACGACTTGAATATTCAATAAAAAAAAATGCAAAAAGCAAAACACTAAATGAAAAGTATTCTTTTTTTCCAGTCAGATCATAGTTTTTCCTTTTATTTTTTAATTTCGTGAGAGACGTATGTAACTAATGGCCTAAGCATGTTCCCTCCTTAACAAAAGAAGAAATCTCTAGTCCAATTACAATGCCTGATTATTATTCCAGTCTTTTAGCATTTTATTTTAAAATATATTTTGTTAAATATAAATAATTAAAATGGAAATGATGGTGCGAATATTTTTAAAACAATCATAAATTTAATAAAAAGCGCAGAAAAAAAATATTAAAAATATCTTTAATATATACTATTACCACCTGAATAATCATTATCCAGATTATAATAAGATGTTTGAAATTATATATTATGAACCTTCTTAAAAAAAAAAAATATCTTCCAGAATTTTCGTGTATATCTGCTAAGTATATTTATAAGTTCCTTTATTTTATAATCATTATTATATTAGTGTGTGTATTATTGGTAATTCGAATTCATCAATTTTTAAATTGATTTATTAAACAGATTATTAAAAAATTATACAAAGAGTGTGTATAAAAACATCTTTTTCAGTATGTACAACCCTAAACAAACAAAATGTCTCAATACTCGGTGTGACATTATGGCTGTTTCGAATTATACAAAATTGTTTAAATAGAATCGATTGTTTAAACACACTGCTTTGTATAACTAAATAAATAGTTTTCTTTAGTTGTTATTGGTTATTTTACAATTTAAAAATTCTAAATGAACTTTATTATTATCCGTCAGATATAATAATCAAATCCGCAAAATTGATAATCGAATAACTTAGAAAACAGACGACAGTAGCGGAAAATATAAAGAATAATAGAAAAAAATTGATTGAATGGAATTTTTCGATACTTCGAGACATATTTAGACGTTCAAAAATAATGTGATATGCTGACAATTTATAATATTATTATTATAAATAAAAACAATATATTTTAATGATAAACGCGAAAATATCCAACACATAATAGAAAAACAATAATCTTTAACAGTAACAAGGGCTTTAAGGAAAAAGTGTCTCTCAATTTTGAAACGATATTGGCGGTCCTTTGTTTCTATAAGGTTTCTATACCCCCAATGATCGCTTTTCGGTGTTAAATAATTATATATATACCCCCGTTTTAGATCTGACTACAATCTTTTCATAAACTTTTCCATTGAATCTCGAAATATATACGAAAATTTGGGAATTTAAGACAAAATTAAACTTCGGAAACGACCAAATAAGAAAGCTGAGAGCGCGTTCTATAATTTCTTTTTTCTTAGGAGAGGGGTATACTCAGGGACCAGGCCAAAACTATCACGGTGATATCAAATTATAAACTTAGAGACAAAATTTAAGAATCAAATCTCTTTAAAGTAAAAGCTACATCCCCCCCCCCCACATTAATAATTTTTAAAACGATGGAAACAAAATCTACAAAAAAAAAGAATTAAGAACGTATAAGTAATATTATACATTTCAATAAATAAGATAATTATATGATTAACTATTATTATATAAAATACATATTATTATATATATTAATTGTAAGAACTCAACTGTGTATCTTGTAGAATTAAATTTAAAAAGAAAAACCAAGCGAAATGAAACGAAATTGATGATTGGTTGATATATGATGGTGATGATTGAAATAGGTGAAAAGAGAAATCTGCGAGAAAACAAAATTGAACTGTGTATTATATATATATGAAATACAAAACAAAAGACCGTGAAAACGAGAAATGATTATGAATAAAACAAACACAAACGAAATAAACCCGACTGCATCATACGCTATGCTCGCGTACTGACTTAATACTATCTTACTGACTGTAAAAGTCGAATTTTATTCTAAATTTTGCATAAATATATGTACTGCGCGTTATTCTTAATATAATAATATATATTATATGCGCTAGAGGGCGGGTATATATCTCTTTTAAATATGAAGGTAAAAAGTCCACAGAAATAATAAAATTAGAAGATGGCGTGGTGCAGCTTGGGTTCATTCGATGATATACTTATAGGCTAATGAAAAATTAGGATATGTAAGTGCTTTTTTGAAAAAAAAAAAAATTACACAACTGTAACAAGTTGTAATGCTCTGTACTTGTAACCCAATTGACCAGTATGCATTCAGTAATAAAGGTTGTCTTAAATGTATAATGTTATTGTTTTTTTTTTTTATTTCCTTCAATTTTCTTCCTTTACAATGCCCGAAATCATAGAAGAGACGGTAAGTATTAAAGTAGCGAACATTTTGCTGAACACTTAACATATATCAGCAATTGGTCAGTAAAAAAAAAGTCTTAAGATAAAGATATTTTAAAATTTAAGGAAACTAAAATAACATTACAAGCAATAATTAATGTATAAAAGAGAAAAAAAAAATCAGTTTAATTTCTCGTTTAATTGTATCACATCCAAAATGCAACTATAAACAAAAACGGTAAGTATTTGATAATGCAATAACAATAGCTTGTCCGACTGAACGTTCATAAAAAAAAATGTACACCTAATATTTTCTATTGTAAATTACGAAACACTAAGCTTGACAGTTGTATGACAGCTGCCATAAATATAATTTCATGAGCTTGCTATCGATTTCTTGCAAATAGTTTCTCAGTTTTCAAGTAATTTGCTAAAACTATACTTGTAACCAAGAGTTTTACATTATTGTTAAAATATTGTTTTATTTGTAGTTCTTGTAGGTTTTTTTTATACATATATAAATAGTACATGTGTACCTCACACCTTGACAATTAACAATAGCATTTTAATCAATCAATAAATTGAATAATAAACTCTATCTTATTTAAATGCATATGAAATAAATTTTCTTTTAACACACCAAAACTACAAACTTTAAAATAACAGCAAAAACTTGAAAGAAACTCGAAATCGCCGCCGAACGATTACAAATAGAAATGAACAAAAGAATACTTTATCTTTACTAAGAATGTTTGAATGAATATCATTTAAATACGTTTAAAATAGTGTAGGAGTGCTTGCAAATATATTCAAAGAAAAATCATTTAAAAAAAGCGTTCAATAATTTTATTTTTCATCACTGCTAAAAATAGGTGAACGCTTTGACAATATGACAACCAGCGCCATCTATTCGTAATTCAATTTAAGCTTTTCAAAAACATGATCAATAAGATGTTATTACAAGTAAAATTTAATTTTATTCTAAAATGAAACCCTGAAATCGATCGATTTATTAATTAAAGTACCTATTTTATTTATAAGTTGTATTATCAACATAAATTAACACTCTGGGACATCTTTAACCTCAAAAGTTATTCAAGGTATTTAAAATGTTAATGCGGTATGCAGATATATTTATTGTTTAAAAACTGCAATTACTAATACATTTAAGTAAAATAATGCTGTATAGACCCTGATAGTTTAGAGTAACAAAGCGTTCCTGGAAAAATGAAGCTGGTAAGTAATATTTCTTAAAACTATTGCTCCCCTGTAATTAATCATATCTCTCTACTTATAAACGTTATTATTATAGTATTGCTTAAGTAACGACCCGAACAAACCATGTCACATATTAACGTTCAAAGAAATTACCATGATGCTCGACTGTGGCTTGTCCATGCAGTCCGTGTTACGATTTCTTCCGTTATCTTTCGTTCCATTAACGCGCCTTCAAAACTTACCGAATTTGACGCTGGCCGAAGCTGGAGATGTGGATTTAGAAGGGGTATAAAGTCAAATTTTGTTTGCGTTTACGACGTTAATATTGCATTTTATAGGAGTTAAAAGAGAATTGCGATAGGGTATTTGTTGATTCGCCACCCGAATTCTCTCCACCATTGGATAAGTTGATAGATTTTGCGCAAGTCGATGTGATTTTAATATCAAATTACTTGTGCATGATGGCATTGCCTTTTATAACAGAAGGGACTGGTTTCCAGGGGAGAGTTTATGCAACAGAGCCGACGTTGCAAATGGGAAGGTAGGATTTTAACTATTTGATACAATTTTTTCTATAATAATATTGAATACTGTCTGTACTGAAGTAAATAAAAGCAGTTTTACTTTAAAATATTTTGATATAAACTATTTTGAGTGAAATAATTGTTTAATGATATTTTTGCATTCATATTCGAGCATATCTACTCTGTATTTTGTTTTGCAAGCTATAGTTAGAAGTTATTCACCGTAATGATCTAAGTATGCTACCTTGTAGTATCCCATACATATAAAATAATAATCTAAGCACACCACTTTACAAAATGCTTCTTACTGCATTCAAATAATTGAATATTTTGTCATCTTTATAACAGTACAAAACATTTTTTAAAGACAACATTGGCTATTACTTAATTTAAATTTGTCCTTAACCTAAACTCCATCAACAAAATTAATTCCAATATTGTGTATTTATGTATATATTTTAATAAATATTATAAATTATATGTGCTCCAATAAATTTAATTTCTAGACTCTTATTAGAAGAATTAGTTATATACATCGAGCAATGTCCGAAAGCAAACTTTGCCTCACAATGGAAGAATTTCCTGCATATTCTTCCATATCCGTTAAACGATTCCTTTAAACCCAAATCGTGGAAGCAGATCTACAACATGGCAAGCGTTAATACCAGCCTATCTCGGATTCAAATGGTCGGGTACAACGAAAAGATTGTTAGTTTGTATCGTTATAATTCAAAAATTACTTTTTACTCAATCACTGTAATTCACAGGATGTTTACGGTGCCCTAAAAGTCGTTCCAGCAAGTTCGGGTTATTGTTTGGGGTCAAGCAACTGGGTTATTACTTCCGATCATGAGAAAATCGTCTATCTAAGCGGTTCGAGTACTTTGACGACACACCCAAGGCCGATGGATCATCATGCGTTGAAGAATGCCGACGTTCTGATTATGACCGATCTGACACAAACACCGATCAGTAATCCGGATTCTATGTTGGGGGTTTTATGTGTTGTTGTTGGTATGTTAAATAAAATTTAAATATAATCCTCTCAGTAAAATATTTTGTCAAGATTAAGATTAATTTTATTTTAATTTGATTTTGAAACCCTTTACGATGTTAGGATTGACTTTACGAGGAGGTGGCAACGTTTTAATCCCATGTTACCCGACAGGAGTAGTTTACGACTTATTCGAATGTTTATCAATAAAAATGTCAGAATTAGGTGTCTCCAACTGCCCAATGTTTTTCATCTCACCAGTTGCTGATATGTCGTTAGCTTATTCGAACATCCTAGCAGAGTGGTTATCGTCTGTTAAACAAAACAAAGTTTATCTACCCGACGAACCATTTCCTCATGCTTTATTAGTGAAAAATATGAAATTAAAGTATTTCAAACACATTTATTCCGATGGATTCAGCACTGATTTCCAAGAGGTAAAAAAAAATATTCCCCGATACGATATGATACGATCCTTTGTCCCTACTTTTTTAGCCATGCGTTGTCTTTTGCGGACATCCCAGCTTGCGGTTCGGAGACGTCGTGCAATTCATCGAGATGTGGGGTAACAATCCAAGGAATTGTATTATATTCACAGGTTTTTTATATAATAAGGTACTTTTAAGTTGTTCCCGAAGCAAAAATAATATTTTCAGAGCCCGATTTTGATTATATAGATGCTTTAGCACCCTACCAACCGTTACAGATGAAAGTTGCGCATTGTGCTATCGATACATCTTTGAATTTCACACAAGCGAATAAGTTAATCAAAGATTTGAAACCAACAACGTTAGTCGTACCTGAATGTTATACACAACCGCCCTCTACGGCACCAAATTTAACTGATTTAGTGATAGAAATCAGCCCGGATAGGACTTTAATTCCCTATAAATGGGGAGAAGTACGTTCTTCTTCTTTTACATTATTAATTGTCTGTGCGAAAGTAATGATTTCGTTATGGTTTGCAGGTAATTAATTTACCGTTGAAACGGAAACAGGCACAGCTGTTTATGGAAACTAATATTGCTCAGAATATCGTACCAGTCGAAGTAAAACCTGGAGTTAGTCTTTCGACAATGACTGGTGCTTTGAATGTTAAAGATAACATACACAACATCGAAGTCGGTAGCTATACGCATCGAAATAGGGATTTTTATTAACGATTAGGTGATTTTCGCAGGAAATGACCCATACAAGTGAGTTTAAAACGCAGAAGAATGTTAAATACGAATGGGGGAATGTAAATATATCAGAATTCATACAAAAGCTGAGTAAAGAGGGCATTACCGATGCTAAAGTCGAACCTGGCGGGAGTGGAGTCGTCATACATTTGGTAAAATCTTCTTTTTTTAGCCTGTACTGATCCAGGAATGTCGTTCCATTTTCTGTTTCAGTTACAAGAAGACGCACTGATACAAATCGATGATAATTCGACACATATCTTGTGTAATCGGGACGAGAATTTACGGATGAAGTTGAGGAATATCTTAATGCAATGTTTAAAGAAGTTTTAATGTCAATAAAATCGTTTTTAATTTTCTTAAAATTTGTTTTATGTCGAAATTATGTTTAAAAATTGAAATTAAATCGTTTTATGGTCGAATTCTTAAGGATCTGCTAGAGGTTTATACTAAAAGAAATGCCACAGGTTCGAATCTCGCTCCGGTCATCTCTGAAAGTAACTGATATAAATAAATTTAAATGAGAGACTGTCGAAATTGCTCATTCAAAAACAAATCTACACTAGACGCAACACTCAAAGAGGTCTTATTCGAGAGCAACTAACGCAAGTTTGTTTTTCCGTAACTTTATTTATCTGCAATAGGCAAAAAATAGTAAATACACTTTCAAATTGAATAAAGGATACTAGATTTCATTCACTTACTTTGTTAATATACACTTTAGTTTACTTCAATTAAAATACTTGTACATTATATTCGAAGCAGACGACTAATAAAAAAATAAATCTCACCATCCAAGCCAAGTACAAAATAAAATCTAATATATGTATCTAAAAAATGGTACTTAATCCTCGAGAGTCACGTTCTTAAACAGATAAGACATAGATTCCTTGTTGTGTATACGCCTGATCGCTTCGGAGAGTAAAATCGAAATATCCACCGTCTTGATCTTGTGGCATTGCATCTTCTGCAGCTCGTGCGGTACTGTGTTGGTAACTACGACCTGTCGATGGAAAAATTGGGGTTTCGGACAATTTAAGATTAGTTCCCGTAATTTTACCTCGTCGATTGGTGAATCCTCGATCAATCTAGGAGCATCTGAAGATAACAAACCGTGCGTTGCTAAAATGTAGATCTTGTAAGCGCCTCGTTCTTTCAATATTTCCGACGCAGCAACGAAAGATTGTACATCGTCGATGAGATCATCCTGTACACAAAAAAAATATTAGTTTTTAATTTTTCTTATATCTTGACCAAAATTATAATGTAGACGTCCTGAATTTTATTCTATTACATTAGCTACACATTATTTGTTGGTAAAATTAGTATTTTATTGTTTTACTTTGAAAATTGCGTCTTTTATACCATGCGTCGCATTTAGGATGATGACACTCTAATATTTGCTCCATTTGAAAAAGTACATTAGTAACTGTATTAATTTTGTCTTTTCAGGGTTTAATAACACACACACACAATTAACTCATATTTGAAATCATTTTTTTACCCTAGTAGCAACAGCAACATTGGAACTTGCAATACAGCAGCTAGTATCATCAGCATGGTGACTAAAAGGACATTCACCCAAAGACAAAAACACAAGTCTTTTACATACAGGATAAACAGTGTAGGTCCCAAAATGGAACCTTGAGGTATACCGCAGATGATATCTAGTACGGGTGAAAGTGACACAAGTGCAATTTTTCGATCTGATACTTTGATTAATAAAGCAAAAAATATTCTGAAACAAAATTATTAAATTTTTTTTTACTAAAAATTAATAACGTTACATCCATAAAAATACATTAACAAACAATTTACAACGCAATCTTTATATAAAACATAAAATTTTTAAATTGAAACAAAAAATACCGATTTTAGGAATAAAAGAAAAGTTTTGTCAAATATATTTTTTATAATTTTATACACAATGTAATAAAATAAGATATATTTAAAACCATTATAATTTTGTTAATTATTATTATTATAAAACCAAGCAAATTTTAAAATATGAAAATATTACTCTCTCAAAAATGTCAGATACAATTTATCTTACCACCATAATAGCGATTCGTCCTCCCACATCGCCAACAACATTTATGGGAGGCTTTTCTTTAGCGGGATGTGCCGGAACTCCGACTCCAGCATCCATAGTTCGGGATCTAGGAATCGTTGGAGGAGAATAACGACCATCGACCATATCTGATTCCGCCTCTTTCTGTTCACCATGGATTACAGCGATGCCCAATCTCAAACGCTCAGCATAGGAAGTAGCCTTTTTGGCTGATCCGGGGTTCCGTGCGACAATTACCGAGTTACGATAATCTGGAATCTAAAAAAATGCTATCTTTACACTAAAAAAAAGTTAAAATCCATAACATTTTCAGTTTCAATTTTCTGCGTTTGAAAAATTAACGGGTAGAAGTTAAAAAATCGAAAAAAAAAATAATCAAAGCTATGACAGAACCGAAAATAGATGAAATGGTTGAAATCACTGTGGCAGAAAGCTTTGGTTCGTGAAAACAATGATGTAAGACAATCGTAGAAATCGGGGTAAGACAAGGTTGTGTCCCCACTCATATCTAGTAAAAAGTTATTTAGATATAATATAAAAAGCAACGGACCAAGCACAGTTCCCTGTGGAACACCTGCAGTAACCCAGCCACAGCCATTTCATCACTCATCTCTCCTCACTCTTTGTTGCCTCAATAGAAACGGATAAAATTTTTGTTTCTTTAAATATAAAAACAGAAATTTTAATTGTTTGAGAATGAAATATTACATCAAAAATTGAATACGTGGAAAATGTGTTTACTAAACTCCTTATTTTAATAAATAAAACATTAAAATAAACTGGCAATATAACGCAACTATTTTGGAACTAATTTTAACATATGGATGAATGCCAATATTTAGATGAAAGATGAAATGAATATATTAGAAATACATATTTGCAAGAGTGCAGCCCTATAACGATAATTGAGGAAAAGTCCTGGCTAAAGAAAGCAACGACTTATACACCACAAAACAGCCTGAAAAAGTAAAGATTAACAGGACTATGAAAAAAAGAAATTATAAGAAGGATATGAGTGACCAGAGTTAATAAAAAAGACAACTGAAAGGGTATACACAAAAAGTTTTAGATGCAAACTTTATTTTTAAATATTAAAGAAACAGAATTTATAAAAAATAAAGTTGTTGCTTCTTATTTCATTATTTCAACTTGGTAGTTTGGTGTAGCTCTTAATTAAAAAAGTAATAATCCTAATTACCGGCAACTTTCTAATTGAATATCACAAATAATAAAAATTATTAAAAAAAATTGTAAATAAACTCACACATTCTTGTATATATTGGAGCAAAAATGGACTAGCACGCAAATTATCGACCGGACAATCAAAAAATCCCTGTATCTCCTTCTGATGTAGATCCATCGTGATGATATGATTCAATCCGGAATTACACATCATCTTCGCTAGTAATTTCGAGACGATGCTCCCACGTTTCCTCATCTTGCACTGCTTACTGTATGGTAAATACGGTATCACCGCCACGATCGATCGAGCACACGAAGTCTTGCAAGCGTAAGCCATAATCAGCAACTCCATTATGTTATTGTTTACATCCCTAGAAGGCACAGAAATATTCGATAATGCCAAAGGAAAAACGATGTATATGAGTGGGAAATATACTTAGATCCCGTTTGTATAATGAAAATATTCTTCCCGCGGACAGAATCCCCGATCTCCACCATAGTTTCCCGATTCGTTTTGTGATAAACGGCACATTCTCCCAACTTAATACGCAAGCGATTCGCTATCGATTTCGCCAATTCCGGATGCGAATTGCCGCTGATCAAGACGATATCTGAAGAGACTGGTAAATCCATCGCTATTTATACGCGATCCTAACCTTTGAAATAAAAGAAAAGAGATAAGAAGTTTATCACTTTACATGTTTCGAAACTATTATTGCAACACTAACAATAAACAACAATACTTTAAGATGGGGAATTCACACTATTCGGATTCAGAGACGATAGAATTAGAATATAAATATTTACTTACCTTCAGCATTAAAAACAGTTCGTATTTTCAAGATCGATGACTTCGCTGTTACGTTTTCTTATTCGGGCGAGTCTAAAATAGTTTTCAACTTTTATATTTGTATTTGCGGTTTAATTTCTCTAGGTAAATATAATTAATTAATATAGGATGAATATATTATAAAAATGAAAATGTAATAAAATTGATAGGTAACCTTTGCACTATTTTAGAATCTATATGCAATGTGCTGCCATCTGTACTTATTTTTTACTAACTAAAATATGAAGCAACCTGCCATTAGAATTACCCTAAAATGCATTCATCGGATTTACCGGTATTTATTTTATTCATATTTTATGAACTAGATTATGGTAGATGAAATATGTACCAATAAGACTCATCGGTAAAACATACCAGCTTCCTACATTTAGTATAAAATAATCAATATCTCTGTTTACACATATATGAACAAGCTTGCTGAATGCAGCTATTGCTCACATTAGTTTTTCCCGCTCCTTTCAATTAGACTGTTTGTCCTTAAAAACTTCACCCTATGAATATTTTGATACATTGATAATATCAATAATTTAATAGTATTTGAACTTCATTGTGTTCGCTCAACAAAGCGCTTCCGTTGTATATTGTTTATAGTTTTTTTTTGTGCCCATACATACTCTTTTTTATGCATTTTGCAATTTTAATAGCAACCTCATTATATAAAATTTATCACCGATATGACCATGATAAAAGCAACAATCATTGTTATGGTACGCTGCTCAAGGGGAGGATGATCACAGTTGAGTTGACCTATTTCACCGCCATGTCCTAGCCCGGTCCTAGCTTACTAAAAAAAATATCGCCAAAATACCTGGGAGGGATAACGATATCTTTTGTAGGCAGATATAGAATTTCAGCAGAATTAGCAGATCATCAAAATAAAAGTAAAACTTTGCGAAACGTTCCAATTCTCTCCGAGAAAACGGATTTATAAAATTGACGCAAGAATCGGCTGATTTACATAAATACGCGTTAACACCATTCGCTGGGTGTTACATAATAATATATTATTGCAGTAATCGCTTATTTACATTCGTACAATGGGCTTTTAAAAGCGCGACGCGCATAAATTATCTGCGTTAAAATTAATTTTTCTTAAAGTTCACCCGACCTATTTCGTATTGCCTCCAGCGTAATTTAAATTAATTACCAGTATTAAATTGATCTGATTTTGAATGTACACATATTAAACGTGTTTATATTCATATTTATTCTACTGTTTCGTGCATTAATCCATCCGTACTTGATGAACGCATCTGTATGAATTAATGTTTGTAAATTGCTTCGTGTTAAAGGTCCTAGATGTCCCCACGCGCGCGCACACTCAATTGTTTACATTTGGAGATGAGATTATCTAAAAGTCAACATTTAATTACTCGATTCGCCTTATAACAGCAACCAGACGCTTTGCTGGGTATTTAAATCGGCGGAGAGGCGTCCGAAAGCGGCAGTCCATCGCCCTTGAAGCGTTTTAATTAGTACTTTAACCGTATAAGCCTGGTGTAAGAATTAATTGAGTTGTCAATGCAAAAGCGTCCCACAATAGTACCATTAATTAATCGTGAACGCAATTTAGGAGTTGAAGTTATTAACTACGGCGAGTTCAGTTCGTTAGATTCGTGATGTATTCGAAATGGGCGGCTGTTTGACACTGGAAAGGGAAGAGGGCAAAGCACGAAGAAGGAGCGAAGAGATCGACAGGCAACTTGGAGAACTGGCGAAGCAGCAGAATAATGTTATTAAGATTTTGTTATTGGGCGCGGGAGAGAGCGGTAAAAGCACTCTTGTCAAGCAGATGAAGATTATTCATGCCGATGGATTCACTTATGCCGAGTTGAGTAGTTTTCGACCTACCGTTTTGGATAATTTACTTGCCTCTATGAAATATGTCTTGTCCGGAATGGGAATACTCAGGATCAACTTAGAATTTTCAAGGAATAAGGTAAGGATATTAAAATTATAATAGAGTTATATATAAACAGTCAGTGTTTTAGTTAAGGTCTACTGTAGGGGTCTATTTCTGGGCCTTTATTATTTGCAATTTTTATTCCCGAGTTACTAGCTTCTTCTTTTTTGGAAGCTTAATTTTTTTACCTAAAAATGATATTATTAATTATTACATTTTCAATAATATAGTCTTCTTTTCCATTAGTGTTTAGGATCGCAATTAAAAAAAATGCCAAAATTTTATTGAAATTCGATTTTATTAAAAATTGGAATGGGATGGGGAATTTTTATAAAAAATTGAAATGTAAATGAAAATTATTGTACCAGGAGATCTCAAAACATAAATTAATTTCTCTATTTATAAGTTCTTATTCATCAAATCATGTTTTTGTTAGATACTAACTTCGTTTCAAATGCAGAATTTCGTATTTCATTTAAATCTCTTTCCTCCGACAAAAACAATAGCCATCATCATTAAAAATCTAGGTTGCTAGAATACGCTACCATTATGAAGAATAAATCATATATTCAAGAGGTCTTCTTCCAACCGCTGCCAGCAAGTTATATGAAACCCCAGAAAGAAGTTATTTTTTGCGTAAACATACTTTTACTCTTAATTTTTATATATTGCATGCATTTTATCTTATTAATTGAAAAGGGCAAGTGGTTCAAGTAGTTATGTAACAGTTTCTAAGAAGTCACAAAGTTGCTAGTAATACGCATATAATTTACTTAAATATATTTGTCATTATTCGTCTTATTTCAGTAGATAAAATCTCAAATTATGTCCTTCTTTTTAATTAACAACTGATAGTCTAAAAAATAAACCTAATTTACTGGAAAACCTGTTTTGGTAACTTTTTTGGATGAAGATATTTCACTTTATACTGCACATACTGTATAAGCTTTGTTCTGATCCTGAGTTCTGTTCTTACCTTTTTTTTTAGTATTCAGAATCAAAACTTATTTTTAATTGAATTTACTATTGGAACTTTTGTTATACGATCAAATAATAATTATTATTATTTTAGACACACGCTCAAGTCGTTTTATCTAGCCGTAGTTGTTTCGACATGAATTTCATGGTGCTTCCGAACGTGGCAGCTTCTTTGCAGGCCCTCTGGTCTGATCGTGGCGTACGCTTAGCCGTTGCTAGAGGCTACGAATACGAATTAAACGATTCTGCATTATAGTATGTTAATTTCTGTTTTTTTTCCCTATTTTACGTTGAATTAACACCGCAACAAACGCAAATTCTAGCTTATTCGAGAACATGGACAGAATCTGTGATCCTAAATACGTGCCAAATCCCACAGACGTCCTACGAGCCAGAGTAAGGACGCAAGGGATAATCGAGACCAACTTTAAGATTAACGATATAGTCGTTAGCATGTACGACGTCGGAGGACAGAGATCTCAACGGAAGAAGTGGATTTATTGTTTCGACGACGTCAGAGCGGTGCTATTCGTCGTGTCACTCAGCGGGTACGATATGACTTTACTGGTGAGTGATTTTTGCGATACGGAAAACAATTACGTTATATAGAATATTATCTAAACGAATTCCTGCAGCGAATATGTCGGTTATTGGAATGCTCTTATCAATTTTTTCTCGTATTTAATTAATCGGCGATGCTATAATACCGAGTAATTTATCGTTCAGTGCAGATGTTATTTGTTTATGTGATTTTATCGGATTCAATTCCACTGGAACTAGTTTTCAATTAATAAATGTCTAAGTTAGAGCCGTGTGGAAATATATATTTTTTTAATATTACCTTTATGAGATGATAAATGTGTAGAAAAAGTTTTCATCAACCTTTCTTTATAACAGTATTTGATGGTATTTAAAATACGGCTAGTTTCTTATGAAAAAATCGTATATGAACAGAAAAAAAGTTGCAATCTAGGTTTTAGACCATGCAGAACTAAATAAACACGTTGCATATCTGTAATTTTTTTGGTAAGTAAATAAAACTAGATAGTACACAACATCATTTTCCCAACCAACAATCTGTCAAGGGATTATTTGTTCGTGTGCCGCCTACACTCTATTGATGACGTCCGTAGCTTCCCGGAACAAATTTGCACACTTTTAAGACGGTCTCTGGATGAAATATGACCTTAAAGTTCTAAAAAAAATCTTATACATATTATGTAGCTATATTTAAAGCCTGCGATATTACAGTTTCCAGAATCACGTTCGAGGTTTATAAACGGAATCAAATGATTCATTCTCAATTCAATCGATGGTTGTCCTTTGAAAGGAAAAAAAAATAGATCGGGTTTTTGCCAAACTGGATTTTTATTTTTGGAAACGCGATGAAAAATATCCTTATCTGATTGATCTGTGCGATAATCTTAGAGATATTCTGGAAATGATTTCGCCGGCTGTATTAATAAGGGGAATCCTAGAATTTTGTATGTTACGTACATACACTGCGCTCCCAAAAGTAATATACAAAATTACTTTAATACTAAACAGAGCTGCAAGGATTAATCACTGATGTAACTGAAGTATTAATTCAGAGATATTTAAATTACGAATAATTTTAAGTACTTCTTAACCGTATACATTCTCATACCAGGATTAATGTTACAAGAGAGATTAAAAATGTTTGAATTTTATTTTAAGATTGTAAGATTAAGTTCTGCTTGGTTGGACGAGGATTTTAACAATATTTTCAATCTTTGTAAAATAAATTGGCATTGACAATGAGTCGAAAACTAATTCAAAACCAAGAAAATAATATATATACATATATATATGATGCCTTAACACCCCTTGTGCGGTTATGCCGCTTATATAAGCTTTCTAGATCCATTTCAGATTGGGGTGGATCAATCCCCATTTTCTTCCTCTAAATCGCTCTCACTATTTGTCTCCATAAGTTTCTGTCCTCTACCTTCTTCTTCCATTTGCCAAATCCGGCTTCTCTCAGATCTTCTTCCACCTCTTTCAACCATCGTGTTTTTGGTCTTCCTCTTGCTCTTTTGCCTCCCGGTTCCCACTCCAACATCGTATATATTACTGCTCCCGGTCCTGCTCTCCACACATGTGCCAGCCATTTTACTCTCTGCTTTTTAATTCTTCTCACTATGTCCTCGCCTCCGAATTCTTGTGCTATTTCATCATTCCTTTTTATTCTGTACTCATTATCTCCTATCTTGACAGGTCCTAGAATTGTTCTCATTATTTTTCTTTCTACGATTCGTAAGTCCTCTTCGTCTTTTTTTGTAAGTGTCGTTTCTGCTGCATACGTCATCGTCGGTCTTATCAATGTTTTGTAAATTGTTAATTTAGTTTTCTTTGTAAGTAGCTTACTTCTTAAAAGTTCTTTATTAGCATGGTAAGCTATATTTACTATCATTTTTCTTTCTGTAGTTTCTATTTTATTGTCTCTGTCTTTTGATAACATCACTAAATTATTTTTGACCACGATAATTTTATAGGAAGATCCAACAGTAAACCGTCTAGAAGAAAGCCTCAATCTATTCGGACAGATAGTCAACAATCCTTTCTTCAGAGACGCCTCCTTCGTTCTGCTGCTCAACAAGTTCGACTTGTTCCGGGAGAAAATCCTCTACTCAAATCGACACCTCAGATTATACTTCTCCGATTATAAAGGTTAATTAGTGCGGTCTCTCATCGATTTTATTCACTCATAAACATTTACAGGCCCCGATAGAGATGTCGATCGAGGTGCTTTATTCATTCAACACAAGTTCGTGCTGAGGAACAGCGACTCCCGCAAGGTCTTGTACCCGCACTTCACGACAGCCACCGATACTGCCAACGTGAGGGTCGTATTCCAAGCGATCATGGAAATGGTGATATCCGAGAATCTGGGCAGAGTTACTCTACTCTGAATTTAAGCTTGGCGATGTAGGAAATCGACTAATTTTGACAAGGGAACGACTCTCTTATTATTTATTAGGATTATATTGATCGTTTAAGATCAAAGGATCGTCTCATTAATTTATTTTTTTATTTTATTAAGGTTCATTCTCATCAAATTTTTTTGTAAATCGTACAGACACATTAAAAAGAAGGTATTTTTTTTTTAATGCCGAAAGAGGCTGAATATAGTTTGTTTTAGAAGTGCTGTTTATGTGATTTAAACTCCTTTTTTTTTTATTATTCTAATAGTATGCAGCTATTTATATTATTTATTTTAATGTGTGGAGGAAATTCACTTTATCAAACGATTTCTTTCTTTAAAATAATAGAATCCTCGATAGATTAACATCCACGGATAATACTCTAAATAAACAAATTAATTTACATTTCGCAAATGTAATGATTTAAAATAATTTTTGTCTTTGGTAGATCTCAAAGTGTGTGTTCAAAATAACTCTGTATTTATAAAGGAAATTATACTAAAATTAGTGTGCACCCTTCCTTAGTAAACATCATACAAAATGATAGAAAAAAGAAAACCTTAGATTTTGATTTCAAAATATTAAAGATGTTATATTATTCTGGTAGATTTTACGGGGTGTACACAAAAAAATACCTGTGATATAGTGGCCTTACTAAAAAGAATAATTTTGCAATAACGTAAGAGGAGAAATCTATTTTGTATTGTAATTATACTAACATCACACTTTTTGTGATAAAAAGGATTTATAAGATTACGTATTACTTCGTTTAAAATCTTCGAAGTTTGTTGTGTGTAAAGTACGTGCAAAATAATTGTAAAATAAAAATTAAATATTCTCGTTATCATAATTATAATAATCTTCTGTATGAGGAAAAACACACAAATTATGTTCATAGGAATAAAGTGCATTTTTTTTTCAGCAAGACAATTGATTAACGTATTATAGTAAGATATTTTTTTAAAATGAAAGTTTTAATAAAATTGTAATTCTGTTAAATAATTTTTTATATTTATACTATGTACCACAAAGATTAAGAAGAAATAAAGAAATAATTTTGTATCAGCTCACTGTTATATTTTGCAAATAAAAAAAACGGATTCCCTATAAATTAAAGATGTTTTATTTAAGTAAATAAATGATTTACGAATTATAAACCTAGTTAGTAAAGAAAAAAAATATATGAATCCCTTTTTTTCCTTATAATTTTACACTAAGACTAGTTTTGACTACACTTCAGTGTAGCATTGGCTATTATTTAAAACATAGTTTAAACTATTGTAGCGTTTCTCGAATATTAAAAAGCTGTGGGAGTTCGAACGAATAACACCGGCGTTATATTAAATGATATTAAAGTTTATTTAAAATTAAATAAAACAAACTAATTAATCACTAACTACTAAAACACTTAAATAACTATTCAGTAATTTACCCCCACTGGGTATTTATTTAAATTGCCTTTTTCCACTCGTAATTCACCGTATTCTTCACTTATAGCATTTTCGACTTACTGCACTTTTATCCACTCATTGTATTTCCATCTTATTTTAATACATAATATTAGTAAGGGAGATTGATATACTCCACGCGTAAAGTGCAATAAGTCGAAAACGCTATAAGATTTAACCGACTCCACTACCTCGTTACAACTGATTCGGCCAATAGCAGCGTCGTATTGAAATACCGCGGGACCACTTCCAGAAAGTTCTCGTCGCATTTCGACGTTACTCGCATTAATCCTGATTCTTCTATCTATCGCCTTGTATACACACAAAATTTTTTCGGATGTTTGAGAAGCCACGGTATCCGCAATACCAATCCCAGCTGCAGTAACTTTGTTGGCTCATTTAGAAGCTTGGTGGTGAATAATTTCACCGGTGTTCACTCTCCCGCAGCGAACTGTGAGAAAGATGATTGCGACGGGGCGCTGGATTCTCTACAACGATTCGTTAGTGGACACGAAGACATTAACGTAGATGATTTCGAAGCCGTGCTTCCTCCCACTTTTGTTGAAGGACCATATCCTTTTAAACCAACACGCCTACATTGCCGGATACATGGCCAAGTCTATTTTGAAGTTGGTTGAGAAGTGCGACATCTGTAGAGTCGAGCTGCTCTCAACAGAGATCGGAGGCGATCAGGACATCATCAGTTTTCGGGAGTACAAGCCCGGCAGTTTATTGCGACCGCACACAACACTTTGTGCTTTTATTTGGTAAATGCAATGATATAATACATTTTTATTTACCCGATTTATGTAATATACTGATTGCATTTCTAAGACATTAGAAACCTTAATTTTTAACGCTGTTGAAAACATCTTCACATGCAAAGCTCACAATGTTTTCCATACATTTGTTAAAAAATTTGGGTATCTATTAGAATAGCACTGTCATCTCCTTTTTGGTTTTGTGTTGTATTTAGCTATTTAGTTGTTATTTTGTGAGAAGAATTAAAAAGTAAATAATGAATGCTAGAAAGCTAGAAGTACTAATTTTAGCAAAGAGGAGGACCTGCTACTGGCAGATGAAATATATAAAGAAAAAAAAATTTCGAACAAAGTCTCAAATACAGAAAAGGTAAGTAAATATTAGCATAAAGGTAGGATTCTTTATATAAATATCTGTCTGTTTAGTACTAGGACCAAGCATGTATGCCACAGTATCGGAACCAGATATGGCTTCTAGAACGGCTTAAATCTAACAAAGTAGTAGTAGTAGTGACAATAGTAGAGTTCTTTTCATCATCTGGCTCAGCTCATTTCACGGTTTTGAGTTAAATGCGAGCTACTCAGTACGAATGATGAAACCAGCCGGCTATATAGGTTTGTGGTGAGTGTGTGTGAAGTGAGCTGAGCCAGACGCTGAAAAGAACTGTACTACTGACCCAACATTACAATCGAGCAAAATGTTCATTAAATAATTTAAATTCTAACAAATTATTATTATTTAATGCCGATTTCTGTGCATTAACAGACACGGACTTAAAACGGTTAGAATGCCCCTACTCGGGCGCCAAAAATGCTTGTTTATTATTACTCCTCGAGTATTTCTTTCGTAAAATTCTTATTGAAAGGGAGCTGGAGATTTTATGAAATAACGACGATAGAATTATTTTCATTTAACATTTATTTTATAACTTATAATACACTTTTCTTACACTTGCAATACTTTACAAATATAATAATATTATACAACATCCATTTATAAAAAAGAAAACAATGGTATGAATTAATTAATTGATAATACACACTGTGTCAATTGAATCATAATAATAATTAATGATGCAGCAATACTATATATATTTTTATATCGTCTTGCCTTGGAATACTATTTCGTAATTGGACTGGGTACATTCATGTTCCTAATATATATTAATAACTTATGTTTTGTATCACTAAATCCCGTCGTCGGGATTCCTACTTTCATTATAATATGTAATAGTATATTTTAATACGTATTGTATTTCCTGGATATTTGATCTTTTATTATCATTGTTCCGTTATCATGTCTGTTCTGTTTTTTTTTTTTTTTTTGGTTTACGTACATGGATAAAGCCGTTTAATTATTCAAACACGCTTGAAACGTAAAAACGATGAAGGGATTTGCTTTAGTGCTATAATTATTTTCTTGTACATATTTTTATCTACAACTTCAAATATATCATTTATTTTATTGCTACCGGTTTTCTACCAAAGGACATTTAATGCTTTTTGTTTGCGCAACACACTAAATACTTTCTATAATAATATTTATATACATTACATGAATATATTTTTTTGCAATTTAAGCGTACAAATTTAAACAAATTAAAAATAAATAAAAACGTATAATTTTGCCAGAAGCGCCACGGATAGATATGTGAAAATTCCGAACTGAACCTTCTGGTTATCGAACAAAATCCACCCCTGCTTTAAAAGCATACAATGCCATACACGAAAACTCAGTTTTAACCATCGATAAAGCAAGCATTTTCTTTCATAATTTGTATATATATGTATAAATAGCGGTCACCTCAAAAACTGTACACCAAGATCACGGTTCTAACGTCTAACTATAAATTCTTCCTCTACAGTTAACACCTTATTATTTATTAAAATAAAAGCAGGTAAAGGAGATGCCCCCGGAAATGATAATTTATAATAATTATGGCAGTGGGGCTCCTCTTAAATACGTACAAAAAAAAGAAAAAATAAAATAAGACGGAGCGCAGTCTATAAGCTAGATAATTACAAAAAAAAAAGTCTACGAACAAAAATATCACAAGTTCCTTTTAAGTAACGAAATAATTAATGATGGCATTCCCTATTTTGTTTGGTACTGCGTAAAGATGGGTGGAAATCTATTATTAAATTTTTTTTTATTTACAAAATAAATATAATTTATGCTGGAAATATATTTTTCTTTTATTTATATTATATATATATATTTATATATGTCGGGGTTCTAAATATTAATATATTTACTTCTTTTTTAATAATAATTACCATTGATAACATTTAAGGGTTGTACGTGCTAACAGAAAAATTGATTTGTAATATCGAGATTCAAAATTTATTCTTACTGACATTTATCGCAGCTATTCCGCTAGTTTTTTTTTTGGTTTTGTTTAGATCCTCGATAGTATTTTTTACTTTGTATTATTTAGACCCTTTCTTCTAATAAGCTGGAGCTTGAAAATCGCCAGCACCTGTAAATACAAACACAGTTCGGTAAAATAATAAATAATAATAATAATAGCCTTTATTGTCCAACAGAACAAGATTCCATTAATATGACAAATAATAGAAAATAAAACGAAAAACGAAAACAAATGTGTGACTGTACAGTAATATAACAAAATCAAAATCAATTAAACTTATACAAAAATAAGAAAGAAAAAAACTAAAATAAACAGAAAAAGTATCGAGAGATAAGGCATTACAATTAAGTTGACAAATGGAAGGGATCAGTGAGCATCAAATTTGCGTTTCTGTACATATGGCTAAGCGGGGCCTTGTAAAGGACATTGGTGCGAGCTTTCGTTGGTATAAATAATGCAGACGACCTGGAGTTGTATGTTGGTACATTGAAAGGAAAGAGAATGAAAATCATGTCTACGCAGTAAAACAGCATAATCAGTGCCACGAGCGGGATAAGAGCCATCTAGTTTAAACGAAATATATTTGAGGAATCTCTTTTGGACCCGTTCAACCAAAAGCTGCTGGTGCAGATAGCGAGGATACCACACAACAGAGGCATACTCCAATTTGGTCAACGCCAACGTATAAAATAAGACTTTGAGTGTCAAAATGTTATTGAAATCTTTACAAGAACGAATCAGAAATTAAAGAGACGCTGAAGCCGACGAGTATAAATAAGTAATATGAGGCATGAAACGTAATTGTGCATCAAAAACCACCCCAAGATCTCTAAATTGCGCAACTCTGGAAGTGTCAGTCCGCTGACACTATATGGAAAAATACAGGGGCCAGTACTATTCGTGAAGGTAAGTATAGCACACTTATTGATGTTTAAAGTAATATTGTTAGTACTACACCGATCCATAACCATGTCCACATTCCTCTGCAAAACCAAGCAATCAGTCGTAGAAATAATTCTACTATAAATCTTTAAGTCATCCGCATACGTCAACACCTTACAATCCAACACTTCCAAAAGGTCATTAATATATATATTAAAAAGAAGCGGGCCTAAGGTAGAACCTTGCGGTACGCCAGTAGAAGCTGCAAATGATAAGGATGTAAAGCCGTTACAATGAACATAAGAAATGCGGTCATCCAAATATGATTCTATGAATGATGTGAATTTGGCCAATAGCAGAATGGTCAATTGTGTCAAAGGCCTTACTGAAATCAGTATATATGACATCAACCTGCTGTCTCTTATCAAGGCATTCGCTTATAAATTGCGTGATTTCAACAAGATTCGTAGTATAATAAATTATTATATAAATATTATACAGTGTGAGTCCTTAAGAATGGGAAATCTGGAAACTGGGAATAGTAGAGACTAAAACATTTAGTTTGAGCGCTTATACAAATGTTGCTCGTTTAAGACATACAAGATATTCAAGTTAATAATTTTATTCCTAAATTTCCCAATAATTCAGCAAGTTTTCATAGAATCAACGTGAAAATTGGTATTATTACGTTTCTCGGCATGATGAAGAGGAATTTGTCATCACTTTTACTGTTGCCCGCACACTTTCCAATTACAACGTAAGATGAGATTATTAGACTACATCCCGATATCCAAACCTTTAATATCTAAACCAATTTCCAAACGCCAAAACAATTTTTATTATTTTCTTTTTGTGCAGTGGTAAATAATTTAAAAAAATGTCTGATCTTTCCAAACTTTGATTCAATACGCAAATTATTAGGGAAAATTTTATTAAAAGAGACACACTAACCTGTCTGACTCATCCCACCTCCTGAGAATGGAGGCTCTTGATACTGCTGATCGCCGTCAGGGGCGCCAGGGTACGTCGGATATGAAGTCGGTAAAGTAGAGTCCGCTTCGTAATTCGTCGCGAAAGCCGCGTCGGCGCCTTGTCTGAAGCGTTGAAACGCGAAGAAAGCACATCCAGCCTTTGGTTTAGCATATAAAATAAAAAAAAGTACATTTTAAAAGCGGAATTACATCGATAACTTTAACCTACCCAAGAAAATATCGAGAAAAACGAGAAAGCTATAGCGGCCCTCACATTGTTGACGCCATATCCGCTAGGTGGCGTTGTCGCTTTGCCCCATTTACTCGCGAGATACCAGAAACCGACAAAGTAAAGAAATGACCAGAATCCTATCAATTTATTAAAGTGATAAAGCAATAATATGTGAAATATTTAAATGGGACTTACCTGAAAAGCCCAGATCGCCTAATACGTAGTGTTTTCGTGTTTTAACCGAGGACATCTGTTCGAAGAGGTATTCCCCAGCCAAGAACCCCATACTGGCGAGAAACGCTATAACGCTGATGCCCACTCCATAATTGCAAGCATTGCTGTCCCCATTGTAGAGGCATTCTTCTGTTCCGGTTTCTTGGTCGTACCTCCATCCTTGCGATGATATGCATCCAAATACTATTATCGAGAATAGCTAAAAATAAGAGTTGTCAGCATTTTTCTTTGCGCAGTACATTTTTAAAAGTAAGGATTCCGTTAATATGAGAAGAAATAATCGTTAATCGAAGTGCTGAAAATTTTTTCCTAAAACGGTTTATATTTAGCTCGTAATCGATCGGTTTCCCATGATAACCGATCGATTACGAGCTAAATTGAATAAAATTAGATTTAAACAGCAATATGTATATGTATATTCAATGTTGATAAAAGAAAATTGAGGCAATTGATGTTGGATTTCCAGTAATAATTAATTATAACCTATAAATCATATTCTACTTCATGATTCTAGCCTATAACCTACATTTAACAATTACAGAATAATTTATATTTAGGATTGGCGTTCTAAAACACAGGTATTTTATTCCTTAATATTTAAAGAAAAATTACACCTATTTCACCATAATAGAAAGAGAAAAGGACCATGTACACACCCTTGTGGCATTCTCTTTAATAGAATTACGCAATTATTACATTTTCCGAAATGTCTAAACAGCATTAATCCAGCAAATAGACATCAAGTGAAGTAAGAGAGGAAATCATTATTTAACACAATAAATGGAATATTATGTTTCTTATATCCGTTAATCATAAATTACGAAAATAAAATATTAAGAATTAGAAAAAAGCAGTGACATCTAGCGCTAAAAAAATGCAGTATCAAACTTACTTCAAAGTCATTTTTGTGGCTGATATTTTCGGTTAATTTCTTTAAGGAAATTCTACTTCTTTATTTTGATTATATTCTTAATTAGCTTTTACAATAACTAATTCCTTTAATTTTATAATTGCACTAATTGCACTCCGTTTATTTTAGGTGTCGTAATCAATTTATAATTTGTGGTGTATTATCGTAACTTTCATTTGTAGTATTTTGTATTGTTTTAACCTCTTATACACATTTAATATAAATAGGTACAATTTTTCATTTTACTCTTGATTACATCGAAAATGAATACACAGTTTTTAGGTTATGAGTGCTTCTTTTTTTATTTTATTCAATTTCTGCATGAAAACACGCGGGACCACCACGAATAAATCAAAAGTGTTTAGAAATCATTTACAAATATACATTATTTAAGTTTAGAGAAACATCTTCAAACGTAGGCGTTACTGAAAATTTATTTGTTGTATTCCTGCAATACAATTTGTCTAATTTTCGAATTTATTATATAATGTGTATAATAACCTCTATCGAATTATAATTTTCGGTTTAGGAAAACTACGATGTATAAACAAATTAAAATGCAGTGAATAATCAATAGCCAAGGCTGTCAGATAGACGCTCCCCTCTTCTAGAAACGTCAATTTCTCTGTCAAAATCGATTAAACGTTAAATTTTAAAAAAAAAAGCGAAACACCTCCCCAGATATAAAGAATTTTTTTTTCAATTCTTACCCAACAAACTGCTCTCAAAATAACTTGTGGTCGTCTAACGAAACCAATTGGATCGAAAACTCCACCGGCTTTACCACCACCATAGGCGCCTAAACCTTCCATTTTCCCACTACTGTTCTTGTTTTGTTATATCCGTTATTACACCACCTGACGCCTTATTACGATAAACGCGGTTTCTCGGTCACCGTTTTTAGACGACAACGCTAGTTTTCCGTCGTCGACGATTCCACTACATAACATCCCATCCGTATCGCGATAAAATTATTGCTTCGCGACGTCTTTCTAATAAAACTGCGCGCACTACTGTCATATATGGATGGTACAAATTGACTACTAACGGGTCAACTCCGTTGGTCCTTGCTCGCTGGTGTGTGTGCGGGTGATCCAAATCTCTATTATATTAATATTATAATAGAAGCTTTCCTTATATTTGTCAACGGGTACGATTTCCTGGGGTCGTCGCCGGGAATGTAATCTATTATTCACAGATAGAGACGCACAATAAACAGAACGCGCCTTAAAAATGTCATCGATTTCCTGCGTGATTCAAAATGTAGTCTGTCGTGCGGGTCTAAACATAAACCGATGAATGCTTAATATTTGGTGACTCCGCAATGTTTACACGCTGAGATTAAAAACGAAACGTGACACATGAAATGAAATTATTCCTTTTTTTTTAATCTGTTGTCGGAACTATGATGATTGTGCTTTTTGAATATGGCGCTGATGTTGGTGGGCGGCGATTGGTTGCTCGATTTGAATGAAATTAGCGGCGCAATGTTCAAATTGCTTTATTTTAATTTAAATTAAAATTTGATAAAAAGTAAAATTCCTGATTTGCAGCGGATTTTTATCTGTTTGGTAGAAAAAAATGTGTAAACTTATGCGTTTTGAATATGGAACCTGACGTTGACTGGATGAGATATGGTGGGCGCATTTTCAATTTTTAACGAGAATAATGGCGGGAAATTTAAAATGCTATTTTAAGATTCGATTTTTTTCGAATGAACTCTTTGTAGGTTATAGACATTTAGTGAATTATCAAATAAAAAATTGTACACGCAAAATTAAATTTTATCTACTTTATTTTACTTTTATTAAATTTATATTCGTCTTAAATATATTCGAAACGGTGTTGGGTATGAGTAATAAAAACAGTTTTCTCGCATAAGTTTATTGTAGAATTAAAATTCTTAATTGCTGAAAAAAAAATGACATAGTTATATAATATATGTATGAAAAGGAATGAAAAAATTATAATAAATTTCCTTTGTTGGATTGGTAATATAAAATATTTGACAAGAGACATCAAATATAATCAAAGACAACACGATTTTCTTAAATTCGTGCGACAAAATGTAGCGTTAAAAGAAAAAAATTAATTGAAATATTAAAATTAAGAATTTTTAATTGCAAACAAGATTTTCTTCAATCTCTCATCAGGTGTCTGCCCCCTCAATCTCCTCTCTAGGGATTCAAAATCGGCAACTTCGATCTGTAATTATATAATTTTTAAAGAATTTAATTTCCAAGTAAAATAAATATTAAAAAAAATGGTTATTTCTGCCTTTGCGGTTGGTAATACGAAATATTTTGACAAGTGACGTAGACATTGAAATTTAAAATTCGCGGGAAAATCAAATTTAACAAAAAAAATAGAAACTTTTAATCGATTTATAAAATAAAATAAAGTATTAGGTACTTACTTCATGACACGGATCTGCTTTCTTCGATGGTAATTGTGTGTAATATTCTGGCGCTAGAAGACGTTCACATAAAGCGCAGAGTCCGCAGAATGTTTTAAAATCGAAATTTTCCTCTTCAGACCAGCCGACTAGATCCTGAAACGATTTGAGTTGCGTAGGTGTTAGGGGATGCCCCATCATTTCACCCAGAGCTGCGGGAATTTCCTAAAGATGCATTTTTATTCAAATTGTGGGAAATAAAATATTATCTTTTTAATAGTTAATTAACAATGGAAAATAGGTCAAGAATTTTAATCTAATAATATAGAAGTTAAATGGTTATGATGATTCAAGAGTCATAATTGCTTTAAATTATTTACAATTAAGAATGATCTTAATAATTTAGTGTGAATTAAAATATGTTTGTGGTTTGGAGAATTTTCTTAGTTGTAATTAACTCTCTTAATACAAAGAAATATGCACATATATACCCTGCCTGCCATTATTCTTTCACGCTCTTCTTCTTCCTGAAACTCGATTTTATGTCTATTAAAAATGCAGTTATACAACAACCTCCTACTGCTGGTAACACTGATGTGCTCTTTAATGTAATCCATAGGTGTCATACCTGTCGATTCTTTAAAGTTATAATAGTCTACCAAATGCCCACGTGCATTTTACTCACTACTTAACATTGTACTATCCATGGGAACCTCAAATCTAGCGCTGGAACGACTGAACATCCTCGGTAAGGATAGCCAAAAATCAACGTTCATTACAGGAATCTTCAACTCATTCTGTAGCGATTTCAATTCGTCGCAAATTGCTTTGTCGGACTGCACGGTTTTCAGAGCTTCTTCCAAAGCCTTCCTTCGCTAAAATTGTCGATAGTTCAGAGCTTAATTGCTTCTGTGATTATGTGTGTTGATGTGTTTTACTTTTAAGTCGAATTCATTGTCGACGATTTCTTCATTGAGTTCGCGACGCAGATGTCTTAAGATTTCCTTATCTAAGTACGAGTTTACGTCCAATGATGATTTACGCTTATCCGTAGAATTGGGGTCGTCTAGATTTTGTTCAGCGTTCGGTACTAATGATGTTCTAGCGCTAGGATTATGAGAATCGATTCCAATCGTAGCTACCTGTGTATCAAATCATGGTTTTAAGATAAAACAAATTTGAAATTTTTAAATTTACAGCCAAATTAGAAAGCCAATAATGGAAATAATTGGTTCGCTAATAGATACTTTCAAAGGAAATAAAAAACGATATTTTTTTAGTTCCTTGTCCTGGTTAAAGTAGTTTAGAAAATAAAAACACCCTAAAAATGAAAAATTACTTTTTAATTTACGAAAAAAATGTAATTTCAAATTTAAATAAGGCAAATTGATGTACAATTTACTGTTCCCAAAAAGAGCCACAAGGTTGTGTATTTGGTCCTATCCTATTTATCGATTTATTTAAAAAAAAAATAAACTACCTGCGTTTCAGGATCTGCTGAAGATTCGAAACCAGGCGGACCTTTTGACGAATCGCGCGATTTCTTATGCCGTTTTTTCCCTCTGCGTCTCATAATCTCTTCTTCACCCTCGACACCTTTTTCCATTTCACCTTTTTCGGGGTTAGAATCAGATTTCGGCGGTGTTACTTCTAAATATATCTAAAAATCTGCAGTTCTAATCGTCTAATTTTAAACTAAAAACATTTGCTTTGCGAACCTTAGGTAGTTTACCATCAGTTTTGGTTGATTCGTTTCTCGATTTCGTGTATTCGATTTTGGGACGTGCCATTTCGGATTTCCCCTTTTTACAAACAGGGGAAGGCTGTAAACTTCTAGGCGTCCGTTTCCTTATCCCCGTCAAAATCGTAACATTTGATTCGGGAGTTATTGATCTCGTAGGTACCTGTTGGATTCTTATAATCGGGGCTTCGGTCATGTTGGAATTGCCGCCAAACCAAGAGAGGGTATCCTAAACGCATATTTTAATAATTCCTGATTTTAAACACCTTCATATACTTCAATACTTGACTATGGCTTCGTCTCAGATCCAAAATTAAACGAGTTTTCTCCTTAAACTGTGATGTTATCATAGGATCGGGAGTGACACATCTTCTGGATGCTGAGGCTCTGGTGTAGTTGCTCGCTATTGTTGGAGCCGGTGTTAAAGGTCTGGAATCGGTTTCTGTATATTTCCTAAATAAATTTTCAGGAACCGCATCGATTTGATCCAAAGTATATTTGTCCGATTGCTGATCACTATGATTCGTTTGAAATTGCTCTATTGAAGCACGAATTGCAGCCACTTCGTCTGCTAAAAGTAGAGATTTCCCTTCGGCAGCCTAAGAGTTTTACATGTTGTTTGATAAAATCCATTTTTGTGGTTATTAATGACGTCGTATAATTATAATAAATATAATTATAAAATTTAAAATATTCTGTCAAACTAAGCAGAAGTTGTATATATATATATATAAAGTGCTTAATTAATAAATGATGCATGAACATCTTGGCCATGATCTTGGCTCGTGACATTTGTAGGTTATGTTTATATATAACCTACAAATTATGCTTATATTTTATATTAATAATCATTAATGTTATATTTTTTAACTTTTCTTACAACATGCTAAAAACGGTAAACAAAAAAGAACAAAATACGTTGTATTCATTTTCTTTAGGAAAAAAGTTTTTAATATTTCCATATTTCTGAGTGCGTTCAACAACCATAATGACGATCAGATTATCGATAGTGTAAAATTTGAAATATTTTCAGTGTTAAATTGTAACTATATTATTTATATTTATAACCATGGTTAGTGCAAAACGGGCATTATGATTTATTGCTGAACGCATAAATTAAAAATTTTAGCACCCAAATACTCTCAAATCTACGTGGGATATTCAAAAAATCCTCAATCAATACACGCCACTATATATAATTGTTATACTTACCCATGTTTCTTTTGCTTTTTTTAATAAATCTTTTGCTTCTGTATCAGCTGGGTGATTACAAAGTAAAGAACAACCATAAGAAAAAGGATTGTAAAGTCCTGCGAACGGTTTCAAGGTGTATGGAGCAGGAATTGTTATCGCTTTTAAATGCACAGGCGGTTTCTGAAACCATTTGTAGACAAAAATCGTCAAAGGATCTTTTATAACGATGCTTACCTGATTATATGTAATAAATGTTATCTTTTTACTGGGCAATAGCCCTGTTTTGCTGGTAACAGCCATTTTAAAATTATAATGTCTTGAGGTACATGCTAATGAAGGTTTTCAACTTTGGGTGTTTGTTATTGATCAAACTTTCATTTTAATTCAGTGAGAGGGATGAATAATACACAAATTGTGAGAATCAATGAATATTACATATCCATACAAAATATAAAGTACCTATACTAACGATATTTGATATAGCATCGAATTGCGTTACTAGGTAAAAAAATTGTCATCTTTAGTGATAGAAACGATAGTGAAATGTCACATAATTTCGAGAAGCTCCTATCAGAGTCTCATCGTTATTCTCATAAAGATGATTGCAGCAATACTGATGATGTAATTTTCTCATTTTGGTGTCCTCGTCTTTTCTATTTCAGTTTCTTTCTTTTTGCAGGAAGAATTTGAAAATCTCTCGCAAACATCTTCGTCTATTTTACGTGAAAGTTTTTTCAACGATTTATTTTACATCAACAACGTAATAGATTTGGAGAATAAGAACGAAGAACATGGTTCTGATTTTGCTTCTAAATCTAAGTTTATTTTGCTAAAATGCGTTTTCTATTTCCAGTAACTGCTTTTTTGAAACACAGATACTTGAATAAAGAATTTTACACGTGGGCTGGGCAAACTTTGTTGGCGATTCATCCGTATGAAGATGTCCCGTTGAATAAGATTGTAAAAAAGATGTTTCTTTCTTTATGCTTGAAATGTGGATTTTTATTTTCTTGTACAGGATGATTCTACGATTCCTTGCATGGATTCGGTCATTTCTAAAGCGTGGTTTAAACTATCAAGGAATATTGGTAAAACTAACCAAGCAATTGTCGTTTCTGGCGAAAGTGGTTCTGGTAAAACCTTCTCTGCTTGCTTGGCCATGAAATGCATCGCTTGCCTTCAGAAAAATCGCAGCAAGAACCCTTCCGAGAATATATTGTGGCAGGCGTGGTCTTCAGTACCTTTACTCACGGCTTTTGGCAAGTAAAAAATTTTATTTTTAAATTTCGCGCTAAAATTATTTAAATGAAGTTGGCAAGAAATAAGTTGAGTGCCACACTTTAAATGCAGAATTCACTGTTAAATAATGGCGCTTAATTTAAATTATTAGATATTTTTTACCCCGATATTTTATATATTTATATAGGAAATGCGTCAAATGAACATAATAACAATAGCTCAAGATTTGGAAAACTTTTGCAGCTTCAATATAGCGGTGGAGAAATAGTTGGTGCTTATATCAAAACATACCTCTTAGAAAAATCTAGAGTAACGGGCCCTAATTTTCAAGAAGGCAATTTTCATATATTTCAACAAGTAAAAAAATATTTAGAAAAGGGTTTTGTTTAAACTAACGATTTTCTTTATAGATTTTAGAAAGCGTAGATGACGATACTTTAGCCAATTTATACCTCAACAAAGAAACTGTGTATAAAATAGCCCCTAAACCTGAAAATTATTTAAAATCTACATACTCAGAAACTGCTAAATCGTTGAAAATCTTAAACATCACCGAGTTGAATGAAATTTTAACTATTCTAGCTGTAATATTGAATTTGGGTAATGTTAATTTTAGCGTAAGGGAAGATAAATGTTACGTACCTAAAGGTAAGTTATTACTACAGTTGGGATATTTTTCCCGCTGCTCAGGATCGAAACAATACATCTTCTGACTGACTTCATATCTGTTTTATTTTACATTACACAGATGGGTGCGAGGCGCGGGAAAATGTCCCAGCTCTAATTATTACGTATACCAAAATTAAGAACGAAAATGACAAGATATTAAAACTTACAGATTGTTACAAATTCTTGACTTACGCTGCAAAATTACTGAAAATTGATTCAGAATCTTTACTACAATTGCTAACGACGAAGACGTTTGCTGCTAAATCGCAAGGGAACAAGAGAGATACCGTTTATAACTCGCCTTGCATCAATAAAGAAGAATGCAAGGAGAGGAGGAATTGTTTAATGCGATTTCTGTACGATAATCTCTTCTCTTGGCTCGTGGAAAGAATCAACGAACAAATCTACTCCCCAGAGAATCATAAATTGATCGGTAAACTTTAATGGTACCGTATAATTCGAGCTCATTTGTTTTTGCTCATTCCACAGCCATCTTAGACGTGTACGGATTCGAGGTGTTCGATACAAACACTTTCGAACAATTGTGCATCAACTACGCCAATGAAAGATTGCAACAGTATTTCATGAACGACCATTTGATGAAACAAAGGCACGAGTTGATCGCGGAAGGCTTTAATCTCGACGAAATTGATATTAGTGAATATGGCGTTAGAGTAGATTTGTTGGATGGTCCAATATCGGTTTTTGGAATTTTAAATGAGGTTTTATAAGCTATGGTGTGCGAACGGAATCCTCTATTTAATTTCTTATCCCTATAGGAATGCGCTATGAAAAGATTTAACACAGACGTATTCGTCAATATAAGATTGGCGGAAAACTTAAATGGGTCGAAATATTTTGAAAATCCCGGTAATAACTTTTCAACTGTCTTCGTTATAAAACATTTTGCAGGAAACGTTGCTTATGATACCAAGATGATGCTATATAAAAATCGGGATAAAGTACCGTTTTAGTAGGATTATTTTCGATATTTGCGATACATTTGATGTTTGTAGGTGCCAGGAGAGATGATCAGTTTCTTAAAAGATTGCAGATTCCCATTTTTGGAATGTCTTCTGCGTTCTTTAAATGAGAAATTGTCGAACAAGACTTTACTTTCGAAATTTAAGGTAATTTTGCACATCAATTTGAGTTTTTAGAGAGTCTAAATGTTGGTATGTAAATTTGTTTTTTTCTTGTGTCGTGTATTGGTAGCCGATCATATGAAGTTAAATAATTTTTGCAATGGGCTAGCCAGCGTGAAATTAAATGGTTTGCACACGTCATGATTTGAAGTTTTCTGAAAAGAGGTCTGCAGTGGTCATAACATTTTGTATCTGCGATTATTCCGATTGCTCTTTTTTTGTATCTTTAAAATTTGTTTTTGGTGGGCTGACCGGCCCCATAGTAACTTTTATAACGAAATCATGTTTATCCTCTTTCTTACAGAAATCCCTAGACGATCTAATGCAAACCCTGAATCAAGCCGAAGTCCAATATGTGAAATGCCTAAAACCGAACAGTTTCGAGATTCGGGGATTCCTCGATGAACCTTATTTCACTCAACAGTTGAGATTGAACGGCATATACGAGATACTAAAATTACATTTCCAAAACTACTTCATCCGATACAATTTCCAACAATTTGTGCACAAATTTTCGGTCAGATTGTTCAATTGCTTGCAATACGTAAATCGCTCCCAGGTTAAAATCGAATTATAATAATTCCTAATCAGAATTTTCCTCCAAGATGCTGAAAGGCGAGATGCAAATTGGAAAACGGTACTTGTATCTAACCGAAGAGGCTTACATCGCTTTCGAATTATTGCGATACATTGAAAAATCCATAGCAGCTAGGAAAATACAGAAATACTGGTGCAAATACAAGGAGAGACGATACAACGCCGCTGTTAAGATACAAAGATGTGAATCTTGCTTTTATTTTACGAATATTGAGTGTTTATTTTTTCCTATTTAGTTTATAGGAAGATATATGTTAGGCGAAAACAATCTAATATAGAGAATTTCATTGATTTATCGAAGAAAAGTAGCGAAATCTTAATCAGCAGAGAGGATAGTTTTGGAAGGGAATTCGGTAATAGTTTCTTCTTAAATTCCTATAAGAAAGCTGAAGAATTTATGCGATTGAATCAATTCAATGGGAATTACGAAGGCGAGCAGTTATCTTTAATATTAGAGAAGCATTTTAACAAGCTTCAAACTAAGCCGTTTAAACGTGTTTTATTCTCTGGAGATCACATTATAAGTTATAATCGATTAGCCGAGGTACATTTTCGTAACATTTCTTTTTTATATATCATATTTAACATTCTTTTATCGTTTAAGATACCTGTGAGGTTACATTTATCGAAAACTTGCATCCCTTACTCAAATCTTTTACCAAAATCTGAGCTATCTAAAGGTTTGTGCGATATATTTTGATTAATATGAAAATAAATTTTATTTAAAGTTACTATTGGGTTTTAATCGATTGAATTTTTATATATAATTGTTATTGGAAACTGAAATAAAAATTGCGCAATAACGGAAAAAGTTTTATTTGATTACCTATTTACTGATGAATCGTTAAATCATTAACTGTACAAAATAAGATTAACATGCGCTATTTTTCATACTATCACGAGAACATTTTAATGGTGTCCTGCATCTTCATAACCACTGGGCAGTGCATTGGCGTGTGAATTATGGAACAGGGAGTGATTGCCATCCCCCCATGGGAATCTCTTGCTCCTAACATATAGGTAATCGTACTTTACGAATTCCGGTCTTTCCTCGTGTTCGTGGCTAATGTAGCAATTTAAGCCGCACAGGGCGATTGCAGGGAAAGCAACGAAGAACGATAGATTACGCCAGATTTTGAAACCACCTATATATATATTAAGTATTTGTATTCTCATTAAATAATATAACAAGTGTGCAAATAAGAAACAAAATAATATAGAATTCACAGAACAATAAGGAACAAGTTGATATTTACTGAACTAAGCACAAACGAAATTGTAGCAAGACAATTAACAACTCTAAAGCGAAAGAGAGCTATGAGATCTACTATGAGCTTAAAAATTGTATAAAATATTAATTCATATTAAAATAATGTTAAATATTTAAAGTTATGTAATGGTATATCAAAACCTATTATGTGCATTCGAGATGATAGCTTATATCTTACCTTCATGGCCTCCAGATACAGCAGAAGGCCCTTCAACACGTGAGGCCGCCCTTAGGACAGCAGATTGCATATAGCGACGAACAGCGTGATTCATAATCGCAGACATTTTTCCACTTTTACAGGCTTTTTCTGTCGCCCAAAATTTGACAGGTAAGGAAAATTTGGAGGAGGTAGAGGGCGCTTGGTTGTTTTCATTTGCTCAAATTGTTAAAAATTAAATCCAAATAAATAAATTAATATAATTGTGGGTTGATATAACATCTACATTTAATTCATTACACTCGGAACGTGTTAGTAACACAAACGCAATATTTATTTACCTTTAGAATAAATCACTTATTTTTTGACATATTGAAATTATCAAAACGGAAAAATTTAATCAACGCAAATCTTTCTACACATTCAAAACAAATTTGATGACAAATGGGTTTTTAATGTATTTGCGTGCGAGAAATCCCAATTAAATTTTTATGATACCGAGGTTGATTAATATAGTAGCCAAGAAAATGATAAATCCAGCTGAATCGCTAATTAATGAATAATTAAAAACATAAAATCGTAAGTACTTGCTTGCAAAGTGCATCTGTACCACTGTACTTAGTGACAGATGACTTGAAAAAATAAAAAAAAAAGAAAACCTTTGTTTACAGGCGCGTGTCATGGAAGTACCCGGTCAACTCGGTTATTTACTGCTTAATGAAGAAGGGGCTGTGCTATCATCCTCTGGGGAACTAGAAAATGACGAAAAGACAGCCGACATCATCATGGGCCTGCTGAACCTCGCTTCAACTGTGGATCCCACGGTATTCCCCGCGCGTTCCTTCAAGAAACTGTCGCTGACGTACGACCAACACTGTTACATGGTGTGCCTGTCGAACAGGAAGATACACATCGTCAAGAAAACGTTGAACGTGGCTTCGACGAACAACGAGCTGACAGTGAATGTTTAAACGCACACGGACATTAATGCGAAAGTTACGGTATCCTACTATCAAGCATGGATATAATTTTGTACTTTACAATCATGAAGTATATGCAGATTTGCATTCTGCTCGGTGGTATTTGCTTTTCGCTGTACCAATTGTACACTCTATTAGATACGATATAAACATAAGAGAGATGTGTGTATATTTCTATATAAATATTAATGTTAATTGTAAAATAGTGATGATTAAAATCTAAATATAGGATATAATAAGCTTAGTTTTGTTACATGATTAATTTTTCTTTTTTAATTTGCTTTATTGTTATCATTACAGAATAAAACGATATTTTGGATTTTACATAATTTATTTTTGCAACGTGTAGTTAAAACAAAAAACTAGAAAAAGTAAATTTTTAGCTATCAGAAAAGATACACTTTGTAATAGATTTTTGAATTTAATTGTTTTGGCGTGAGAGAAAATACGAATTTTCCCCAAAATTTATGATAATTGATATTTATCTAAAATTACCAAAAATTACGCATCTTAAGGTTAGAAAACGTCAAGTTTGACAGCAGGTTAACAGTCTCATTTGTGATTGCGCAAAATTAAAAAAAAATTAAATTTGAAAATACTATCGATTTAAGACGATTATCGTTGAAGAAAATGTGTATTATTACAAAATTTTAAGATAAATTTATTTGAAATTACGTGCGCATTTTAAGGTTAGAAAATATCAATTTTTGACAGTTGTGGTCGATTTTGTTCAATTTCAAGGAAACGTCAAAATTTTATCAAAACGCTAATAATTTAGATTTTGGTTATATTTTTACTGGTGCATTTGTTTCTTTTCTCGTTTGATTAATTTTTATAACTACAGAATAAAACTATATTTTTCTTTTTAAATATATATATTTTTGTAACAACATTTAACGAATACTTAATAGCAAAAAACAAACAAATTTTTTTTCTTAATCATCTAAATATTTCTTAATTATATCGTCGATAACATTTCTATTGATGTCGAATATATTTGAACTAGATGCCGCTGAATATTCTGACCCTAGTGATTTAATGGGAGCATTTTCTTTCAAAAACTCTGAATTTGTTTTAGTATCATCAAAGTCGAACATCTTCTCTTCAGTTTGCAACAACGACTTCAATTTGCCTTCGTTTCCATCGCTTAACATTTTGTGAAACTCGTTCTCGCTCAATTTTCTCTCTAGGGGAATCACCTTCTTGGTTTTGGTGACCGGACTTGCAGCACGTAATACTTCCACGCCACCGCTTGTTCTTTTGATCACCGCCAGGTACTTCTGCTTCTGGATTTGTTGTACGTTAGGCCTATTATTGATAAACTTTATGTATTCGTCGATCTGCTCAGGATCGTTAGCTTTTTCCAAAATTTGCTTTCTTTGTCTCTCGTAATCATCCAAAATCTCTTTTCTACTGAGTTTCTTTGGAGGAACAAAGCTGGTTTGACGACATGGCTTCTTAATACGCTTTTTAGGCACTTGTGAGGTTTGCGGTTTTGATTGGTTTGTTTTTAATGGTGGGACAAATTTTCTTTTAGATATTTTCTTCTTTGCAACAGGTTTCTCCGGTGTTTTAGGTTTAGAGATTGAAGTATCTAAAGCGCTGAAGAACGCATCCTGGGAACTGAATAAGGATTCCGATCCATTGGACGTTTCAAAAATATTTTTCGGACGGGATTTCGCTTCTAGGCTTTTCGAAGAAATCGAAAACGTTCGATTTAAACTATTGTCGTTTGTAGTTGGCCGATTGTCTGAAATTTCTTCATTTCCAACAGGTTCAAAATATCTTTTTAACGATTTTGGTAATATTTGAAACCTAGATTCGTTCAGACTTTGTGAAGGTTCTACGGCATTCATTGCAAACGTATTGTTTAAATCGTCACTACGCTTTTGTTCCTGGCCAGAAATCAAACTTGGTGAACTTTTTTTAATTTCAATATCATTTCTCGAATAAAAATTTTGCTCGGTTTCTCCAAACGCAGCTTTATCCCGATTTTCCTCTAATATATTTTCACACAACATCCTCGAGCCCATTTTTTCATCTTTGTTAGTGATTTGATTGAAGTTTTCATATGTTTTAGTTTGGTTTATTACAGGAACGTTAAAAAAATCATTATGCACTATTTTGAGACTCTTAATTTCACCATCGTCAGTGACTTTATCAAAATTTTTAACGCTAGTTTGATTCGCTCCCGAGTTAGTGAAAATATCTCTGTACGGCACTTTGAGACTTGCCTTCTCATTTTCATCAGTAATTTTAACTGAATTACTTCGATGTCTTTTAGGTTGGCTCATTCCAGAGGTATCGAAAATGTCTTTATATAACACTTTCTGGCTCATTTCTTCATTTTCTTTAGTAATTCTAAGTAAATTGCTGTTACTTCCATTCATATTTTCAAATCTTTTCGATTTACTCTTTCCAGAGATTTTCAGAGCATCTTTATACAACACTTTGCGATTAATTTTCTCATTTCCATTAGTGATTTCAAGTAAATTGGTTTTGCTTTGATCGAGATTTTCAAACCTTTTATTTTGACTTATTCTAGAGGTGTTGGAAACATTTTTATCCAACATTTTGGGATTAATTTCCTCATTTTCATCAGCGATTTCAAATAAACTGCTTTTACTTTCATCAACGTTCTCAAATCTTTTAGTTTGACTCACTCTAGAGATGTTGAGAATATTTGTATATATTTGCTCATTTTCATTGGTGATTTCAAGTAAATTGCTTATACTTTGATCAGGAATTTCAAATCTTTTACTTTGACTCTCTCCAGAGAAGCTGTTATCATCTCTGTATGACTCTCTGGGGCTCGTTTTCCCATTTTCATTAGTGATTTCAAGTAAGTTGCGATTATTTTGACCGAAATTTTCCAATTTTCTAGTTTGACTCATTCCAGAGGTGTTGAAAACATCTTTCTGCGATACTTTGGAGTTGAATTTTTCACTTTTGATAGTAATTTTAAATAAACTATCTAAGTTTTTAATTCTCTCATTTTGACTAACCGCAGAGGCGTTCAAACTTCGATTGTGATATAATTTTAAAGTCGAACATGAAGAATCGAAGGTTTTCTCACGTGTTTCATCCCGAATATTCTTATTAATATGTTCAATTTCTGCATCTTCTACAACTTTCTCTAGATTGTCTTTCGCAGGTTCCAGATTATTATCTTTTGATATCCTGCAAGATGCTTTTACTAATCCACTGGACCTCGTTCGTTCAAAACTGGACTTTGAAGCGGTTTCTTTGCTCTCTATTATTCGCTTCACGTCATTTCTGGCTAATATGTCGTAAAAGGTATTTGCGAAAGTTTTCCGCCCAAAATTTTCTTTCCTATTTGTGGATTTTATACAATTTCCAAATGGTGAATGATTTGCTTCGCGGTTATTATCCGCTGATTTGCTCCTCTGCATTTCGTCCAAAATCTCATATAGGCTATCTTCCTGGGAAATCCTAGACATCGGTTTCGGTAAAGTTTCTTGGTGATCATCGTGAGAGCGATAACTAGATTTCGACGAAAACCGTTTAATATCATCCTCTGTATTCGCGCGGAGCGAATAGAAAGAATTGTTGCTATTGGAGGTTAGAATGGTATTTTGATTCGTTAGATCAGGTAGAATATTTTTGTCCCCCGTCGATTCAAAAAATGATTTTTGACAATCAATCTTCGACGGCTTATTCTGGAAATCGATCCTAAAGGAGTGGTCACTGTTTGATCCAGGTTTCAGTCTTTTTCGATTATCAATTAGTTTGGTTTGGCCCGATGTTGTGGGACTCACAAAATTCATTGTGAAAGATATGTCAGAATTTGCGTCCAAGTTTTCTTCAAAATTCTCGTCAATTCCTTCAACAGGCGTCAAAAACGTTGCATCAGTCACCGAAATCGAATCACAATCAAGTCCGCCCAAATTAGAATTGTTGGTGCGATCTTCACGGTTCTCAGAGCAATTTTCCTGATGATTCTCTTCAATTAATCCACCCGTTTCACTATCGAATCTTTGAACTCCCATCAACTCATCATTTTCCCCGAAGATATGTACCGTCTGTATGATGACATTAGATTTTGGCGCGGTTTTTCCATCATCATCAGCAATTTCCTTCGATTCTTCTGGATTTTGATCTAACTCCTCCCAGTCCTGAGTTAAGTAACTGCTGTACTCCTGCAGATCTTTCAAAGCGTCCGTAACATCTGGATCGCCTTCGTTCAGTTTCGATCGCCCTAAAGGTTCAAAATCAAAAGAAGTTTGCTCCCGCGATATGGACTGGATATTAGACAGGGTGTTCGATCTCCAAACTATAGACGAATTAGGGTCTTTAAACAATCCTGAAACTGAATTGCACCGATTTTGATTCTCGATGATTCTGTCGATCTTTTGCGATATCATAGAAGACAGAGCGGCGTCATTCTCGCTTTCGTGTTGCTGTTGTTCGAAAAAATACGGATATTGAGTTTCGAGGTTCCTAGCGTGGATCTCTTGGCAAAACCGTTGGTAGTCCTCTTCGGGATCGTCTACGTTTGTAGGAGCAGGTGAATAGACTGCTTCTGGCAGTATGGGAGACAACTCTTCACTTTTATTCGCTTGGAAAGTAATGTTTGGGTCATGATTATCGGGGAGAGATCCGTTAGGCATATAATCCATAACATCTACGCCTACTTCTTCCAAATTTCTGGCGTACACCGCCATTGCATCCTCGAGGACGCCTGAAGTTAATTGTCTCTTGGATTTGAGCATCTTCAACTGCGCTTCTAGATTGTATTTAAGCCGTTCTAAGATGTGCAATCCCTCCACTTTGGCGCGCTGTAATAGTGTATTAAAAAAACTAGTTTTATAAGTTAAAAAGTGCAAATTTGAAAGTTTGAAAAACGAGTTTGTTTCATTTAATACGATCTATCGTTTTTATTAAAACATTTTTTGTCATAAAATATTTAAAAATGTAAGAAATAGAAATGGGCCAAACACACTACCCTGTGGCACGCCCGCAATGTATAAATGTGTATTTTTATGAACTCTATGTAATTTTATTGCTTGCCAGGATCAATTAAAAGACTTTTGGTGCGACGAATCAAATAAATAGTTGCAAAAAATCGTCTGAAACTCGTTTATTTCGAATGATAATCTCACCTCTTTAGGCGGGTCTAGTTGGTCGTACAGCTTCTCTGCAGCATCCACTATCTCTTTGGGCCATGAAATCGAAGCTACATCTAAACCGTACTTCTTAAAAGACGTAATACCGGGTATCAAGCTGTAGGTGAATTTGAGCAAGCTGCGTCTGTTATTTCGATCAGCGCACTCCATCTGCCAACTGGTCACAACAACGATCGATAAAATAGACAACACTAGAAATCTTTAACGATTTACATACTTAGTAACGTTAGGGTACAACTCCTCCAACTTTGTCACGAAAATATAATGCGTCGCCAGATATACGAAGACGTGACTCTTGGAGAAAGTCTCCAAAATCGACATGGCCAAAGCCGCGCCCTCCGTCACCGCAGTCGATCGGCACAATTCGTCGATTATAATCAAAGAATTCGCGGTTAAAACCGTGTTGAAGTACTGTATCTCCTTTATCTGGAAATCACAAAAGGGTAAATGACGATTCGAAGGGAGGTTGTTAAAACCTCTCAGAGACCTCTAAAACAAAAGCGGAGGCGCCACAATCCATGTTATCGTCAAAGCAGACTCTGGCCACCATCCTATCGCAAACGCGCACCACAGCCGTCTCGGCCGGTATGAAGCTACCGATTTGGGCCATCACCTGGAGCAGTAGGACTTGCCTGATGTACACGCTTTTACCAGAACCGTTCGGGCCGGTGATTATATGGACGTTGTGATTAGGCGATGCGAACTGTCAATAAGAGATGATATATAGTCCCACGTGGGGCGCCAAATAACGTATTCGCGCCCCACGTCGGGCGCTAAATACTATCTAATTGAATTACTCACTATAGAGTTCGCAACCGGTTCCGTGGAGCACAGATAATCCAGCAGGGGATGTTTAGAGTTAGTAATCTCGAGATAATCCCCGAATTGCGGCCGAATATACCCGTTCCCACTGCTAGCTTGCGCCAACGATTGGATGACGTCCAATCTCGCTATGTCCTCGCACAGTTTGTAGAATAACCCGATGTGGTTGCGCACCTTCACCAAAATCTGATACACCATCCTGGAGTTAAGAAAGAAATTAACGATTTTTACCCCCCGAAAATCGTCGTTCATCTTTACAAGCTGCTCATCTTGAGGATTTCTTGCAAGATATCGTCTATCCTGCTCGCTAAGTTGATTAGATTCATCGTCTTCATGGTCACGGATTGGTAGAGACGATCTACCTGATAGAATACGTGGAAATATTGTGATAATTTTTTTTCTGGGTTGTGATTTAAATTATATATATATATATATACCTGGATAAATTCTCGCGGTAATTCGGATTTTTTAAACGTTTTTTTAGTGTGGACGTTCAGTTGCAAGGTGATATGGTAGCTCTTTTTTGAGTTGTTGCTCAATGTTAAGGGTAGGTTGTATTTGTCGCGTAATCGGGCTACATATTCTGGAAGAAGGATATATTTTGCTGTAATTGTTGGTAAACACAAAAAATGAAAAAATCTAACAAAATTTGCAAAATATTTAAAGATTAATTTTGATAGTTGAACATCTTATCAAAATTTAATATGTGTCACAAAAACAATAGATTTGCTGTCCTTTATCAAAACAACATCCTATATATTTTTTTTTTAAATTTGTTAAGGATTCAATTTGACAGCTGCATAAGTCAGTCAAAGTTTCAAAGTGGTTTCTCAAGCGATTTAAATGAAGTCTGTGTTTGTTTGAGTTGGAACCTGTTTTATTTGTTAAATTAGAATTTTTGTGTCACCCAACAATAGATTTCCTGTAATTTTACAAAAAGAACATCATACATCCGGTATAGGTATTCCTTTTTTTTTTAAGAAAACACATGTATTTAGTATTTATGTAAATAAAGAAAAAAAGTCCTTATCAACATAGGTACAAAAATGTTAAATTTTTAAAATAAAGAGTGTTAAAGATTTCATTTGACAGCTGTAGAAATTCCAAAATTTCAAGGGGCTAAAATAAAATTGTCTTGACAATTGCATATTCTGTCAAATTTTCAATAAAATAGTTTATTAAGTGAATCAAATCAATGGTGTGTTCTGAATTGTTATTATTTCTAATTAATTTATTTATTAAATTCATATAAATTTGATGTCTCTGCCGAAAAAGCATATATGGGATATGCTTTTTTGTATTAAATTCTTTGATAGGAAAAAACTGCTAAAAAGCAACACATATTACTTATAAAATTGATATTACTGAACTCCAAAATATTTCATTTTTGAAACACATACTATTAAAGAAGCAATTTGACAGTTATGTGTCTTGCCAAACACCTAAACTGGTTTAGAAGCTTATTTAAACTAAAATTTTCTGGATTTATATGAGTTATTATTCCTAGTTACACATCTTATTTAATTAAATCAAACAAAATAATAAATTTGGTTCCTATTACAAAAATAACACCCTGTATATTACTGTTACGATGATTTTTAATTTATGTATTTTATCTCTTACCTCTAAGATCTTCGATCCGTTCTGAATAAATCCTCCGCAACACATCCAATAGCCCGTTGACGCCTGGTTTAATCAAGAAACATTTTTCGATGATCGCTTGCTGACCTTTCCCGGGATGAGCGTCTGGCTGGATTAGAGACCGCACTACATGTTTTAATTTCTTGAATGATTCGTCATCCAGCGTGGATCTGATCTCCTTGAAGAATGGCATTTCGGAATCTTCGAAAACTTTTTTCAACGGCTCCAAAAGATCCAGAAGCACATTTAGGGTTAGAACGTAGGCCAAATGCCTCTCGTTGAAGTTGTCACCCTGTTCCGAAGGCAATGTCGCGAGTGATAGGAGGGTGTCAATGTTAGAGATCCTCGGTAGGATAGTCTAGAAGGAAATGAGGAAAGGAAAATTGGATGATATCGGCTAGCAAAAATTATTACTTGGACCGCGATCATCATATCGGAGTTTCTTTTCAATTCGGTTACGCAATCCAAGCGGGCTTCGATGTCAGGTACGGAGCAGGACGGTTGCAGAATCGCAGTCCTTAAAGCTCTCGCACCGATCTTAGTGAAACAATAATTTAGTATACCGTACAGGCTGGAATATTTTTCGTTGGGCGTGACACTGTTAGAATTGACTAATTCTAGTTTATCAGCAGTCGTAACATCTAAGAATTATATTTATTCGGTAAATGTTAACCACTTATTTTAGACTAAATGATTTACCGATGATGCAATATCCTTCTGATTCTTGATATTCGACTTTGAGTGACCTTTTATTATAGATGATGAAAAGGCACGATTCGGTATATGTTAAAAGAGCAGCAGCCGCAGTCAAGCAATAAAATCTAAGGTGATATTATACAGAGTGAATGTTTTAAATGGTAAAATGGTAAAATTCTGAATAACTTATGTAAAGACAAGAAACGACAGAGAAAAACTTACTTGTGTTGCAAAACGATGATGATAGAATCCCATTGTGGGGCACACAATTCTTTAATAAACTGCAATCCCGTCACTTTATTATAAGAAGCTCTCGGAACAGCTGTGATTGTGACATTTTTAAAGTGTTGTTTAATTTTATTGATTAAACGATTCGAATTAGCTGAATCGATGAGAGTCATCGGTATTAAAATCTGTAAAATGTGAATGCTAATCACTTTCACATTAATTGAAATAAAGGATGGCTACTTTCTATTACAAAAATCTCGGAAAGTAAAGGAGATAATAATATATATTTGCACAACAGAATAAGAATTTCCAATTACAGGATAAAGTAATAAGATACAGTTGCGGAGCAGATATAACAAAAGTGAAATTAATAAGTACAAGAAACAAAATAAAGAACATAGCTAGAGTAAATAATTGAGAAAACAAGGCCAAAAAAACCTTAAATCAAACAATAATAAGTTTTTAAATAAATTACATGTTTATTTAATATTTATTCCCTATAATTCCCATATTTTCACAACAATAAAGCAACCATCCTATATACATAAAAGATATTTACCTCATCCGGGTTTAAAATATTAATTTTAGTCAACGTATTTATATAACTGGATGTATCAGAAATTTGGCACATTATCAATGTCGGTTTACAAATATCCAAAGCCGCTATACCAATTTCACAAGCTGCTGCCCCTCGTCCAGCCGCTATCGCTGTGTTAAATACAAATTAGACACTTCCGCTAACACAATTTCCATTATATGTTAAAAATTCTGATAAATGGACTCACCGATAACAATTTTAGAATCTGCAAATGAGGTGCTAAACGTCTTAGATGAGGTGTTATGAGTTACGGTTGTCGTTACATTATTAATACTCAAACTAAAACGATCCCAATGGATTTTAATTTGAAATCTAAAGAATATATACTGTATTCGAACATACCTTGATTGATTTTTCCACTTTATCGAGGAGGCACTGGAGCAAGGATTGTTACTCGCAGTCTTTTTCGTCGACGCCTTTTCTGGTCGCCCAATTACGGGTCTTTGTATATTTACGGCTGAAATATAATTAAAATGCGATGTGCTCTTTAAAATACAAATCCTATAAATAAAAGTATTTATAACAGAATATATGTTACCTCTTATTCCTCTGCCACGAAAATTTCTGTTTCTCCCGCGAGGTTTGTAATTATACGTAAACTCGTTACAATTCATTTTTGCTTATAAATACAGTTAACACAAAAAATAGAATTAAAATGGAAATTAAGTAGATCTACTACATAAATTAAATTAAATCCAAATCTGTCAGAAAAAACGATTCTCAATTGTTTTGTTCACAAACTGCATCAAATTAAAAAATCCATTCTTTAATTATCAAAATAAATCGGCAAATTCTTAACAGAAACAAAATTAAATAAATAATATTAGAAACGCAAATATTCGATTTTAAATTTAAAAATAATTATTTTTATTACCAAGTGCCAACCTTACGTTTTATAATTATGATGTTGCAAACTTGTGTATTACCCCCACTTTTCTTCTTCTTTAATAATTATTTTGACATAAGTTTAAAAAGGGTTTACGAAAATTTTTCTTTACGAGAGTAATATAATTTAATCAAAAAACCAATTTTATATCAACGCGTTGAATATTTTTATTAATTAATTAGGTTATAATGCTTCTATTATTGCCAAAATTTACTTTTTAAGACTATTCACGTTACATCTTTATTTAAGAACAAACTAAAAAAAAATGGATTTTACACGGTGGGAGGACACAGATCCCGAAGTTAAAGCTGAATTAGAAGCGATGGCCGGATTGGGTTAGTTAAAAACACGATGAGATATAAATAAATTTTAACTAATCCGTTTTTACAGCCACAACTACTAATATAAAAAAAACCGACACACCGAAAAGGAAAATCAAGAAACAGAAAACTAAAATAGTAACGAAGAAACAATCAAAGAGCAAAGAAAAGACATCGACAAGGTAACTATAAAATCTCTTTAATAGGAAAGACAAATAACTCTGCCGATTTAGTTCAGCAGTGATGGCGGATCAAATGGAATTATTGAATGTGATAAAGAAGCCGGCTTACACACCAGAGGAGAAATATAAGGTTTTGGAGGCCAGAGATAAGTTAATACGTTTACGGACGAAGAGAAACATGGATATAACGTCTGCTAAGCATATTGTCGGAACTTGTCCTGATATGTGTCCAGAGAAAGAAAGATTAATGCGGGAAGTGCAGCACCAGGTATTTAACAGTTTTAAAGTTTGTTATTTTTTTGCAAGTCTAACCCATCGTAGGTTAGCTTATATGAACAAGAGCCAGGTGAGAGGACAATGAATCCTGCTTTGGCTGTGAAGCAATATTCACGGAGTTCTGCCGATCAAGAAGTGCCATTGCCGCATGAATTGAGACCTGTGTCTGTATTGCAGCGTACAATGTCATATTTAATGCAGAAAATCGTCGATTTATGTGATAATCCTGATGTAAGTATTAATAAATTACATGAACAAAGTTTTGATGAATTAAATGCTTAAAATCATGATGAATTGATCTTTCATCTTTACACAAAAAAAGCTACCAACCGTTTTATAAAAAAAAAACTGACAGCACCGTAATCGAATTTACAGATAAATTTAGCGGAATGGTACCACTTTCTGTGGGATCGCACCCGCGGTATTAGAAAAGACATAACGCAACAAGAACTGTGTTGTCGAGGATCTGTAGAATTGGTCGAACAATGTGCTCGCTTCCATATACATTGTTCGGCCCGCTTAGTCGCTGAAGACGTTTCAGTGTTCGATCAGAAGATCAATACGGAAAATTTGACCAAATGTTTACAGACATTGAAATATATGTACCACGATCTGCAGATTATGGGCGAATCCTGCCCGAACGAGGCGGAATTCCGGGGTTACATCATCTTACTCAACCTGAACGATGCGAATTTCATGTGGGAGGTGCAGCAATTACGAGACGAGATCCAGAAATCGAAGGAGGTTAAGTTCGCGCTGCAGGTTTATTCGGCTTTGGATAAGAATAATTATGTGCGGTTCTTCAATTTGGTCCGATCTACCACCTATTTAAACGCTTGTATTTTGTTGCGATACTTTGTACAGGTAATATTTTCAATAATTCTTTTTATAAAACGATATAAAGATGTTGTATATCCTCTCTATTTAATGTTGACTGGAGAGGACGCCACCCACCACGAATAAACATCCATTCACTAGTATAATTAAACAATTCTTTTTTACGGTGTTCCTATTATTTGATGTATTACAGGTTAGATTAGAAGCTTTGAGAACCATCATGAAGAGTTTTTCCCCACGTTCACCGCATACGCAATTCCCAGTGGAGGAATTAAAAAATACCTTAGCTTTCGAAGGGATCGCATCGACAATGGATTTTGTCGAATATTACGGGTTGCAATTGAACGATGCTGGCACCCACATCATACTAGATCGGAGAATGTTTCAAATGCCTGAACTGTCGTATACTTTAGATAGAGCGATGGATCTAATCGAGACGAAACGTAAAGTCTCCGTAGGTGAAGTAATCTGCGATAGAATTTTAGACGATATGAATTTCAATGATGATCCCCCGCATGACAGTTTCGATTCGAATGGCTTCCTAAATATAGCAGAATATCTTCCGGGCATTGAAACCGATTTGATTAATCTTAAAGACGAGAAAACCTCAAAGATAGAAGCGAAGGATTATTTATCCGAAGAGAAATCGAGTGATATCTACGGCAAAGGAGAACCATTATTTCACCCCAATATTTTCGCTTTGAAAAGCAGTTCGGAGTCGAGAAGTAACAGTCCGTTCGATACAGTCGATAAGGGAGCTGAAGTTAAACAAGAAATTGTGGCTCCGTTTTGGAACAAACCGGAGAAAAATACTAACACCAGCATCTTTGCTATAAAACCCGATGTTGTCGATATACCACAAACTAGAGCTAGTATCTTCGAAACAACAACGAAAGCGGAGGAGTTTGCAGGATTCCAATTTAAACCCGTGATGACGGCATCGATATTTAACGCTAATACTCAAACTGGTGCTTCAATTTTCGCTAAAAGTGCGGTACAAGCAAGTAATGCAGCGCAACAATCCTCTACGTCAACTTTATTCGCTCAAACGGCAATTCCTCCGGTGGATAAGCCAATTTTTACAACACCAAAAGCTGATGGTAGTCGAACTAAATCGACTACTACAACCGTGGCTTCGAATGTTAAACCTGGAGGATTTACTTTCAATCTGAAAACGTCAACATCAGCTTCTAATTTCTTCAAACCGATTTCCACAGCTTCCATGATGTCATTAACCCCGCAGCAATTTAAACCGGTAAGAGAGAATCAATAATACACACTTCAAAACACTTTTTTACACTTTTAAAATCTTTGGTGTAAATTGTAAGAATCGTTTTAATGCAGTTATTTAATTTAGTTTTGCTGTTGATGATGATAGAGTCAAGTTAAGTGAAGTTATGGTGATTTTGAAGTGTGTAATGTGCCACTGTTTTGAGTATTGTATTTTTTTTTAAATATAGAATCAAGAGTATTTACGAGAACAAAAAGAGAGAGCCCAACACATGCAGAAGGAGATCGAAGCAAAGATCAGATTGGAGAACGACAAGAAGCAACGCATCGAGGAAGAAAAACGTTTGAAATTAGCAGCCGAGGAAGCACAACGGAAGAGATTGGAAGAAGAATTAGCCAGACGTAGAATCGAAGAAGAAAACAAGAAACGTAAACATGAAGAATTGCTCCTGAAGAAACTCGAAGAAAAACGTCGACAGAACGATGCAAAGAAGAGATATCTGGAAGAGTGTCGCAGGAAGACGGAATTAGAAATAAGATCCGCCGTTTCGGACGTGATGCGAGATCTAGTGGTGAACGTCGAAAGTAAAGTGCGTGAGGACAAATTAAAAAGTGTATCGAATCGTTGCAGACTACGTAGAGCGTCTTTTTACTTCAATAAATGGAGACATTGCGTCCAGATCAACAAGCGTAAACGAAAGGCTATAGATCAGTGGCCGATCTGGGTGAATTGGACGACCTTGAGGGAAGAAGCGGCAGAATTGCGCGTGAAAAACCAGGAGGATAATCTGAAATTGATGAAACGTTACAAGAATGGCGTGCCGGATGAAATCACTGCCATCCACGATTTGACAATCGGCGAGATCGACTTGGAAAAACTCGCGCGTAATATCTTGACGAAGGGAAGCTTCCGTCATTCTGCCGTGATACCTCAAAGGAACTTCCTTAAAGTGGAGATATTCATCGCTAGTTTATCTTATATGATTACCAGTTTAAAATGGGTGGATGACATTGTGAATAAATTATTCGGATGGGAAGATATAGAGCACGAATTGGTGAGGGAGGTGAAAGCGTTGAATTGTCGATTGGTTTACTGCATCAAGCGGAAAGAAGGGTTTAAATACGAAAGTGCAGACGGGTATGTAGTGATCACTCTACTTTCTTCTTAGAAATAATACTTTTAAATAACTTTTTAAAAACTATAATAACGTCTACATCCATATACCATATAAACATATTTTACTAATTATCTTAAAAAGTATCAATTTTAGATGCGCCATGAATATGATTTTTTTTTTTGTATTTTTTTAGTTTGATGAGAAAGAGTTTTTCTCTTTCTCATCAAACTATCAAATCACTAAACTTCAATTTCACCAAAAAAAGATAACCTTCAGTTTTATATAAAAAAAAAACCGCCATTCTCTAATTTTACTCAAAAAATCACTAAACTCCAGTGTTACCAAAAAATAAAACCAACCCCCTGCAGTGTTGCTTAAAAAAAAAATACCAATCTCCTGGAGTGTTGCGTAAAAAAAAACTATCGACCTCCTGCAGTGTTGCTTCAAACAAGAACTACCAACCTCTTGCAATGCTGCTTCAAAAAAAAAAAAAATTGCCGACTTTCAGTTTTATTCAAAAAATTACCAAACTACTATCGATCGATGTAGTTCCTCGTCAGGCAGCTTATATAGTAACTCTCATAACCTTAACCGTAGTTGTTACACACCATAAATCTTTTACTACTTACTGTTAGTCAGCAACAGTTACGTACATTCTTACAGGTATGTTTTCATCGGTGATGATTTGAGTGAAGAATTCTATAAGGATATTAAAAAAGTCGTCGCGTCCACTAGGAAAAGCAGCGATATACCGATTGCGCTATTATTACAAAACGACGATTATGAGGATGAAAAATTGAATGATTTAGTGTCTAAGGGGGATGTTTCGCAATATAAGGTGATAATCGGTCGATTTACTCCGAAGAAATTATCTTTGAGTATTGAAAATGCTTTGATGTACATAGCCGAGAATGCGCCGAAAAATCCTCCGTTAGAATTAGATACTTTAAGATCTTTTCTACACAAACATTTAGCAACGGAAGTATGGAAACGAATGACTAGCTTTACGAAATGGAATCACCCCTATAAAATATGCCTGGCCAATCCTGAAATCGTAATAAATTTATACAACGAAGCCCTGAATAAACTAGAGCAGATCACATTCGATTCAGATGTGATTAAATATAATGATTTCCCCGAAATATTTTTAGAATACCTAAACCACAATGAAAATCCAGTATTGCCATGCGATTATAGGTACTTCCCAGCGTTCTGGAAGAACGACAGCTACTTGGGTAAAATCAAACGGGTATTTACCAATTTAACATTGCCAAAGTTCCAGACGAAATGGCCACCGAAAGACGTGGCTGAACTAGAGCAGATGATTGCGCAATTTTGCGTGCGTTTCTACAGAGACCCGACGAAGAAAGTGTATAAAATTATCGCAAGCATTCTACAATCCTTCGACCCCGTTCAAAACTTCTCCGAAATAAAAAATGTCTTGTGGAGTGAGGTAATCGAGGTGTTGATTATAGAAAAATTAAACGAACTCGATTTCGCTTTACGTGAACCTTTCTCCTGTATTTTCGACGAGTTATTCGTGGTGTACGACAAGAATAAGTTGAAAAATTACCAGGATAGCACCTGGTTCTATTTGAACAATCCTATTATACAGAAGGAAATAAATACGGATGAATATTCGCTGGAAGATGTCGAGGAGGAAGTGATAGAATCTGAAGGTGAAGCGGAAGGTGTCGATATTGATTTGGAAACGACTCTCAACCAGGTGGTGCTAGAACGGTTTGATAGGGAGGAAAGATTGAACGATAGTAAAAGAGATTTGAGGGAATTCGAGATACTGATGGCCGATTTGGAGCAAAGTATGAGCGTGCAGAAGGAGATAAGCAGGAGGTTCGAAGATATCCTCACTAGGGCTTTGGATGATTGATTAAATGTAAGACTTAATGTTGTTAAAGTGGAGTAGAATTAAATCAAATTAAAGAAAATGAAGCTAAGATGTTATTTTATCATTTAAGAACACGCATTATTTTACGATATTCCCCTAGCACAAATCCCAGTTTTATCCAAAAATACAAAATAATATTTATTGTAAGTAAAGAAAGCTTCGACTTTCTCAAAAAAAAACTAATTTTCAGTTTTACCAAACAAAAACGATTAACCATCAATTTTACCAAGAAAAAACTACCAACTTCTGGTTTTACTCAAAAAAAAGCTACCAAGCTCCTGCAGTATTACTAAAAAAAAAAACTACCCACCTTCAGTTTTATCAAAAAAACTACCAATATCCTTCAATGTTACTAAAAAAATTAGTGAACTTCAGTTTTACCAAAAAAAAGATCAGTTTTATTCAAAAAACCATAAACCACCTGCATTGTTGCTCGAAAAAACTACCAACCGTCAGTTTTATCAAAAAAAAAAACTGCCAATATCCTTCAATGTTTCTCAAAAATCACTAAACTTTTAAATTTTACCAAGAAAAAGGTAATAACCTTCAGTTTTATCAAAAAAGAAAACTACAATTCTCTAATTTTACTCATAGAACTCCAGTGTTACCAAAAAAGAAAACACCAACCTCCAGTTTTACTTAAAAAACTACCAATCTCCTTCGATTTTACTCAAAAAGCTTGGTCGCTCTTCAAGGCTGCTAAAGAAAAAATTAACATCTTTCAATTCCATAAAAAAACCGTCAACCTTCAGCTTTACTCAAAAAAAATACCAACCTCTTGCATTGTTGCTTAAAAAAAAATATGCCGACCTTCAGTTTTATTAAAAAAAACTACAAATCTCTATCAATTTTACTGAAAAAATCACGAAACTTCAGTTTTACCGAAAAAGAAAACACCAACCTCCAGTTCTACTAAAAAAAAACTACCAACCTTCTTCAGTGTTACTCAAAAAAATATCATTTTTTTTCAAATTCATAAAAACGCCAGTTTTCAGTTTTACTCAAAAGAACTACCAACTTTCTGCAGTGTTACTAAAAAAAACTACCCATCCTCAGTAATACCAAAAAAGCAACCAACCACGTTCAATTTTACTAAAAAAAACGCACCAACCTCCTTCAATTTCACTAGAAAACCACCAGCCTTTAGTTTTAAGGGTTTTACTCAATGAACTACCAACCTCCTGCAGTATTGCTAAAAAAAACTACCAACATTCAGTTTTACAAAAAAAACAACCTTCAGTTTTACTCAAAAAAAATAATCTTCGTCAGGGTTCAATTTACCAAAACAACCAAATTACAACAAACCTCTTTCAATTTAACTCCAAACCCTACCAACCCTTTAAATTTATAATCAGAATTTTTTTACAATCATCTCAATGACATTAAAAATCCTGTGTTATACTAAATTGGTAACTAATTAAAGAAAAAACAAAAATAAAGCTGAGAATATTATTTATAATTTAACATGACACATGATTTTATAATTTCATACCACAGAAAATAAAATACAAAAACAAAAAAAATGAGGTATTATCCACTAACATTTAGAATCTATAAACATACTTCGATGCATCCATTTTATTCCTCCGGTATTCCTCCCTTTCCATCTGTACAAATAATAATAAAACACATACTTTCTACGTTCAGTTAATTTGATAAAACTACTATGCCGATGATTTCACTAAGAGTCTGCTAAATTTTCAATTGGAAACTTTCATTTTGGAGCTAATTTTCTAAGCTATATTGTATCGGAGTTTGCACTGCTGTATAGCTTCGTTGAATCCCTGGCACAGCGTCAAGTCAGATTGGTTCTGGGCGCACTGTAAGAATTGCTTGATCTCCCAGGCGCATGGTCCGGTTTGGTCGCCTTGGTCGAGCTGGGAATATTGCTGTGCTGGGGTTGGTGCTGCCTGTTGTTGTGCTGCTGGTTGATCGCTGTCACCTCCGCTGAACATTCCTAAATGGGATAAAAACAGACATGATAAAAATACTTTATATATAACCAGGAAATAGCACTTTCTTGGCAGTTTTTCAAAAACTCTATTCATTTCATAAACAAAAAAAAAATGATCTTTCTAATAGTGTTCATGAATTTGCCAGTCAGTGGTTCAATAAATTATAAACAAGTAATAGTGTTATGAATACAATGTTCGTGTACCTGTCATTGCATGTCCAACAGTGTGACCAATAGCCGATCCAATAGCTACACCGCCAGCAGTAGCAGCCATTTGTCCAAAAAGAGATGGTTGTTGAGGTGCCATTGCCGTGGGGGCCGCAGGAGCCGGTGCTGGTGCAGCGGGTGAGGCCCTGGCTGGCAGATTGGCGCTATAACAAACATTTCATAAATGATAAACAAACAATAAAATCACAATTGCGAAATTATAATGCATTTTGAACCATTAATCATATTTGTTTTAATTATTTTATAATAAACTTAATTTGTGAATTTGACATCTTAAAAGAAAAATATGAAACTTTCCGCTTGTAATTACACTTTTATATAACCCAAAATTGCACTGGCGGAATCCTTAATATCACTGCGTAAATATAAACTTTTCCTACCTCGGCGAAGGGCTCCTGCGCCTTGGTGGTGGGCTAGATCGTCCTCTGCGCGGCATTTTGCTTATTTACACTTTTCTTCGACTAGTTTTTCCACAAGCGGAAAACTCTGAACACGTTTCACGTCTAATTACGCAATGAGAGCGAAAATCGTTCGATTTATACCCTGACAGACAGTTCTAGAACATGTGATCTACTTCTGGAGGTGACTACGATCCACGTATCACAAATTTGTTTCATTATCGGTGAGAAAAAATTAAAAACGCATGTCTGGAATCTATCCTTACAATTTTACGTCACAAGCAGGGTTGTATTCAGAACCGCATGCCAAATTTTATAAACCTGTCATAGTTCAAAGTTCGAAAAGGTTTTACGTCGTTTTGTTTTTTTTTTTGTGCTTTTCTGACGCGTTTTATTTAGCAAAGGTCTATGAATCATTTTGCATGTCGATACTGCCAAAATTTTAGACGCCATAAATATGTCAAAACAGTAGGTAATACATTTAAATGATTTTCAAGACATATAGTGGTATATTTACAGCGTTTCTGCCCTTTAGAAATAAAATCTAGTTTGGATTGTTTTCGTTACATACAGATTTTTATTTAAAATAAGATAGTACCTACCTCTTTTGTACCCCATTCTTGTTAGGTTGTTTAGCCTTCATAGGACACGAATTACCAGATTTCTTCCCCATTGTTCATTTATTACACTTTTCTAATTTTGAAATACGAATTTTAATTTTTTTGTGAAAATTTGACACTAAAATGTCTACCTATATGACAAAAAAGAAAACAAAAATTATGATCGACATTTTCTGATATTCTAAAAAAGGATTTGCGAACAGTTAATATGAATAAGAGTAAAATTGATAAATATAATGTTATAAGTTTTATTCGTTTAATTCTACATTGCATGTGAAGTTTAATATCTGGGTCATTTGCCCATAAACACTTGTTATGCTATAACCGATTTTATTCCCAATTCAAGTTTTCACCAATTTTATAATAATTTCAACTTAAAAAGGTGAAAATATATAAAAATCTATTATATTTGAATGATTATTATTTTTAGTAGCATTAAAAAATAATTCTGCCGAAAATTTGATGGTAATGACGCTACCTTTTTGCACGACATTTGCTATTAAACACTAGGGGCCAGCACTTTCTGGTGTCACGTTCGACAATCTCTTTCCCACCACTAAAACCGCAGCCTTAAGTTAGTGATCTAATGTGAAGCAAGTTAGTAATCAACATTTCTACATGACCGATAACATTTCAATTATCGATAATTTAACTACTTCTCGACAGATGTCGCTGTAATTCCAATAAATAACGTTATAATACTGCTCAATACTTTACAGTAAATTCTAATAAACAACAAATGCAGAATTACATTGTAAAAACATTTTTTGTACGGTTTTCGTTTTACTTTGCGGAAGTAATTATTAAATTTATTGTTTTGGTTTTGGTTATCTCATAACCGCGGCTCAATATTCTATTATCTGATTTTTTTTCATTTTGAATTGATTACACAAGGGTGACATATAAAACCATTCCAATGAGAAAGTTACTTAGACCGTGCGTTATAATATTATTACCTCCATTTCTTTTTTCTGCATTAATAATAAAAACTTGGATCAAATTGCCTGTGAAAAGATCATTTTTCTCTGGTCACGCCAAAACGCGATTTACACGAGCGCACCTAATATAGTTGAAGTTGAAACTATCCTTTGGCGGGTTTCTCATTTACGTAAGGCGCCAATCGCAACGCTGGCTGGCCGCGAGAGAGGAACTTTCATCTGTTTCCGTTTCCGCTACCGGGCGTCTTAATGAGCCTTTTTATTCGAGTGCCGTTACGTGCTGCCGCCTTGGTTTCCCACAGAATTACTCACGGCATTGCGAGCGCCAGAAAGAAATCTCTAAAAATTAATTTCAAACCTGTCCCCGGAAAAAGAAAGCGTATGAATTGCGTAGGTGACGCTATTATGTAATGAAGTTTGTAGAAAACAAAATCGTAACGATATGGAAGTGACGTATCGTAGTATTTATTTATATATCGTAAAATATAGGTTAGTGTAAATAAAATAAAAAGAAAAAACGGGAATTGAAGGAATTGAAAATGGTTTTAGGCAAAAATAACAAATTATGTACCTACATTTTTTCTTTAAAACCTGAAATATATGTCAGTTTTACGTTTTACTAAGAATTTATTATATTCTGTTGTCCACCTATTTAACAAATCCCCATTTACACAGCTCAATTTTCGAATTAAACTTATTTGGCGCCAAATTCAAATAATTGTTTAAACTTTATAAGGGCATTTATATCCTTAAGAAATAGTATTACAGTATTTTTCAGAATAAGAGATGAGAAATTTGGTTTTTTTCGGTAAACTGAGAAGTTTGTTACATCAATCTCATGAACAAAAAAACGAATTTTATTTCAGGTCAAAAAATGGTATTTTCTCTACGATCCTTCATTTATTAACGCATGCAATTAAATTATGTATGAATATGATATTTTGAAAACTACAATTATTGTAATAAAATTATTCACCGATGGAATATTGTTTAAATTATTAACTTGTTAATCATGCAGTCTCGTTTCAGAGCTGGTCGTAGTTGTGCAACGGCCGTATTAAACGTTGCTGACGGTGTTTTCCCGGGCCTAGACAAGGGACAAACTGTAGCTTTGGTTTTGCAATTTGTTTTTTACAAGATTATTTTTCTGTTGAAGCATCAGATAAAATGTAACTGATAACAGAGACTTCGGTCACAAAATTCAATTTCTTTTTTATTAATCAATTGTTGGTGCATTACGTAATACAGTTTAATTGTTCTATCAATTCTCTCGTTTATTTCGGCTTCTTGCGTTCCTGATTCTTCAACTGCTACTTTCAGATATTTAAATTCTTTAACTTGTTATTATTTATTTCAATATTAATTCCGATTTTCTGGTCCCCTATTATCATGCTTTTCTGTATTTACATTCATGCCATTTTCTTCCATGATTTCCTTCCATATATTTCAAGTTTTCTTGTAGTTGTTTTTCACTTCCTGCTATCATTATTATAACATCTATTTCAACTTTCTGCAAATTCCTATAGCCTACAAACATTCTTGTAGCATTTGGTTCAGATTTTTTTATAATGGAATCCATATGAACATTGAATAACATTGGACTCAGTCCTCCTCCCTGTCGTAGTCCTATATCAGTTTTGTTTCTCAGTTTCTCAATGTTTTGTACGATGCGTATTTTCGTCTCTATGTTTAAACAACTAAAAGAATTTCTTACCAACCAGTGGACAATATCTTGGCAAACTCTAATTTCGCTCATTTTATCCATTTTGTGTGCGTAACCTAACAAAACTCACCCAACGCTTCTTAAGTTATTAGTACTGGGAGCTGGGAGTCGCATGGGCAGTTGCGTAGCAACGTTTTACGACGGATAACGCAACATGCCGATTGGGTAGGATCTCACCGCGGCGGCAAGCCTCCAACCATACGTATTCGCCGTATAAAGTGCACGTGCACTTACGGAGACACATTGCTTTCAGCCATGGCATTAATCATCGGCGCGGAGCCAAATCTGTGGCTAGCCTCCTCGCTTGCTATTAATGTGCGTACAGTAAAATTTCGCGCATTATTGGAAATTTATTTGCATTTTTAAATTAAGTAATGAATGAATATACTATTGATTATATATTTTTTTGCAAAATTGCTTTATTTTAGTATATAACCGATGCTCAAACATTATGTTAACACATAATAAACGCTACTTATTTTATTAAAAATAATGGGGAAGCCTTAGCCTCCGTAGCCTCCCCTGACGAGCCGCCACTGAACGCGCATCGCATTTTACAGATACACAAATTAAACAAAAATCCTAACCCTATTTTTGATCATGTCACTACGAAACAAGAAAATTAAAAGCTTTTAATCAGAATAAAGAATTTTTTTTAAGTATTGTTCACGCTATTTTATTAACTTTCCTCCCACTAATGAGATAAACTCACAACGGATAATAACAAACGGTAGTACAATCACAATGCTTTTATTAAGAGTATGTAAAACGTTCTGTCGATCTAGGACATCTGATTAACCTGGTTTCCTTTTTAAACATCACCTATACAACACAACGTTCGCCTGTATGCGTTTTTACACTGCGATATACCTCTTCGAGTTACACACGATCGTCGTGCCACATTTCAGTTGTTACGCTTCATTACTTAGTCATCAACTCATTCGAAAAAATAAACCTATTTTCTCCATGCACACGAGTGCTAACAACAACAGGTTTTTTTTTTTATTCAACCACGAACTACATCTGCATATACGTTTAACGGTGATCTCCTTCATCATTATTTATGCACACACATACTTCTACCAGCGAGTACCCCGTGCATAACGGAAGTTTCTCAATTCCTAACCTCACTTAACAAACGCTCATACAGGGTAGGTTGGCGATGTTTCGCGATCGCGCAGGGCCACGGAGACGCAGCCTACTTTCTATAAGCGAAGATGCTGTTGCCGTGTCGCAAGTGAAAGTAAATTTAACGCCGATCGAGTTATTTTTTTTTTGTAGGTAGGTACCGCTTGTTGCACGCTCCTTTATCGATTGCCTCAGAGATCTTCGTGAATTTGTTGTACTATAAACTTGATGTTTAGAGTGACGAAATTGTGACTGGTTGAAAACGTTCTCTTACGAATAGAATGTGTATTTTTGTATTTATTAATACATTCTAATAGAATGGGGAACATCGGTGAAGCGATCGTGTTAAAGATGCTTGTATTGAAGGGAAAATCTGCTGTTATTATTACAAGTAATTATTAAAAAAATATAGTAATCTATTTAAAATAAGTTTTTCTCGATGTATCGCATCCTTGTCACTTGATCACCATTCTAAACCCTCATACACTCCCATTTACTGTGAGTAGCCTTACTAAGGACGAAATTGTCAATATTATGTCCTCCTTTCCCCAAAATTTTACTTCTGGCAATGATTTAGTACCAAGTGCGGTTGTACATGACACGAGATTTGCTTTAGCTAAACCTTAGGCCTGCATAATAAACTTAACCATTAAAACGTGTGTTTTTCCTTCTGCGTAGCGATGGGCTAGAATCAGCCCTATCTTTAAGAAGAAGGATAAGGTGAAAAACAATAGACCGACTTCAATCCTTTCTAATTTTGCGAAAGTTTTCGAAAATGTTAAATATTCGTGCATTTATCATAACGTGAAGTCTTTGGTGTCACCGTACCAACATGGATTCGTTCGTGGTAGATCGACTGTTATCAACCTAGTAGTATCTATTTCTCAATATATTTGCACTGAGCTTGATCGCCAGGGACAAGTTGATGTCATTTACACCGACCTAAGTTCTGCTTTTGACACTATCGGCCAAGGGATATTGCTTCATAAACTCGCTGCTTACGGCTTTAGCTCATTGCTTCTTCTTTTACTTAAATCTTATTTGAACCACAGATTCAATTATCTTTACTACAATGGTTACAAATCTATTACATTTTTACCTTTATCTGGTATCCCTCAAGGCTCGAGCTTGAGTCCGTTGTTATTTATTCTCTATATTAATGATTAGCTTTCATCTTTAACTTGTCCTATGCTCGCTTATACTGTTAAATCTTGGCATGATATTTTGCATTTACAACGAAATATGGATTTCATCAGTGAATGGTGTTGCGCGAATACATTAAAATTAAACTTCAGAAAATGTATCTATATGTCCTACACTAGAAAGTTTAATTATATTCAATCCTTCTACTTGATTGCAGACCAAAATTTAAGTGAGGTAGATACAATCAAAGATCTGGGTGTTTACTTTGACCAGCGCATGAGCTTTTTTAGAAATTTTAAATTTCTATCACAATATAAGTCCATAACTTTTAAAATTTACTTACAAGAATGAGAGTATTGCGTGTGTAGTGCCAAGATGATGGAAATCAAGTGATTCCGATATTTGGGGTGGCGTATTTCTAATCCTGGGCCTTTCTGAAGAGTTTTGTTCAAGCCTGTTTTCTGTGAGATCGTTGGAACACCATTTAGAAGCTGAAATGATTGTTGTGGAGTTGGAATTATTATTTGGATTATAATAGAGCAGTTTTCGTATTTGAAGTGAGCGATTTTATCATCTTTTGAATCTATAACTGGCGTCGAAAGCGTAAATGAAATGTTAGGTTATATTATCGTATGATAACAGTGAATCTAGTGAATTTGGTATTATGAGATTGTTATTTGATTCTGTGGGTTAATTTAACGAGCGGTTTAAGTTGGCATTGATTTGATAATACTTGGTTTTATGACGGAAATTTAGCGGGAGATTTGAATTCTATTTATGATATTAAAACGAGTTCTTTTCTTCCATATTGAATTTGTCCTGTTCGTTCAAACCTCTCCCGAAGTCTTTCAAACGCTAGAGCGGTGGGATGCCTGCGATTAGGAAATCGTTGGCTGTAGATTCGGGAAGAAAGCATAGGATTTCGATCACTCTCACCCAAAGCATACACCATATCAACAAACTCCTCGTGACTGAAATTCATTTTCAATTTTATTTCACTTTTTTTCTATAATTTTAATTAACTCTAAATACAGAAAATTCACACACAACTTATTTGACAGTTCGATAATGTCATAAATATCGTTCCACGGCCTACTTTTTATGAATAAATATTTTATTTGTGTGGCAATTTCTAAAAATGTTGAATTATCTCAGAAAGTATGAGTTTTAGATATACCTTGTTCCTAACAAAAATGAAAGATCATTAAAAAAGGCATACGATGAAATAAAAAGATATAGGGTGTTCTATTTAAAATAAGAAAGTAATAGCCGTTTAAATATCGTACAAATTGATTGCTTTTGGGGAACACCCTGCATAATTTCAGCAAATAAGATTCCATTTATAAGAAAGACAAGACTACACTTTCCTAAGTTACTTAGCAAATTTTAGAGTTTAATTGTTAATGATAATGCCGGAAAACATTTTTAAATGAACATCTGCATTTTGAAAATTTTATGTAAAAAGTTAAATAACTTGGCAACCTAGCATTCGAAATTTGAAACGAACATATGTATTTATAGCATTCATTACAACAAATCGGCAAGCCTAAAAAAATAAGTATGGTTTCATTTGAAAAAATTAACTTGAGTACGGTCCTGAGAAATTGATACACCCCGTGAACGTGAAAATATTTTTAGAAGGTGCACTTCCTTTCCACATATATGATGCCATATTGAAAAATCTTTTCAGAGAGATATTAACGTCAATATCGACCGATATCGGACTATTGACTCACCCTATAACTAGATTGCGCTACTATTTTGACACACTATATATGTATCATTGCCTCTAGTTATTTAAAACTGTTTTCAGATAAAAATCCCCAGAAATGGAAGGGAAAAAAATCCTTTAAAAATGTTCATAAAAACTTGTAAGCCTATATTTCTTTATTTTCCTTTAAAGCCATTTCTCTCCGCTCTAACTTGATCAATGTTCGTTGAACCGGGTAAAAACTTATACAACGGTATCGGTGAATTATTCATGATTTTCTCCACGTGACTGAAACCATAAAACCGTAATTTCTTCGACGGCAATTAACATTTAACCGTTTAAGGTGAATGAGAATAAAAAATAATAGTTCCCTTGTCGTTATATGTATGTATTCAAAAAAAAAAAAGTATTGGCGTGCATTTTTAACATTAACACCGTTGGCATTAACCGATCTGCAAGTGTTGACGTACACAGCAGCTTTCTCTTCGTGATAACGGCCTGGAGAAAGTACGATTTTTAAGTGCATGTTTATCCGAAAAGAAGAAATGGGATAAATTAACTGCTACCCGTCAAAGGGGAGACAGGGAATATTTGTAGCGTCTTCACGAGTATTAGAGGCGATAAAAATATTCGCTGTACACAATCACTATATCCTTGAAGATTGCATTATCTCGAGCACGGAGAATGGATGGACTGTATTACGTTTCGTATCGGATGTTGAAAGGAGCTCTCGCTTTAGATAAATGATGATATTGGCGGAGCGGTGTGGAAATGCAGAACATTCGAATGCATTTTGCTTAATACTTACCATATATTGCCGTCAATTGAGCCGATAGACACTCATTGAAAGGCTTCTATTATCTGTATAAAACAATATACTGTAGTCCGTTGTTTATTCTACTACACTAAAAATAGTACATAAGTATTTTACAGTTTATTTTAATTTTTTACACAATACCCGTATTGTGCGCCGGGCAACCATCCTGTTGGAACCAAATTTCATTAATATCAAGTCGCTCCTGTACAGCAACAAAAACAAACCGTACGTGACACAAAATCATTTTATTTTTGACACTTTTAGATATATACAATAATTTTAAATCAAAAGATGCTCAAATATGTCTCTATTCAGCTCCGTGTGTATGGTCTGCCTTACATTTTCAAATATACATTTTACCATATTATCCACATTTAACTGAAGAGAAGCATTTCTCATGAGTTTGTGCATGTTGTCTGCCGTTGCATCGGGTGTCATGCATATGATGGTTTTTTCACAAGGGGCCAATCTGGTGATGTGGTGACCAACTTAATGAATCCCAATCCGTCTATTAATAAATACCTGCCTAGCTTCATCTGTGAAAAGCACAATAATCTAGTATATTTTCACCGATACACAAGTTTCTTTTCAAAATCCGTGTGTAGTAAGCCATGGTGAATATTAATTTTATAAGGGTGAAACTTATGTTTCTTTACAATTCTCCTCGTGATAGTGGATGCAATTTCATGATGTTTCGAAATTGTCCTTGTGAGACTGGCGAATTTTCCACAACGGATTTTCTATAACCATAGTTTTTGTCCTTCCATGTTTATCATAATTCACATAACCCGACCAAAGAAACCTTACCAACAAATTCTCATAGCTTACTATCTGACGCTCTACAGGTAGGATAATCCGCTGCATACATTATTGATGCTGATAGTGGATTTCTGTTGCAAGCACCAATTTATTTTTAATAAATGAATTTAGTTAAAAAAAACAGGAACAAGACGATAGAATTAACGTAATAACTAATAATCCACAAATAAATAATTCAAATGTTATAATAAAATCATAAAACATTGTAAAACGCTATGACACCAAAAATAAACTACAAAAAACAACATTATGTGGACATTTAAGCAGAGATTTGATGTTTCGATATATTCTTAACTTTTGTTTGAAAATCATGGCTATCTAACCATATTTGGTGTCCTATATATTGAATATTATCAACATATTTTCCATAAATTTGTAATATCTTCGAAAATACTGAAAATAACTGTTACGTTATTGGTCTTTTTATTCCAGAGTAAATTTAAAGATTTTATACAATGTGCTTGGCTCTAACAGGAGTTTTTGCTCACCTCCAGCGCCAAGAACAACGATGCGTATTGTATGATAATCACATGCATAGGCCGCTCCCTCCTTTAGTCAAAGGCGCCCCCCGAAAATCAGCGCATGTAAACTGCTGCAAATCGCCGCTTTCTTACTTGGTCTTTCGAGGTCACGAACGCCAAATATGTGTCAGTACTCCATCACCGGATTACGGTAAATTGGGAGCAGTCGTTGTATTGTATATTGTATACGCTGTACGTTTTCGAGGTGGTCACGATACGACGTGACCGGCCGCGCAAACTCTTTTCCTTCTTCGAGTGTTAATTGCCTGATTATACCATATGAGGAAGAATTCTGCATGCGACATCGTATATAGCTATAAACATCGCTTTGGAAGCGACTTTTTAAGTGCCTGCATGAGGTAACAATCCGCTGTAAATTGCTGGTAATATTAAGTCAAGGTGTTAGCGATTCAAATGATTGTGATTGACAATCAAGTGTATTATTTCAGTTGCTTTCTTACACTATACAGGTTATTTGAATTAATACACTTTGTAACTTTAGTTCTACAAACTAAGAAACCCAATATAGACTATACATCAATGATTTTAGGAAATGCTCTTCTTTCTGATAAAGTTTTAACACTAATCAATCTATTTAAATAAAATGATGGAACTAATGGTAGTTTTATGTAGTAATTACATATATACAAGGTATATTTTTGCAAAATACATTGCCAGATTTGTTAGACGATTTACCTCTACAACTTCAGAGAGATATGTGGTACATGCACGATGGAGCTCCACCACATTTTTCAGTAGATGTTCGAAACTACCTAAATCAAGTATACCCAAACAAATGGATAGCTAGAGGTAATGACGCTCCTGTAAATTGGCCACCGCGTTCTCCAGACTTAACTGCAGCTGATTTGTTTGTATGGGGACATCTTAAGTCCGTGGTTTACAAGACACCTGTGGCTAATGAACCACAACTATGGCAACGTATTCAACATGCAATAAATGACCTTAGAGGTGATGGAGAAATTTTGCAAAGACTACAGTTTAATTTCCTTCGTCGTATGCGTGTAAATGGAGAACACTTTCAACAGTTTTTGTGACATATTTATTATTTGTGTTCATGTTTCAGTTATTTAATTTTTTTAATAATTTTTGTGTAAAATAACCTAATGCGAATTATTAAAATACAAATTTCGCAAAAACCATTAGAGTAATCAATTCTTATAAAGAGTGCCGTTTTTGTAGTAAATAAGTTACTACAAAGTTTAAGAGATTCTGCAGAATCTCCGAAACCGTGAACTTTTACTAAGCCTATTCGTTTACCTGTAGTCTTTATTTGAGCAGTAGATTTAGCCATGCGAAATTCATTTGTTTATGATAGAAGTCATAGGCGACTGGATTCCTTTTTGCTTTTTTCGAACACACGACCATGAGCACTTTTTTTCGTTTTTCTCGAAAACGAATAAAAATAAGAAAATTTTACAAGTGACATAATTTGATTGCTTTTGAATACTCTATCGAATAAAAATTATTTCGTGTCTCTACTATAGATAGCAAAAGAAATTATGTTAATTTTCATAATGGTCATGCGTGTTTCATTCACTTCCGGTATTAGTATTTTCTTGAATTTTTCTCAAAACATTCGTCCAATAATACTAACTGACCATGCCAAGTCTTATTAAAATCGCATAAGCTGTTTTGAATTTATAATAAAAAACGATATCAAAATTTTAATTTCAAGGCCGCATAGCGCCCAAACTAAACGACTTTGGACTAAGGTAAGTTTACTTAAGTCGGCTTATTTTGGTCTAAGGAATATGTGGTAGCCGTGTGTAAAGACCTTTTACAGACACCTTATGTATCTACAATGGAGTAGCGTTTCATTATATCTGGTGTTATTAAAAACCCAATCAATATGACGTATATCTTAGACTTTCCATCGATCAACAAGAGAAACCCCAAAACTCAATGTCAATGTTCAGTTTATCGTTATTTTATGCACTTCTTTATAGGTTTGGCACATCTGTACAACTCACTAATGTTAATAATACACTGAGGAAGAGAAAATATTAAGGATATCGATGACCTAAAATGTCGAAACTACTAAGTATTAAGAACCCGCGTAAAATAACACCACTAGCACAACTGGTAAAATTTTAATCACGCTGTTGCATTCGTTAGTCGAACTAGACTAAGCATTTCTTCGACCTTATCGAACGGCCAACCCAAGCCCTTGACCGTACCTTATTAACGAGCATGCTGACATACACGTAAAATAACACCACTAGCACAACTAGTAAAATTTTAATTACCCTGTTGCATTAGTTAGTTGAACTAGACTAAGCATTTCTTCGACCTATTCGAACGACCGACCCAAGCACTTGACTGTATCTTATTAACGCGCATGCTCACGATACCATAGAGTGTGTCCATTGCCGTTGTGACTGCATTTTAGCAGTCCTCAAACAAAAGAGCCTTTTTTTAAAAATTAATATTTTGCAATCCACTTAGAGATTATGCAATCTTCTTTTTTGGGGCCAGTAACATGTGTTCTAGGTATGTCTTCAAATTGCCTAAGTATTTTTTAATCAAATGATATATTATAAATTACATAAACCAATGCATCAGCCGGTAATGAGTAGGTAATATCTCATAGTGAATTGATTATTAATCCTATGGGTATAGGTATCATATGCACGACGCGACGGATCAGTGTAAATTTCCTCACGGATCGCATTGTATTTAAAGCATTTAATAATCATGACTCAAATTATTCATCAAACGTTGACGTAAACGCTAGATCAGATACAAAAATAAATTAATAACAATGAATCGCTTATTAAAAGAATGTTGTGCATGTTATACGCAGTTATTATTACGTATTTTAATCCAATAATATCGTACCACGTCATACTTAAGACTTGCATGGAATATAGAGACAAATATAGCGCTATGCAAAGTGTGTTGTCCACGTCAACAGTTCTTGTTTATTGTATGTATGTATTGTATCTGTAGCAAGTAAGCAAAGCACATACAACATATGTATACGGCAGCACTTACTTATTCTTATTACATGCTTGCTTGTCAGTTTATATACAGTATCCAGAAAACATAGAGCGTTACTATAAAAGAAATAGATAAAAGTTATTTGTGATATCGACATGCATTTTGCGCTGTCAGGACGCTGTAGCACGACGCCTGCAAGCCGTGATAGACGCTAATGGTTATCCCGCAAAATATGAACCATATAATCTCTATTATTTTTTGCGTTAAAATAGAAATGTGCAAATACTTTTTCCTATATAATTTTTGTGTTATTTAAGTAATTTTTTTCTTTTTGTAGTGTTTATAAAAATTTATGTTGTCAAAAATATGTTTCATTTTATACAAAAAATCAATAAAGTTTATTAAAACCGAAACGTCTTATATTATAATGTTGTTTATTATTATGTTAAACAAGAAAATATTAATACCGGTATAAAATAAAAGACTGCGCCCTTCAGTATACCAAATAATCGTATCCATTATCCGTTCTTTATTATGCAAATTGCCTGCGTTGTTCTACGTGCATCGAATGATGTTTTACTTCTGCTCGTGTCGAAATACAGCAACCCAAGGCACAGATAAGCAATGACTCATCGTCGAAAACCACGTAAGAGGATTCGACAAATTAGCACCACGTATATATGTAAGTACCTAGTCTATTACCTTACGAAACAACAGAGAGTAACGCTTGACCGATTCTTATCGGCATTACATCTTCAAGGATATTTTTCACTTGTTAATAACTTAAGCATCAACGTACGGAAACAGATAATTTATCAAGAACACACATTCAACATCCTCAAAGATTGATATTTTATCATTTATCAGAGATATCCATCAATTTGCATATACTTGTTTATGTAGTTGTGTAGTAGAGTCGATTTGTTAGCTTTGAGAAGACGCTAAACGTATACATTATACGTATATAAGTAGCTGTTTGACCTTTTTAACTTCACTTTCTCCTAGAATGGACAAAGAGAAAGTTCAGCGCTAATTATCAGATGATTATGTGATGTTCCTATTCATCTGTTTAAATTATTATTGCTCCGAACTAAAAATAACTGACGTTGCATGTGTGTGCGGAGTTTTTTGTTGAATTTTGACCACTATTTACTTCTTGTAATATTGCAGATATAAAAACATGAGACAAAAACCAAAAAGTTTCATTCTCAAAGTCACTTTTGGTCTTTTATCTAATCGTGCACCTCTAAATGTTTATACAGCGTGAGTTTTTTTTTTTTTTTCATTATTTTTATGGTGATCTCGATAACCATAAGAGATACCACGCATATTGGGCTAACTGGAGAAAGATTTGCATCTTTATAAGCCTAATCCATAAGCTTTCGTCCATTTAAGGAAATGCATAATTTACTAGAAGTTTGAAAAAAATAGAAATTCACCAAAACCTTATCTATCAGTGCTGTAACTTTTTCATTTGTAAAGATAGAAAAAAAAATTCAATATTGATTTTAGCGTAAAAATTACGACAACTTTGTTGATTCAGTCTTACATGTTTTGAGAAATTGCATAAAGTATTGCAATATTGTAGTAAGCTCTCTCGAAAATAAAATGACCGTAGCGACTATATTGTTGTCGCAAATTCTTTTACAAATTCTAATACACATTCTTATACACGTTAGGCACAATTTTGTGTGACTTTTCATTACAGATTGCGCCTGGTGCATATATTACTGTAATTTGTAGCGATATGGAATACAATTGTAACAAAATTTGCTAGTTTTTTATTTTGGGTGTATATTCTAATAGTGCCAGAGAGTTTTTTTTTTCTTTTTGAGATTATAACCACGTGTGATATGTTGGCAAAAATTTTAGATATTACCCTGTAATTAACGCAGAATGCATTTTATGATTCAAAATAAGGTACTTATTGTTAATCATAAAGTGTCGAACTATTAAATGCTACTACAAGTATAATTTTTTTCCCTAAGCTCTAGAGCCAACCGTTACCGAGCGACTTTAGATTGACAAACCTACTTCCTGTAGGCATAGCTAACACTAGAAAACAAAAAATAGTCGTGGTGACCTAAATACACCGACGGAATTGGCTCTAAGATCGGCACAGAGAATAAACAAAAAAAAAACAACCCACACACGCTTAGCTACGCGGGAGGCATGGCTCGCTTGATCTTTCCGCAACTAATTATAGTAAATGTGTTACAAGTAACCTATTCCAGGCATTATAAATAGTGCAAAGACCCCGAACAGGCTACAATATACCGCGAGAAAAATTACGAGCTGTGAATTGCATTCTGGGCGACTGGAAGGTTACCGACGTACCTACGCACAAGGTAGCAACAGAAATTTGTTAAAGTTCGGTTAATCATCATAGTTCAGTGTAAGTAAAATGAGCAAGATATATTTCTCGTTAGAGCTGAATCTTATATCGCTATTGAATGGCATGAACGACAATTAACAATCAAATCAAAATCCAATATTTACATTAGTGAAAAGGGAAATAATAAGACAATACTCATTTGATAACTAGAAAAGGGCAATAAGCTGCCATGCGTAGGATTGGTTTGGTTGTTATTCATACTTATTTTTATCGGAGGAAAGTATCATTAAAATATCTAGTGAAAATTGGAGCAATGCTATCCAACATATTATTGGAAGAAAAAAATGTGAGGATCGGACTATTTAATTGGACGTTACGAAGAACCATTGATAATTACCAGTAGTAGTGATTCTTTAACCTCATCTTTTGAAGAATATGATGATAATGACTAATAAATCGCAAGACCATCACCAATAAGAAAATATGTTTTGTTCGATATATTCTTGATTATTATACTTTGAAATTTTCAGCTTTTATTGAAATTGTAACATATTTTAATGTAATATACAATAAATTATATTAATATGTGCTTGCTTTGCGGTTAGTATGATGCGTTATTAAGAATAAATTATTATATTTTGATTGAATCATTTCAAAAGCATTAGAAAATTGAAATCTATGAAATATATGATCTCATATGGGTGCGGAAATGCAGGTTCAAGTGTAAATATGAAATAGATATTAATCAATTCCAAAAACATGAATCTGAGTCAACTCCACGACGCATGGCTTTCTTTTTAAAATCACAATATCTCGCTGCCGGATCTTGTATTTTCCCCTGTAAATCCCTTACAAATATTAAAGGTTAGGTATTCACTACAAATGTCAAAAACTAACAGGCTTGTAAAATTTATATATTGTGAATCGGATTTTTCGATTTGATGCGGCAACGGATTACTGCATCTGTTCGGCGATTCAAGTATAGTTTAAATCATTTTCAAAATGGTGACGTAAAATGTCCGTCTCCAAGCTACAGACTGGATCAGCTAATATCGTTCACTCTTAACATGTCACTAACATGAATTACTAGTTACTACTCCATCACTTTGCTCCGAAGCAATTTACATCTGTTTACATTAAACCTGTTAAATCCTGAATGCGCTCGACAATTTACTGTTACTCAAACTCCGTATCTGTAGACAGCAAAAGGCTAGAGAAAGAACAGTTATACACGTTATACCGTATTTACCATCCATGCAAGGCGGAAGTGCAGGTTATGGAGTTGCAATAGCACAAAGGTGAATATCAGATGGTGATTCACACACAAAGTTGTGTCTCACTGACCGGTTTCGCTAGGATGATTGGGTCATTGGCAGGTGATTCTATCGGTCGTGAATGTTTCACGTATTATTTAACTTGTCAGGTGTATTACAGGGTTAATATTATATAATACGAAATAAAAAAAGGGGTGAAAGATATACATACATGAGTAATGGGAAAATGCAAAAAGTTGCGATTCTATGTGTATAAGTTGTAGTTTTCCAAATGTTTGGCCCAAAATGTAGTTAAAGACGGCCCACATCTGTGTTTACCGATCATCTGATGGGATATGAATTTCAACCATTCATTCAAAGCAGATATTATTCACACAAGATTTAAACTGAGATAAGACGGAAACACCAGCATGCAAAGAAAGCATTCAGGTGATTTTTTATTGTGATGCGCTTTTGGCATGAATATCACATAAAATAGTAGCACAAATTTGTTTTAAAATAAACTTATTATGTTTGTAATAAAACTAATGTGTGATTGTTAACTTTATGTAGCGTATTTCAAACCTCAAGATGTCCTTTGATGCCATAGCCATAGCGATGCGCATACGATTCATTGGCATGAGGTCTATGAGGTCTGTGGTTGAGTTGCTACGCAAGCACGGTTTCGCAAGCGGTTTTCGCTTTTCATGTATCCCCACAGAAGAAAGTCTATATAGTGGATTTAGATCGGGGCTACGCAATGTGACTTCCACGTCAATGTAGGAATCTCCGGTTTCAAAATTGTTGAACAACCCTACTACTATACGTGGGTGCCCCATCGTGCGTATGTCGTCTAAATATTCAGGCAATTCATTTTGAAGAAACAGTAAATAAGATTCCGCATTTAATCGTGCTAGGAGTACATGTGCTCCAAGTAGTTGATCGCCTACTAGCCCTGTCCAAACATTGACGGATATTTTAACTTGAGAGGAGCCTTGGTTAATATCATGCGGGTTTTTATACGGCCCAGTGGTGAATGTTGTGATAATTTAAGATACCCAATTCGGCGAGGATAATCTAAGTCCATTAATCGTTGCACGCGTTGAATATGATCTTTTGAATGAGTGGTTATAAGACGCAGTGGAATGATTTTAAATTGCCACGCCCGCCATTAAAAGTGATCCTCCTTAATATGACAATTGATAGGTTTTGGAATTTTATGTTAATCGTAGCAGGTGAAGAGTTCTTTGAGGTGGCTCGTTTGAATTGAAATCGCCTGTATAAATTGGCTTCCCTTTCTTGGACGTGCGTTGATATCATACGTCTCTTTTTTGTCTCTAAAATATTTGTGCATGGCATTAGTCATCCGACAGAGTATATACACGCATTCCAGGAATTGACACGACGAAAATAAAAATCGTTCGGGCTACGTCATGCTTCCTTTTAATTTAATCTGAACGTCACGTAGATTTGTAACCCAATACACCTTTACCTAACATATTATAACGTTATCGCTAACAGAATACTAAACTATTGGATGTTTACGTTCGCACAGAACGCCGCTTCTGCTCTAAGAACAACGTTCAAAGTTTGTTCGGTTTACATGTCGAAGCAGATTAAGCAGATAATCAGAAAGAAAAGTTAAGGCGCAAAAAATTAAACGATAATATACCTCACATGCGCGTTCGTATATAGGCTTTTCTTTGTGTGTAATCTGCTGGTGCAAATATTTACGTAGGATTTTTTTTGTGTGTCGCCTTCTTGCACAATGCACGGTGGCTATTGCTCGACGCGCAGAAATATATATTTATTTATCAGCTTTATCAGTTGAATGAAAGAGAATGGCTAATAATACCTGAGAGATGCTTATATTCCCGTGTTTTATTGTTAGTATTATTTGTATGGGAACAAAAGAAGTATCAAGGAGAGGACGAATACCTCCTTATTACGCGTGTTCAGTTATATAAACTGTAAACTCTTTTTTATATTAGCATCATTATGTTATGTGGACGTTTAAGGTAAAGTTTATCGCTGCGAATGTACGGAGATTAGTTTCGGGGACATTTTACGAAGAAACATTCGAAAATTTGTGTTAGAATAAAGATATTATTTTTATGACATGTAGTGATGTTGCATTAAAACATGGTGGAGTTATTTAAAGTGAAGAAGATGCAGATTTTAATGTAAGTCTTTATGCTATAATTTTGTTGTTTTTTTCTTTTTAAATATTTGAAGGAATTCTACATTATACGAATGTTTTTTTTTTTTAATTAAATTGTTATGTATCTATTAATCAATATTGTTAAATCATTGCTTGTTGTATATACAATAGAATTAGCAATTTACTAATGGCATATACATATAATGCTTGCAGGTAATTTTTAAAAACATACCACTCATATTACAATCGACAAATATTTACTCTAAATATTAATTAATTTGACGGGCAATAATATTTTCATTAAATAAATTAAAATAAACTAAACAGGCATTTTATTTATTTTTTATCTATTAATGTAGTAGGTACATAATTTGTTTTGGAAAGAATATACAGAATCACAACAACATAGGAACAGGATTAACATAAACACTGCAATACCATTATAAATATGTATTACAGGTAATTCAGCAAATATAAAAAACAATGCTTATAATAATAACAACAATAATACATTTAGATGGTACTCAACTGTTTCATTAAACTTATAACTTTCTTTTTCGAGTGTGCAAAAAGGCTGCTTTTGGTGCCGGCATCAGGATGCGTCTTCATGATGTAGCGTTGGAGGAACTCCAACAAACAACTGATCTTTCATTATTGATATACTTATAAGATCGTGATATACTTTTATGATCAAAATAACCTCAAGAATCAGCTCCTAAAGTTTGTCGCATATATTGAGATTCACCCTGTATATGATGGGTCAATAAATTCGAAATTTTGCTTAAATAATTTCTACGTATATATTACTCACATTTAAAAGGAAATTTCTCTCTCCCCTATAACAATCCGAAATAAAATTAAAATATTGTTTGTACCACGAAACTGTCGGACGGTTTTTATTGACGTCCATGAATATAAATTTTGCGCATTTCAATTTCGAGCTCGCACAGTCAATCGTACATATAATAAATATTCAAGAAGGTCCATCGACCTTGCATGGCGTCCCCACCAAATCTTCCTCTGTTGTTTGTTCAATTAGCGGTGATTTAATTACTCGTTTTAGTTGGCGCGTAATAAGGTTCCAAAATTCAATGTCGTCGCTCAGTTTTACAACCTAGAGATTCGGCCAAACGATAGCGCTAGCTGTTTAGGAATAATGAATGGAAATGAATTCGTTGTATAGTAATAAAACGGGTGCGCTATCGATGACCTTTGGCATGGTTTGCTTGAATTTGTCGCTTTAAAACTCCTGTGTACAAGCATGAATGATATTATTTCGTATTTGCAAAAAACTTGGTTTATACAAGGTGATCTAAAAAAACTTTTAGGAAAAACCAATTTAATAGAATAATCATTTTTTTTTGTTCTGTTGGCCACTTTCTAAACATGCTAGTATTATTCCTGCCAGTCCCAAACCTGAAGAAATGCGAGGGGAAGGTGGCCAGCGGCGGCGCTCCGCAACACGTATCTATCGTGAGAAACTGTAAAATTGCGAATATCTCCAAAACCGTTGGAGATAGACACAATGATACCCATTTAAAATCGAAAGAAATTAAATTTTACATCCATTTATGTAAAAACTGCCGTTTAATTTAAAAAAATCAAGTTATCCATGATTTTAGAGTTCAAAAATTACAGATCCCTATTTAATAACGCTGTAATTTAAACGCAACAATTTTAAAATAAAAGACATGTGCTGTTTCATGGTTAAGCGAAAACCGAAAACCGCATCTTTCTAACTTTCGTATTTCCTGAGGTATTTCCAAACACCGAAGACACTGCAAATGTCTTTTTTTTTTTTCGAAAAACATCATGTAATTCGGAAACGGTACAACTTAGCCCAAATGTATCCCTGACGTATTGTTATTTAAATTTAACAAGGAATTCAAAAGTGCAATAATATACAGGGTGTTCCATTTAAAATAATAAAGTTGGTAGTTACTTCCGGTACAACCGGAAGTCCGCCATTTCTGAAACTAATTTCAACATGTGTAGAATATGATTCGAGGCAACATTTATTTGAAACATTTTTTCAAAAAGACAATAATAAATCGGCTAGAGACCGTTGCATCTTAGGCTGGACACCCGGTATATCTGTCACAACGGACGACAAATGAAAAAAATGTCTATTTCTATTTAAAACTATATTTGTGTAAATATTAGTATTAACAGAACAATACCGCATTTTACAAATGGCTCAAAACTCAAAACATACTTGCCACTAAATATAGTTGACCTTCAACATAGTTTTGCATCTGATAATCTATCCTATTCTATATACATACTGACATTGCAATAAACATGTCTGGGTATGAACTGTATAGTATTATCGTACTTACTATTTATGCAATTGTTTCTTGTTTGTATAGCACAATTTGCTTGTATGTATCTGAAGATGTATAAATATGCAAGTATGTGCTAACAAACACAATGGCTTTGTAGGCACCAAATTTTTAATTCGCTTATCTGCTGATAAAGAAATTTTATTAACTTCTCGTTTTGTACGAATCAATTTAAGCTTTTCTATTATTGTATATATATATGAATGCATATATTTTTGTTATTAATCGCAGCCACGGTCATTTTGACCTTATCACGTTCTGTTTATTAAGTATTTTTGCGGTGTATTACGTAGTAGCGTATAGACTTGGTTTATTGTTTGAGATTGGTGTGTATTGATAAAATATTCGTGGCGTTTGTTTGCACTCACCTTGAGACTCTATGCGATTGGAACAGACGCTTTTTTTTTGTTTATTGTGCGGTCTCGCGAATTGAGGACATTATGATAATGATAATGATCACTTAGAAGGTCTTAATCTAGAGGTTCATAAATAAATAAACAAAAGGACAAAGGAACAAAACCATTTGGTTTTGTTCCTTTGTCATATTTCTATTTTGTGTTTTTTTATATATATCATTAATAATATTTTTAAAGAAGTTTTTATGACGACATGTAGCAGTATATATATACAGACATAATCCCTGCAAAGTCAACGGTTATACCACGCATGTGCGTCTCCCGCTCATTCTTCTTACTGCAGTAGGTAGTCCCCTACATTCAGTCATTCGTCATAGCCGCTCATAGCTCACAACGAATACTGGCGCGAGCGCAGTGGTTGCTTTGCTATTCAATCTACACGCAGAAAAATCTGTTAATTTTGAGTGACCGTGAAACGTATTGTATTTTTATTATGAAAATGAATAAATTGCAATATGTATTGCGTTGGACACACGTACTTATAAACTCAAAAGGTGTAATGAAAGCGTAAAACAGTAATTTATAGTATTTATTATGTACTTAAAAATAGTCTTTGCTCAGGACAGGAAAATTAAAGTAATTCTAATGAACGAAGAACAAAACCCTCATAAATTTAACGAAGGAAAAATAAAAGTTAATTCTGAGTAAATAATTTTAAAAAATGAAAACTTAAAAAGTAACTCTTAATAATAAAGTAAATAAACTTTAACAGGAGCTCGGTTACTATTCTATTCGTAATAGTAATAAATAAAAAAATATAAAATTAGGGTTTGTTCATGACAGGGAAATCAAAGACATTCTAATGAATTTAGGGCAAAACCCTCAAAAAGAAATAGTAAATTTAATGAAGGACAAATAAAAATTAATTCTGGATAAATAAATTTAAAAAATAGAAAACTAAAATAACCCTTAATAATAAGATGGAATAAACGTTAATTTTTTAAAAATCATTGAATCTTCAAACGAAAGGTTCAAATATGTCCCCATCCTTGGCTAAACAATATCCTAATGTGTTGTAAAAATTCATTCTAACACTCTCCAACATTTTGTGGGCTAATGTTGTTTGACGTTTGAGCAATTTTATTGCGCAACTACTCTACATTAACTGGTCTAACGTCTTCATTGCCATAAATTATTTTTTTTAAATAACCCCAGTAAAAGAAATCGAGGGGAGATAAATCTGGTGAACGTGGTGGCCATTTGATATTTTCAGAATGAGTTCCGATCCACCGGTTAGGAAACTGTTCACTTAAATAGTTTCGGACAGCCACTGCATTATGCGCAGGGGCAACCATCTTGCTGAAAGTAGATGTTTTGCATATTTATGTCGGGAAGTTGCTGTACAGTGGGTGTTCAGTAATTCTAAATATGCATTTGCGTTCAAATTGCCATTGGTAAAAAAAGGCCCAATAATATGGTTGTTTAACAAACCTGCCCAAACATTTACTTTTTGCTGTTGCTGACTAGATGAACTTAAATATCTGTGCTCGTTTTGCTTGGCCCAGTATGTTATCACAGATAAATTGTGACTTCTAACCAAAGGAAAAGAAGATTCATCGGTAAAGATAATATTGTTTACCAGATTAGCATCTCGTCTAATTGAATCACTTAACTTTTCACAAAATACCATACGCTTAAATGCGTCGCCGTGAAATAATTGTTGGTGTTTAGAATATTTAAAATTGTGATACCCATTTGCTTTGAGTATTCGCTGAACGGAAGAACGGGATATGTCTAAATCATTGGAAATAGTGCCAGATGAGATATTCGAATTTATTTCAACTGCAGCACATACTAAAACGGACGTATTATTAGAAATTCTGCGAGTTGGAAGTGATGTTTTTAAATTTTCGACCGAACCGGTATTGTCGGTTTTACTTTTTAATTTAAAAATTGTGCCTTTATTTGGAATAAGCCTGTTGGGGTATTTAGCTGCAAACACGTCGCATACCCTTTGAAAAGAATCGCCAGCGTGATACTACCGCATCATCTCAGCTCTCTCCTCCACAGTATAACGCGGCATTTTGCGCAAAAATATGTATTTAAAACTTAGACAACCGCCTTACTTGAACTGACTAATAATACTGATCACTCATCAGTCTACACGTGCTATTATCGTATTACAGCGCTGTTAGGTAGAGTGGGAGACGATGGGAGTATATGTACTTCCCCGCCGTTTACTTTGCAGAGATCGAGGCGGTATATAACCTTTTCCCTAAGCTCTAGGACCAACCCTTACGGAGATATGAGCCAGTGGTCATGCATCCTTAATGAATCGGCCTGGATTTCATACTCTTATTATTATAATCCCTTAGCTTATCTGTAATTAAATATTCATTATCCTATAACTATTGCGATGTTAAAAACGATTATTAATATCTCATAATATTTAATTATATCATGCGCTGGAAGTATACCAAACATAAAAGATAATTTATTAGTATACTTAAAGGTTTATAAAACGATTTAGTTTCTAAAGCAAATTAGCCATTAACGCAGCTATATCTTCTGGTTTATATTTACATGACATAGTTGCACGGTAAATAGGTAACAATAAAAACAAACAGCTTTGTTTAATTAAAACTTAAAAGCAATTTGAAGTTGTTTTGCTGGCAAATAATGAGTCTCTCTCTACAAAATCTAATTGCTTAAAACTTAATGGATTAAATGAAAACCTTTGTGCTCTACGTATGTATTTTTTCATAAGGAAACAAAAATACGTACCTATACAAATTTTCTCTAGATTATAGTATTATACTTAGAGCAGCAAATACTGAAATTCAGGTCACACACATTGCGTAAAAATTAAATAAGAGATCATTCTGATGGTAGTATTTGTTATGCAATATACAGGAAAAAAAATAGAACTATCTTTGTAAATCTTCCTAAATTGGAATGTGTAAATAAAAACAGAGCAAGTAACTTTCTATTGCTACACCTCAAAGACAAGCCTGTCTTACTCTTAAAAAGTAAATTTCTGAGTCTTATCAGAATTTAATTTCAATTTATTAGCTGCAAACCAGTTATTAGCAGTCGGCAAGCGATTTGCTTTCGTAACTAAATAAGAGAGTACTGTTATTTACTTACGAAAGCAATTGTTTCACTTTTGTTAACAAGAGTAGCATCATCAGCTAACATTATCGAATGACCGGTACCTGAATTAGATAAAAAGTCATTAACAAAAAATGTTTGCCAATACAGGTAAAATAGCTATTGGTCTCTAGTTATTAATTAAATCTCTGCGCTCTTTCTTAAAAAGAGGTATAATTTTTGCAATTTTAAGTTGCGAGAGAAATATTCCCTCTGTAAAGCATTTATTAATAATTATTTCCAACGGGGAGCAAATAGAAAGGCTAACTTTCTTTACTACATATGAAGTAAGGCCATAAATATCAGGGCAAGTACTATTACTTAATGACATAATAGTCTGATGCACTTCAAATTTATTAGTGGCGAACAGGATAAAACGATTTACTACTATTAATTGGGACATTATTCAAATACATACATATCAAAAGAGTTCTGACTTTGTGGTATAGTTTCAATCATTGGAAAAGGAATTGAAGTAAAAAAATCGTTAAAGTCGGAGGAAAAATATTGTTCATTTTTTAAATTAATATTTGAATTATTAATCTGCCATGATGCTTTTTACTCTTGTTATCTGAATTCAAAGTATAATTCATATTGGCACGTTTTTTTTTTACATTTTTTATTTCAGCTTTATATTTTTTATTTAGTTCGTTGAGTAAATTTTTAAGCAAATATACAAGTTATTTGCACAATAATATGGTATACAAAATCATCTACTCATTCTATTTCTGTCAGAAATTTGACAGTCGGGGAAATGTCAAACGATACAAATCAAGTCCTATCCTATTTCATTCTGCTGTCAATAGCAATCTGTTCTGTTTCATACAGTAATGTTGAAAAATAAGCGCGGAAAACGACCCTGTTTGTGATGATGAAAATCTGTACCTCTATGCGAAAAAACAAAACCACAGAAAATTTGTGTCAATTACAAACAACACATTTCAAACGATAGTATTTTCAAGGTTATTTAACACAACAAATAATGGATTTAATTTAAAAAAAAATCTATTATTCGTTTCAGCACACATTTTCAAGGAGATGAATTAGTCATTATTCATTAAATATAAATTAAAACACTAATTAAAACATTTTTTACAACTATATAATAGATAATATACGCCTATCACGCTATTTAATTTTGGTTTAATTAACTGTTTTTATTTTATGTAATTATTATGTACCTATTCTTAATTTCTGCATCCTCAAGCTTAGGATTCAATTTTTACTTATTAATGTTAATTACTGTTAATGTATATAGACAGAGATATATACGTATGTGAAAACTCTACTCTATACCTACACATAAGCATGCATAACATTTATTCACTTCACAATCTGGCATAATAAGGTTAAAGAATGAATCATATTTCCTTAGTCATTCCGTTTCGCTTGTAAAAAAAATTGCTTGCCCAAATGTACCTATATTTAAATGGCTTATTCTGTTTAGTTTGAAAATAAATGCCTGGGTGACTACTCTAACGTTAAAAATAAAAAAATAAATTCCAGAAGAATTGCATCAGAATCAAAGAGCAAAATTGTAACGAAGAAACATTAACAAATAGTTTCATTGCAATGTTGCCAGATATCCCATATATTAGCTACTAAACAGGGGTTTTTGTAAATGGTAGCACATAGTAAGCCCTACGAAAATAGACAAATATTGTATGTGGGCAATGAACTGTCATTGTGTTACTTGACAGAAACTATTGTGTTTGAAATTTACTTAAAAATAACATTTTTTCTATTATATATTAATCAAATATACCCTGATAATGTTTTAAAGCATACTTGTCTACAGGTTTGTAAAACTTATGCACGTGTACCATTTAAAATACACATTTAAGTCGTATAGATAAAGATACAATTATACAAGCCTTTCGTCCTTGCGTCTAAAAAAACCTAAGTACGTCTAGGACAGGTTATGAAAACAACAAAAAAAAACATATTTCTCTTTATAATAATATTAGCTAAAAACGTATAGTAGACTTCTGACAATGAGACGTTTTTAAAGACTCACTAGTGGTCTTCATGGAAAATTACTTTTTATTAAATTTACGACAAAAAGTTAATTTTTTGTTTTTCCAAGGAATTGCTTTACTGTGCATAAAAAAGAGATCAGTCGTTCAAAGCTTAAAAATGCTGCAAAAGAAGTGTCCTTATTTATGAATTTAACCACAGATAAGTGTGATTTAACGTTCATGCAGCAATTCCTATAAAATCTTCCGTATTTTGTTTCACTTCTGACTGATTACACGATTTTATTTTTCTTGGGAAAAATTTAGGTATCTCCTAATCTTAAATCAAGATATGTTCAAACACGGTTGTGTTTTCTACAATAGTGTAATAATCTTGCATATGTGTACGGGCCATGTTGTTTTGTACTAATTGCGAAATTTGGGAGATAAACGAGTCTTTTAATGCGATAAAAAACACAAAAAGTTGCGTAATGGGTCTACACATCTATACATACTAAGTAGTTTAAGTAAATAAACAACTTCGTAAAATAAGCAAGTTTTATGATAGTATATTTAAATGTGTACATATATGATAAAATTATTGTGTTGACATATTTCTTGTAAATGGGTTATTAGGAATAAAATGCGAATTCCTCAATTGTTTATTTTATTATTACAAATTCAAATTCTACCTATCTTTAAATTTCCTTGAATGTTTTTGTGTTCTGCGTTATTAATATGTGTAATTGCTTTTACAACTTCGTCAATTGAATATATCCTCTTGGAATTACTTAATAAAGCCCACTTTTACCACTACAGGCATCACTTTACTGTCAACTTTATTGGGCTTGATGATGTATCTTTTCTGTTACGGATAACGTCGACGTTAAGCTACTTTTTAACAGATTTCCGTAATATAACCAAAATTCGTATGATGTATTGGCAGCTGTAATTTAACGTGCCCGTAATGGATTACGGCAACGTTATCCACTCGGTTATCTTTGTTTAACACATTTTCTCTATTGTTCACTGCCCTTGTTTACCCGATTCGCCTTTATTTCATGCATAGAATAACCATAACCTGACGTTATATGTTTGTTATCATGGATAGTCTAATTAATATATTTCTTCTAGATGAGATTATTGATGTAAATGAAAGGTAAGTAGCATTATGTTAGTTGTTTGATTCCTTTGTTTTGATTTTGCCATTATTGCAGGAACTGCATAAATATACAAAGAAGAATTTTATTAGATACATCTAATCCCTTTGAATTCAGGGATCTGAATTTCAAGAAATACTTTCGTGTATCAAAAGATGTAGCGAGGTATAAGAACTACTGCAATACATTTGGAACAGAAGTAGTATACTATATGTCGGAGATTGTAAAACACGAGTCGAACGCTTTGGAAAGAGTTTATTAATAATAACAACAAAATATAAAGAATGACGATGCCTAACAAACATGTAACTTATTAATAGTCAATCTGACATTTGACCGAGAGCATAACCGAGAGTGCTTCTTCTTTTTGTTTTATCTGTCACCGAGCGCTTGTGTTGCCGTCGTTACCAAGTTTTGGATTGACAATGCCTGTCGCCACAAATATAAATATATGTATCAATGTATGTACGCTAAATATTTAAATGTAATTGTGCATTAGGTGCTAGCAATGCTTTTCTTCTGCGATATATCATAATGTATTATGTTTTTAAATAGTGACTATTAACTTACGAAGTCTATTAAATCTCCATACTGTTTTTATTTGTTTTCTTTATGCGTAAAATTCCTACCTTTTCCTGCAAATTAAAGTAGAAAAAAAAAGGAAAATTTCACCGCGAATACTGGGGGCTATGATGTATCATCGCTGTAGTAAGGATAACGGATTACGTTGGCGAATAACAGGGGGCATTACGGAAAACGTTAAAATGGTATGATCTATCTCCAAAGTGACGGTGGCCGTAATCGCTACTTTTAAAAAGGAAAGAAGTATTGCGCTCAACGTTATATTACAGCGGAAGTTACTATTTTATTCGTTGTACGCATGTGCGCCCGAATTTTAAATGTCAAAAGAGTATATTTGGTCTGTGATTTGATGTACTGTACAGTATTCGCGGTGGAATTTGCCTTTCTTTTCTACTTTAATTTGCCGGAAAAGGTAGGAATTTTACGCTTAAAAAAAACAAAAAACAGTATGAAGATTTAATGAACTTCGTAAGTTAATAGTCACTATTTAAAAACATAATACGTTATATATTACAGAAGAAAAGCATTACTAGCACCTTATACACAATTAGGTTACCCACAATTACATTTAAATATTACTCGGTACAAAGAAACTAGTCCGCACATGGAACTAAAAGGAACGAGACCGCTATATCGTTCCGAGTCCGGACTTAAATGTACCTATATTGTAGTACGCTTACCAGTTCGGTACATTCCTTGTCCGGCATCGTTCCTTTAAACCGAGTTTGATCGGAATAAAATGAATTTAACATATACTGAATTCGGTCAACAGTCGGTGTGTTATAAGATTACCTATACAAGAAACTGTTATCGATATTAAGCAATTTGCTGGTGTTGAAAGCCTGTTCATATGACTTGACTGTGGACTGTTTACGTGTTTTTAAATAAAAATAAAACGTTCTGTTTTCTTTTTGATGTTACATCTACCATAGTAAATAAAGTCTGTATTGGGTTTATTATTTAATATGTAACTTATGCATGTGTATAATACATACGGTATATGTAGATGTAGATTACATTAGATGAATGCTATGTGAAATGCTTTTTACAAAAGGAATAAAAGGAACTAGTCCATAAAAGGATCGACATTTCCCAACACAAGTAGATACATATATTTATATCGTATACTATTTTCTGTTCCAAGTGTATTGCAGTAGTTCTTATACCTCGCTACATCGTTCGACACTCGAAAGTATTTCTTGAAATTCAGATCCCTAAATTCAAAGGGTTTAGATGCTAGATCTTATAAAATTCTTCTTTGTATATTTATACAGTTCCTGAAATAATGGCAAAATCAAATCAAAGGAATCAAACAATTAACATAATGCTACTTACCTATCATTTACAGCAATAATCTCATCTAGAAGAAATATATTAATTAGACTATCCATGATAACAAACATAGGTATAACGTCAGGTTATTCTATGCATGAAATAAAGACGAATCGAATGAAGGTGGTTGGTAAACAATGGCAGTGAACAATAGAGAAAATGTGTTAAACAAAGATAACCGAGTGGATAACTTGCCGTAATCCTATAGCGGCACGTCGAGAAGTCCCTCTATTATAAGACGTTATCTGACGCACATTACGGGCACGTTAAATTACACCTGCCAAGAAAAAACGATACATCATACGAATTTTTGTTATATTAGGGAAATCTGTTAAAAAGTATCTTAACGTCGACGTTATCCGTAACAGAAAAGATACATCATAACCCCCACTGTAAAATACATCACATCCAATCACATCACAGACCAAATATACTTTTTTGACATTAAAACTCGGGCGCACATGCGTACAACGAATAAAATAGTAACTTCCGCTGCAATATAACGTTGGGCGCAATACTTCTTTCCTTTTTAACAGTAGCGGTTACGGCCACCGTCACTTTGGAGATAGATCATACCACTTTGACGTTTTCCGTAATGCCACCTGTTATCCGCCAACGTAATCATAACGTAACGGCTATCCGTTATATATTACAGAAAAGATACATCATCAAGCCCATTATAATTCGTATTAATCGGTATTATGAGTTTATTTCGTTTCATATTTTTAGGCATATATTCAGAAAAACAACTATAGAACACTATTAAGATGCAAAACTTTATTTAGCAAACGTTTTTTCGAAAGAGCATAAATATTTAATACGCATTTTGCATATTAATTTATCCTTGCCATACATAAATAATATTTGCTTGCTACTTCATCATGAAGTGCTATTATTACGCACATTATAATGTTCAGACACGTGTATTAGCTGATATCTATGTACAAACAAACACAGCAATAGTCGGTAATAGTGTTTACTTATCAGATATTCTGATATTACGAAATGAATATTGTAAAACTGATAAATAAATAACTATTATTACGTATATCAGTTGAATAATGATCGGTATTCAACATTCCATACCATAAACATTATTTATGGATGTATATAGATACTTATAAATAAATACGAAACTATAGATGGCATGGACACATATCCATTAAATTTTTAATAGTATTAATTTATGAATACAGATTTTAGTATAGGTACATTTTAAAGTTTGTAATTCATAATTTTGTACGTGGGTTTGTGAGGATTTTCCACGGTATAAAGAAGAATATTTTCTTCAACGGCACCATTTTTTGTATCTTTGGCGAATACTTGGACACACAGTACTCTTTGCTCTCAGTTTTTCTATATCCCGCCTTAAAAACTCTGATTTTGGAAGAGGCTTTTCTGGCGTATACGCATCGCGTATACACACAGAAAGATGCATTCTGAGTTTAAAACAAAATATTGTTTTAACACACTTTTCTTATAGAGAAAATGAAATAATTCTGTTGTAAGTAAAATTTGTTATTAATGGTATAATAAAGACATTTCTTAGCAAATATAATATTAACATGCAATTGCCCAAGATAAGTTAGAACATACCAATAAGGCAAACAGATAGCTCATACTTCTGATATATGTACATATTTTAGTGATCTCCTCGCAAGAAAAGATTCTGGGCGCCAGCATTAAGAGACCATTAAGATTTGATGGCCCATACCACCAGGATGTATATTTATCAGATTTAAATTCAATATTAAAATTTAAAGTATACAATGGGAGAATTGTACAGGTAGCAAGACCAGTGACATATAAAAGAGGTCTATTTCAATACCATTGTCCTTGAAGCTGTGCGAAATAGGAGGCCTATAACTGTGGAAAACCAGGCCAGCGGTGCAACAATATCTCACGTCTCCCCTGTATATTAAGATATAGATGCCAAATAAATATCACTTCCTTAAAGCCCTTAACGAAGTATCAATATAATAGCAATGATACCTCAATGGACTTCGGCATTCATTGAAAAATGTTCAGTCATCCATGTGGCGAAACGAAGCCAGATATGGAGCTTATGGAGGGCACTGTTATTCAACATCTCCAGCGCAATACGTCCTATATATATCTGGGCGTGGGACACAGTGGTGTGCAGAACGCAATACAAGTGAAGAAAAACGTTAAAAAGATATATAGAGAAGCTTCAAAACGAATATGGGAACAGTGGATTATCCGCGAAAAACAAAGTAAATGCAACGAATACCTTAGCAGTACCACAGATATATTTTACTTTTGCAATAATATGGTGGATTATTAAAGAACTGAAGGAATTAGACCGATACACTAGAAAAATAATGACTTTGACAAGATCGCATCACCCTCGGGCCCCCAGCATCGGTCACGAGGCTCTTTTTGCCAAACGCAAGTGTAAAATAATCACACGACCAGTCTGCTCAAGAACTACATTCAAACTAAACTCTTTACAATTTCTTTACATCTAGTTATGATTCATATTCTTTGTTAACAATACGCAGGTAGAATTTGGGTCTCGCGTGATATACCTTTAGATCGATGATTCACAATAATATGCAAGGTCATCTTATGCAATAAATGTGATAACAATAATACATAATTAACACAAGTCTTAGATGATTCTATTTGTTTATTTCAAATTAAATTGTATTTGCAACAGAGATGTTTTTAGTTTCCGGCAATTAAAAAAATACTTGTTCTAAATATATAAAAGTTATTTGTAAAATTTTTCTCAGTGTAGTTTAGGACCATACTTGAGTTCTCTCACAATGTTAATCAATTCTTTTCGACGCATATATCTCGACAGCTCGTATCATAAAATTTATTTCGTCAAGGAAACAATTTTCTCGGTCTGTTCAGTTTAGGAACTGCGTGCCATGTCCTTGCTCCTTGCCACCGGCAGATTCAAGATGCCTCTGACAATAAACCGTTTTTAGCAGCGCTGACCCCGAAGTGCCTATTTATAAGTTTCATCAGTCCACTGTTTGTCTTGCGTGCCGATGAATTGAAACTATCATATATACATATCTCGTACTGTCTCTACTTATTTATTATACGTTTCTCTGACTGGTTTCCAGTTAAAACGTGCCGCGTTTCTTGGAAATATTGCGAACGTTTTGCGGTCAAAGTAATGACGATTGTATTTAGTTAGAGTATTATTATACTATACAGCGCTCAATTTATTTTGATAATTATTAATTACCCTGTGAGAAATGTATAAATAAATTTTATTAGTAGCGTTAATTAAACTTGTATCGTATAACGGGAAACATGATAACCTCACAAAAAGAAATGATAAAATCATAAGATCAAAGATAAGATGAATAAAGTCGGTCCTAAAACTGATGCTTAAGGCATGCCAATGCAGTCAGGCATAAGTGAAGAAGTACCATGAACCGGCAAAAATCAAAATTTTCAAACACATTTGAAGAAATCTCCACTCTAAGAATCTCAAATATAAGGTAAAAATTTTACGTTTTAAAACGTACATACATTTTTAATAAGCAATAATATATAAACTCTCTACTTTATTGACTTTATTCCTGAGCCTTGTATACCGCTTCACTTTTATTTAAATTCAACACAAACAGCTTTTTATTTGACCATATGTTTTATACTTTCCTCGACAATTTATTTATATTCTGTTTGACTGTCTAGTTTATATTATTATGTGTAAGTTTTTAGTGCTACTATTGTAAGTAATTTTGCATTGTTGTTTTCATATTCATTGTTTCATCGTTTGTAATATTTTTAGCTGTATACCTCCTGTGATGAAGTCAAAAATAAATTGACGAAATAGTGAGGTTCATATGACCAATTGAGTCTTTCATTCGCAGATCGAATTACCCGAATTTATCATCTGCGAACGGAATTATTCCTAAATAGGGCTTAAATACACATTTATTGTGTTATTGTCACTTAGTGACTCAGTTACTATAAGTAGGTACATCGATAATTGTGAAAAACAGAAATAAGCATTAGGCATGTTCGTTTGGGAAATTCAGAATCTTTTTAACATTGAAAAGATCAAAGCAACTTCGATAAGCCATTTAAACAATGTGCTTGCCTGATTTTGCATACAATAAGTTATCTAATCTACAGAATTATCTTGAAAGTTACATAAGTATTATTTTCCATTGACTTTACACTAAAACTACATATTACATAGAAAAGCTAGACATAGATTTAATATAGTAAGCAGAACTATAGTATTAAAGAAATAATTTTTGTATACTGCGCCTAATAGGTATATATATATTGCTAATTTATTAATTGGTTGTTTGAATGAAAACAGTACTAAAAAAACACGACGGATTAACAATTCTTTTTCTGCCACATCCAATAGGTACCACATGAAAGAATAATATTAATATTGCTATTAATATAATGCTGGTGCTTACATGTGTAAACCCTCAGTTAATTTATAGTTATTTGTATCGCTAGGCCAGAAACTATAGTTTTGCGAGTGTGAGTACGGTTTGTGGGGCCGAGGTCTCACAAGTGCGAATACTCGCAAAAGAGTTTCTGGCCGTGTGTTACACACTATTTTTTGAGCCGACAAATCTTAATTTTGTTGTAAATAATAAAAGAAATTAACGCTAGGGAGTTAACAGTACAGGTTGGCAATACATATTACGTGTAAATTTTGAATTGGAAATCAGGGTTAAAATGCCTTAGTGTTTTGACATTTTAATTTTCTTGGTAGTTTTGATACATATTCATCAATAATAAGGACAATGGAGATTCCAGCTCATATTATAGAGGTTGTGTGTGAAGTTATTAACCATTTATTACCTGTAAAATCTTCCGAAAATAGAATTGGAATGAATATGAATTAATTAAGAGATTGTGTAACGAGAATTCTGTCATCTGTCATCGAATCTATAATTAATGGCAGAAATGTCAGTATAGTGTTGCCAACCAATAGCGGTCTTTTTGCCGGCCTAGGCCGTAGAATGCTAAGTTTCCGGCCGATTTATAGTACCTAATGCAAAATCAGTGTTTCTGGACGGGGGCGCAAAAAAAATATTTTTTCCTAATTTAATCCATACTACTTGTTTGGCTCACGGTATTAATAGAGTTGCCGAAGAGAAACCAATTCCCTCTTATGAATGAGTTAATTAGTAACATAAAAAAGATTTTTGTAAAAGCGCCATTGGGGGTTCAATTTTACTCGTTTCCCGATTTACCGTTACCGCCACAACCAGTAACTACTAGGTGGGGTACACGCCTAAATGCCGCAATTATTAAAAAAAATTATGAAAATATTAAAAACTTTATTTTTTAATTATCTGATTACTCAAATGCTATAAGAGAAGCTATAAAGACCTTAGAAAATAATATAATACCAAATCAGTTTCTACACATTTTTCTATAATATCAGAGACAATTTTGACATTAGAATCAAGAGAACTGCTCTTGACTGACTCTAAATTTAGTAAACAAATGTCACAAAGCACTCTCAACTGTTAGAGCAAACGGAGAAATAATTTTTAAAAAGCTAAATTCAGTATTGGAGAAAAATCGAGGATTTAAAATTCTTCCAAAAGTTTCTCTTATTTTAAATGGGGAATTTGTGGAGGACATTCAATTAGATCCTAATATTGTAAGCAATTTAAAACATGTTCCAATGACTTCTGTCGATGTAGAACGATCTTTTTCGACGTTCAAACACTTGTTAGATGACAGACGTCATTCATTTAAAATAGAAAATTTAGAAAAGCACCTAATTGTCAATTTTAATAATAAATAATAGGAGTTTAAGTAGGTAGATAGACCAAGGGCAAATACTTAGTAGATAGTATATAGGTGTTTAGGTAGATATTATATTACTAGTTAAATAATTAAATATTTATTAAATTAAGTTATTTTTTTTAAATAGTACATTATTATATCTAATATATGTAAGTATTATAACTTCACAGAACCTCTAAGTTTTTGTATATTGTTAATAAGGAATAATGTTGTACGAGCATTATGTTGTAAGATACTTAAAATGTAAAATAAACTGTTATGTTCATGTTTTCAATTTCTGCACATTGTTGTCAAAATATGTGCATATAAATACGCATATTTTGTTGTTTTTTTTGTGCATACAATCCGAGCTTTAGTAATTAGTAAATAAAATCAAAAAAAGAAATATGTAATGTACATTCCGGAAGTCAAAAAGAAAAACCAAAAATTATTTAAAGGTCAACAAAGAAAGGACAGAATTTTTTTCTTAGCTAATAGATATCCTATTCAGGAATGATTCAAAAACAAAATTATTTAAATAAGATTCGCTTAGGAGCACGTTCTTCCCACTCTGAAAATAGATATATTCTTCTTGTTATTCAACAACTATAAAGTTTGAAACATAGTGTTTTCCTATTATTATTAGAATGGATAATATTCTTGAAACAGCAATATATAATCCTCAAACAATCTCGTTTGTCAAGGAAACAACATAATTGTAATTCCCAATAACATGCTTAATTCCCATTGCTAATCCCTAACAACAATAAGGGTTGCACCTTTAATTACCTTCTCACACTAAGCCTCATATAAGTCGCTCATTATGCAAAACGGATTAAGAATTTTCATTAAAACGTAATTAGTGGGCCTCCCCACTCATACATCCCCCGAAAATCAATTACAATTGCACATTGGAAAACAATATAAATACCACCCCAAAATCCGAAAAGACTCACAGTTACCACTTTCTGCCTCGTCTGTGCTTAATATTAGCGGTGTTATTATATTTAACATGGATCTTTCAATTGCCGAGGACGAGGATATCCACCAGATATCCACGCGAATCTGGTGGAATAGTGGTGATCAGGGCAAGATAGTGTGGGATTCGCTGGGAGTGTACGTGCGAAAAGTGAACGTTTCATCTGAAGATGACATTTTTATTAGTGTGAAGGATTATTTGCGTACGTTCAATCGATTCCCAACTTTGGAAATGGATAGACGTGTGATCCCGTACGGCTATTTCGGGACGCCGTATCACTGGAACAAGCGGGGAATGTGTGCGCGCTATTGTTTATGTGCCGTTGAGACTCTGCACGCTTTTCTGGAAGATATGATTATGTTCCCGAGGGGTAACCCATGTGGTATGTCGGAGTTTCTGTTGTAATATCGCTTTGAAGAAATCCCATAATAAAAAAATTTAACTCATATTAAAAACTACAGTTATAGCAGAAAAGCATTTATTTAATGATTTCACACTGTAAGAAAAATTGCACTATTGCAATCCCATAATAGGTTTTTTTTGTAAAGATCAAATAATTAAATACTTTTTGTTTTCTTTGTTTCTAAACCAGCATAGATTAATCTGATTTTAAGATACTACTTATAAAGAGATGTTTTTATTTTTTTTTTTTACTGACGACTTAAAGATTTGGCAATCCTTTTTTTTTCATAGCCAGTTTTTTTTGCGAGTCAATCGACTCAAATTGAACAAATATTTATTTGAGACATTAGTTCCATGGTCTAGGATTTGTTGTACAGCCGAGGGTTAGCTAATGCGTTAATACGCGAGGCTGTAATCAAGCGTTCCGTACTTTGTTATCTACTAATCATTAATTTTTGCCCAAAACGCAAATTCAATGGTTTTTAATTGTCATTATTGCCAATTTTATTTCACTCATAATGTCAATTTTGTTAAAATGGGTTGCGGAAAATAAGTTTGATTGTACTCCGCCAAAATTGAAAGAAACTGCTTAACATTCAGAAGAATGTTCCTGATAAAAGTTCGGGTATAGATTATAGATATGAATCAGTTTATTATAGGTTTTTTAAATATTGGTGCTAGAATAAACGGGTACATAATATTTCGGAAAATGTGATACTAGCTTATTTAGTGCCTTCTTATAGTTATAGCTTGTATTAAATATGTAGCTAAGTAATAATTTTTCCCGGGAAGTAATTTTTAAGGTCAGTGCAGTAATGACCTACTTCCCAACCATTCATATGATATGTAATTGACTTATTACTAGTATGATTGCGAATCAAAGTAAAGAAATACTACATAAATTAAATAATGGATAATTGAGAAAGATTTTTACTAGACAGAAATTGAAAACTGTGAAAATATTAAGCAACAACATTTAAATATTTTTAGTCCCCACCTTCGTTCCTGGCTGGGTAAAAATAAAAACATTTGGACCTTCATGTCATCGTGTTGTAAAAAAATATTTTAATAAATTGTTTTAGCCCGCTAAATTATTCATATCATTTTCCTTTGCCCCCCCTAAAAATATTTTAATAATGGTTCCCTTCCATTCCTGCTACTGATATTTATTTCGAAAATCCTTAACTGCCCCCAAGTTGTAAAAATAAATTTTTCATTTACCGCTTTTCCCTTTGCGATGTTTAAAAAAATTTTTACAATTATCATCTAGCCCCCCCCCCTCTCTGTTCCCTGTATTTTTAAAATAATTATTTAATTTTTTTCAAAACCGCATCCCAACTATCTTGTTCCTGGCGATGCAGGCACCCCTATTTTTAATCATTCTTTTCTTTTTCATTTTTTTTTATTTTAATTCTTTTTTTTTATGACAAATATTTAAATTTGTATCAATCCCCACTTTCATTCCAGGACAGGGAATATTTTAAGAATATAATTTTATCATTTTAGCGAGCTAAAACCCCTCTCTCTTAGTGTCGAAAAAAAATATTTTAATATTATTTTATTTCCTGCTACTAAAAATTAATTAAAAAAATCCTTTACTATCCCCAATCAATTTTTATTATTTGTCTTTGCGGCGTTTAAAATTTTTTTTAAAACAAAAATTTTCATCTATTCCCCTCCCTTTCCGTATTGTTAAAATAATTATTTAATTTTTTTCAACATCACCCCAACTGCATTTTTCCTGACAATGTGGGTGCCCCTATTTTTGTTTCATTTTCATTAAAAACATTTTCATATTTTTCTTTAATTAAATTTTTCAATCGCCACTTTCGTTCCTGACGGAAAAAAAATCAAAAATATTGTACTTCTTCAAGTGGTCCCGTGTTGTAAAAAAAATATTTTAATAATTTTTTGTAGCATGCTAAATGGCATAAAAATCATTTCCCCTTGCTCTATACCCCCTTGTGCCCCTACTCTCGCGTTGAAAAAAATATTTTAATCATTACAATAACATTAGGGGTCCCTTCCGTTCCTGGTACTAAGATTTATTAAAAAAAAAATCTTTCACTGTGCCCTCGAATAGTAAAAATCAATTTTAAAAAACGTATAATTCAGATTCTCTTCCTCTTTCACAACTTTTTTCGGTGTTTAAAAAAATTTAAGAAATAATAGTCATCATATCGTAAAAAAGTTCCATCATTTAAAAAAAATCGACCCCCGCTTTCTTAAAAAATTTTAAAACGTGAAAATATGTCTTCCTCTCCTCTCACACCCTTCTGGTATTAAGAAAAAAATTATTATTAAAAATTTTTGCCTTGTCATCTTAACTTTGACAGATAAAAATAAAGATTTTAACTTTTTAGTTCGTATTCGTTGTCATCCATTTCTGGGTCTCGCATTACTGCGTCATTCGTTTTTCCAATATCGTAATACCACTAACTACTCTGTCCTGCTGACTAATATAAGGCTAAAACATTGTAATAAGGCGCGACCTCCTGGCACACGCCATTGTCCACCGAGACGCGGCCTCCCCAGAGTTTTTCGAACTCTTCAAGGTGATCGGATCGCCTGTGTCTTCCGCGTGCTCTACATGCGCGACACAGCCTACTTCGTGTGACGTATGTATATGTATGTATATACGATACACCCGTTGAATTATTAATAAAACATTCGGCGAACGATCGGTATATCCACAGCCTCACATCGTAGAACTCTTTTTATTTTTTCTTTTTCTTCCCGAGATCGGTCGTGGTTCCTCGTCAGTTATCGCCAGTTATAACTGCGTCTTTCTTTGGTTTTGTTTTCATCCGTTTTTCACGTGTATTATAGTATACACACATACGTACTTCAAACTTCAACGCGTGCTTACTGTAATGCGAACAGCTCACACTCCTTATCTTTTTTATTGTGTTGTCTTCCTGCGTTTGATAAATACAAGTGTATACACAGTTATTTGGCCCGTTCGTTTATTGTTTTGTATGTGAGATAGTAGGCCGTGTATATTCGGCGTTTGACATTTCTTCTTTTGTTTTGCTTTCAATATGTGTTGTTAACCGCGAGATAATCAGTTGTTTATTTAAACGGGGTTTGGGAATCTGTGTTTTGACTTTCATTCAGTGTTCTGTTTTCGTACGTAAGACAAAGGAAGTGGGAAAATATTGGGATAAATTTTAATAAATAAGATAAATAGAGAGGACTTTTTTTTGTGGTTATAGTGTGATTAACATACATTTTTGGATCGGAAGTCGAATGTAAGTAAACAAAATACGTAGTTAGTTCACTTGTTATTCTTATTTTATATATAATGTAATAATAATGTCATTTTATTATTAACTATAAAACAAATTAATATTGTTTACATTCTTCATCATTTTTTCACAACTTTCCTCAGTTCGTCTATTAAGTTTATTTAAATTTTCGAGTTTATTGAACTTTTGTAACTTCAAGTGCTATATTTAGATCTGAACCCTTCCTTCAATATAGCTCTTAAAACGTGATTGGTTTGGTTATGGTCGCAAAAAGAAAATAATATTTACTGTGGTCGATTCGTCCTTTGAAGCTTAATTGATGTGCCGAGTTTCAATTTTTTTAAATAACGGTATTTCAAAGATATACATATGAAAAAGATTGATTCCAAGGTGCCATCTTCAAAGCTCTTATAAAATATATTTGGAAGAAATTAGAAATCTATAAATTCATTATAAATATATTTTTTTTAATATACATTAGGAATAAAAAGGGATGTCAAATGTCAATCAATGTCATTAGAGACTGTTGGCGACAATGCGTAGGTTGACAAACAAAACAAGTAACATAAAAAAAATAATACTTAATTAATTTTTAATTATTGCATACATATAGTTTCAAATAACCTCAAAATTGAACAAAACTAAGTTTGAAACCTTCCGCAGTTCTCACAACATTAATCTGTTTCACAATATTCTTCCCTATTTCGTCATCATAGATTTGTTGAAGTACGGGATTATATCTTTCACACTGTTCTGTGATTCTGTCAATAATTGTATGTTTTTGTTAAAATTAGTCGATGTCAATGTTATTTTAACAAAGAAAGAGCATAAGTACCCAAGTGCTTTAATTTTATAAACATATTTTAAGAAATACACATACATCTACTTTATCCTTCATCATATTAATACTTGCTCAACATTTCCCAATAATCATCTATATGTCTACAAACGGTTTCGTTCCAATAATCTCGCGAACGACGTATTTACGTTTGCGACGCAATATATTTCGAGAGGACAATACCCCCAGACATAACACATGCTTTATAAATAATAAATAGTAGGTATACTTACAATGTATAGACAGACACAATGTATGCATTCAAACAGATGTTTTCGATACATTAATTTGTTGTTTTTTGTCTGATAAATTGTGTCATTATTACCTGTTTTTTTTTTTGTATTCGGTACCGGAGCGGTTAAAACCAGACACACATATAATCATCATTCATATAAATATGTATACAACAACATACTTTCATACTTACGATTCGTAATGGATATTACTTTATCAGTTATTCGAGTTTTAATTTTATTTTTGTTGATACAGAACGAGTTGTCCGAGGTCAGAACCTTGACGCTACGAATTTTTTTACGCATACATAATTACCTGATAAGGATAAAAGAAATTCTTTTGTGTCTCTGAAATTCGTTTATAGGTATACGTATATAAATATGCAAATCTGTCAAAATAAAAGCGTCGTTTGAATCTAACCTAAAATTCTCGTATTCCAGACCTCCCTATCCTAAGTCGGAAGTTTGGCCAAGTAAGAAATGTTTAAAAAATGAAAAAATACAAGGGAACTAATACAACAACAAAAATAATTTATTATTATCTCAAGGATAAAAAGTACCACAATAATATTCAAACAAACTAAAATCACAATAAAACATTAACAGAGAGAATAATGGGCAACTAATAATTTAGTTAATATGTTATTATAGAGGAAAATGTAAGGTTATTTCAGGTATTCAGCTAATATAACTTTTATTAGAAACTTCATTAGGAGATTGAAATCCCGACGCTTAATTTTCTCCCTTGACACGGTAATGCATATGGAAATAGGCAACGTAAAAAACTATATATATATTTATCCACACAAAACAAATCTAAATTAGTTATACTACGTGTATAATTTAAAACACATATTATAGTGACATTGTACTATATTATCGTACATTTACATCTATGTATGCATATTTTTGCTTCAAACAACAAACAACGATTTGCTTTTAAAACACAACTAAAATAAACAAGCATGCATCATACCTTTGTTGTCTTGTTTACCGGTTTCAATCACGAATTATTACTGCATGTTGATAGTGGGAATTGCGGAGACATTGTAAACAAACAAACATACATTTTTCGCGTATAAATCATCAAACATATTCACAAACACTTAATTATACCGGGTGTTTTAACACGATGGATGGGATAGCCCGAATCCCTGTATTAAAGCCAATGAAATTCCCGAAAAAAGATAAATATTGAAATAATGTCGGTTATACACACTCGATTAGACACTTTCAAATTAAATCTGGTAGGTGGCACTACTAGCCGTGTTGTAGGTAATAACCGTTTAAAATGAAATTTTATTTTATTCCATGCCTATTGCACAAAAAAAATATAAAAAAACTATACTTATTGTTAGTATAAAAAAGTAATAGACACCTAATTATGCGTAGTACAAGATGCGTTCATAGAATAACCCGATGTGTTTAAATAATGTGATGGAAGATTTCGGAGCGGTTAATTTCACTTTCATTCTCAGGTATTTTGTTAATTCGTTCATACACATTTTATAATTTTTTACTATATAAGGTATGTTTCCACGTTCTATTTTTTATATTTTCATAAATTAATTTCTGCCTTATTTTCTAAATAAATACAGAAGTTCCAAATAATAGCATAAAATGTGCAATTCGAATTTGACGTTTAGAGGTTATGTACAATAAAAATGTAAAACATACAATCAATGTTTTCCCTGCCGACATTGAATTTTCTTAAGCGTTTTATAAGTATATCGTTGAAAGGAACACAATTGAGTGAGTTAAATTCCAATAGTATTTTACAAAACCATAGCGGTTAAAATTTTCTAGAATAATCAACTACCTATAATATCTATACGAAATATGTTTTGGACCATTCCTTTCTTGGATTTTCTGAAGTGAAATAAAAATCCTATTCGCTACATTACGTAATTCGTAAATAACATAAAATACATGTTATGCAGGTGTGTTACGTTATTTTTCACATTAATCATATATGATTTCTTTACAGGGAATTTCACAAACAACCTACCGATTCTGATAAATTTCATAACATTTATTAATAATCAAAATACGCGCGATGTAAACACAAACAGCTCGGTCACCGTTTATTTTCCTCATTTTAGTCGCATTATTTGTTTTCCCGAAACAGATAAAACGTTTATATATACATAATTTTGTAGTAGCAAAACATATTTATCAGGTTTTTTATAATCGCGCCAACGGGCCCGTTCTGAGACAGTCCCTTCAGGCTGGGATCGAACGATTTCGGAATTAACAGAGATAAGACTAGTGTGTGACGCATTCAGCCGGTATTTTACATCATCCAGTCGCACGATCAGGATTTGTGGAAAGGAAATACGAACGCGTTAAATGATTTCTGGGTTACTCAGTTCAAGAATAATGTGCTTAAATATACAGCGACTATCAAAAATATTGGTCGTTTTGTAATATGTCGTTTTTTAAACGGATTTTCCGGCATTCCATATATTGAGAGTCGCCATAGTCAAATGTAAATGTTCTTATTGTAAGATGTAAAAAAAAATGGTGGTTATTTATGTTTAGTCATATTTTGTATTGCAAATACAGTGCATATATGAGTAATTACTTAGGAATGAAACCCGCGTGGTCTCTGACGTAAGAAGGGTTAAATAATGCATTGACAACGAATTAAATATTCCTAACATTTCTAACTAATAGAAAGCCACGAATCCAATATTTGACAGTTGACTTGAATACGCTTAAATGTTATATTGTGTTGATTATTTTTCGTTAATTAAAACCTAACCTGTCAAATTTTATTTGTCAATATGTAAAACTATATAGGAATTTTATTTTTGAATATTACCATACTGCTAAATGGGTTGCATAAGTAAAAGAAGTTACATAGGTTTCTGTATTACCAAATTTATTTAAATGCAATAAAACCCCTATTAAAAAATCACATTTGTTTGAGTTTCCGGCAATTCAATACATTTCTGTAAGTTTCAGTATAATATTTTTCGTTCGAACCAATTTAGATCCATAATATGTCAAAATTGCAGAATGGTGTCAACATAAAATTTACATCGTTAACTTCATGCATTGCATTTATATAATTGTAAGGATTGAATTTGAGGTTATGTAGGTGAAGTATTATGTCACAGTTTCCTTCTCTTAACTGTTTTTATTACATATGTACATAAATACCTATAATTTACATATGTTGAGGTTCTGGAAATATTTCTATACCTGTGCATATTTATTTCTTACGTACTTCAAAAAAAAACATAGATAATAACAAAAAATTGTAAAATCTCTGATACTTTTTACAGCAATTTCAAAGCAATCCAATCAACGCATTTTTAAAGTCTTTACATTTTGTCCCATTATTAATTTTCACACTAAACGCTCCATTTAATTTCATTAATTATAAACTCAATTCCACTTCTGGTTTTCCACATTTTATTTTTCACGCGGAAATCCCGTAATCGTTCCCAATAAATACTACGACACACGTTAACGTGATAAATAATACCCAGTTCCTATCATTTCGTTCGACGTGAATATGACGTTTATTTATTTATCGCCACAAGAGCTCACGTTGTATAAAGATCGCGGCCGGCCCGATTCGCGCCTGACAATGAAACAGTCGATAAACCAGAGAAGTTAACCTACGTAGTACGTTTTACGTTTTTACTATTATTATACGATTTGTGTGTGTAACACGTGGTTTTAGTATTATGATTTTATAAGTTATAAGTAGTGTAATATGAATAAGTGAATTGGTGCTACTGTGAACTCCCACTTCTTTCTTTTCCTTCTACACCACTACACCACCGAAAAGGCGCATTCAAGCAGACCCAATGTGCGTCCTCTGTTTGCCAGATCGCGGAGCATCATCACCTGCCGCTGTAGATGTATTAGGCAAGTTATCCAAGTTAGCCGCTTTTAACATTGCGCGACGTGTATATAAAACAAACGCTTTCGACACAATTCCCGCAGTATACTACCAACTTTCGCACGGTAAACATTCGATATCTCTCCACGCTCATCGAATGGGTTTCCTCGGTTCGATATCAATCCAAACTATAATGTTAAAACGTGAGTGCTATCTTCAGGAAACCTATCGGATTTTTAACGAATTTGCATTAAATCGCGTTACGTTTTTATGCGAGTGAGAAGTTTGAAATTGCACACCGTGAGATCATTGGGGATTCCCTGTCGATTATTGTTTTTATATCTTCGGAAGAGTGGCGTTTTATCCCTCGCTTTCGTTTTGGAGGGTGAGAATAGAACGCGATGGAGGGTGTACGAGAGAGCCACGTGTATCTGATAAAATCCACCCTGTTCGGTGTGGTTTTTAGCAGTGTTGTGATGATCCTGATGTACGTCTTCAAGATAATGAGGATTTTGGAAAGTCGGAAGAAGGACCGGGTTATTGTTGCGATTAAGGCGAGACACGAAAAGGATAGGAATGAAAGTAAGGGGGCGTTACTTACAAGGGTAGAGATTAATTTGAATGGGGTTTGGCGAATAAAATACTTATTATATTATTTAAAATAATATCGTCAAATATTTAAAACGAATGAGAAATATTTATTCTAATTTCGTATACTTATTATTAAAAAAAAAAAACAATATGAAAAATGCAAATTGTCTATTTTTAATATATAAATTGAACTACCCTTAACTCTTTTAATTTTAGTCTCAAACACGAAAATGTAAAATTTTTTTTTAAATTTAACCAATTCAAATTTATTTTTTATTTAAATTTCAAAAATCGTGAAAAATATACATTTCCTTTTTATTTTAAAATTGGACCATCCTTAATTCATTTATTTTTAGTTATAAAAATCGCCAAAAATGTAAATTTATTTTTTTCTTTTATAAATTGAACCACCTTCAACTTATTTATCATAAAAACAGAAATGCAAATTTTCTTTTTTTAAAAATGTAACCACTCTTAATTTATTTTTTTTTATTTTTATTTTTATTTTAGAGTTTAATTTCATCCATAAAACAATCCTATAAAATTGTACCCCCCTGAAAGCAGGAGAATTTTTTTTATTAATCTTTTTTTAAGCGACCCCCAATTAATTTCACCAAAAACTGTGGAAAAAGTTTAAAATATTATATTAAATAATTTCACCCATAAAAAATATGTTAGATCCATTCATAAAATTATAAGCAAATTAATCAACCCTTCCCTAAAACAATAGCAAAAATTAAAAAGTCTTTCTCTGCTAATTTGTTTATTTGACATTGACGCAAAAAGGTTATTATTCATTAATTAATTATTCGACATTCAATTGTTTTACTGGATCTGGATGTTTAATTATTCGCTTATTATTGGCATTTCTAAAATATTTATTCGTTAATTTATAATTTTGTTTCGTTTTGTTGACATTGTAATTTTATATATTTTATAACCGTGATTCACCATTTCTTCCACATACTTTTCTTTTAATTCCATTATCATTCTGCAACGTCCTACATCGTACACGTGGTTTGATTAGTGCAATTATAATTTCATACGCTGTTGCTTAACCAAACCAAATTCAAATTCATCAGGGTATTAAAGTGTCGATATTTTTAATACGCATTTAATAAAATTACGTAAGTTTCATAGATAATCGAAGCCTCATTTAAAATGATTTACGATATTTTGTAATGATAAATTAAGAATGAAGTTATTTGAATTCGATATAAAATACGATTTTTTAAGATAAAACGAAATTAATTCTTTACTTTGCTAAATTATATAATTATATTAATCTTATTTAAGTTTAAATTTCGAATAACACATTTATTCCAATCCAATGTGAAAATGCTTTTTTTGTTTTATTAAACAAGTTATATTCTAATAAATTATTCCATTTTGTTTGTATTTAAATTTCAAATAACGCGCGCTTTTCCGATAATATCCGTCGACCAATAGCGGACGAATCAAGCTGTTTTGCCGGACGCAGTTCAGTTTGAGTCGGAACCGCGTGTGGCGTGTGCGGTGGCGAAACAGAGAATTCGCGTGTTTTCTGTGCCGTTCTTTTTTGTTTCCACATTTTCGATTGAAAACCGCGGTTTTACCGGGCGATAAGCAGAAGTGAACCGTTGTAAATAATGGAAGCGGAAGGGAATCACGTCTTTTTGAGTTCGTCGATCTTGATAGCGGTAGTGTTCGGCGGTGCCTTATTCTTCTTGATGTACATTTTGCGAGTGATGCGTTCAGAACAGAAAAACGCGGACGCCGAAGAGAAAAGTAAGCCCCCTCGCCAGTTTTAGCGGAATATAATCGCCTTTAGCGCGCCACCACGAATTACGATATAGATTTGGACTCCTGTCGTCTTGAAACGAAACACGTGCTTTTCAGGTTATTTTAGGATTTCAAAACATACACAAACGCACATTACGTTAACATACACATACGTTAGTAGATTCATATTAAAGTACGGTGACACAACGCAATTTTCGCGGATTAAAAATAGTGCCCTCCCCCCCGGTTTTTGTTTATTTCGATTTTAAAATTTAATATAAATTCGGTAGGACGACGTATCGGCCTCTCATACTGACCGCTTCCTCCTGTCAAATTTTTGTTTGTCAACATTTAAAATATAAACAAATTGTTTTGTACATATTTTAAAAAAGAAAAAAGGGAATTTTAAATGCATTTTAGCCCGGTCGCGTGCAGTACAGTGGTAAATTTTATGCAATTTTATTGTAGATGTCAAGGATCCGGAGCGGTTTAATGCTAGAAAGGATACAGCCGCAGCATCCATCGCAAGTAAAAAGAAGAAGAACACAGATAATCGTTGGACCAACAGGACCGACAAGCAGGGATTCTCGCATTCTTGGCTGCTCACCTCGTTAAAGGGGCACACTGGACAGGTTCTCGACATGGACTTTGCTAGCAACGGGAAATATTTGGCCTCTTGCGCTGAAGGTGAGTACACAAATTCTGATTACTCTGACGATCAAACCTCGATACATTTCTAACACTAGAATCTCAATACTTATCTTAGAAATTCGTTCGGAAAAGTGACAGTTATCAAAATAGTTCCGCAACCGAAAATTTTATATTTTTGCTCGGTAAAAATTTTCACGTATGCATTTATTTACGTGAAATACCAATAAATTATTCCATTTCAGCCCAATTTTATTAATATTAGAATAAACCCTATTTGTTAAATCTTTAAAAAAGTAGATTTCTGTAATTTCAACTTTCACCGTCGTCTGCATAGATGGCGGTAGAATCAATGTCATTTTAATATATTATTGCTCCTACTTGGATTATCTATATTATATCAAATTTTGAATCATTGACGCCTGTTCAGTAATATAGGATGTGAATATTATTATTTAATGGTGTTAGTCATAATTTTCTGAAAGTTTAAATAGGTTTTTAATAATAATGGGTAGTAGAATTGCTTCTTCTAGGAAATGACAACGCATTGCGTTAGTCAGTAATGTGGAATTTCGGCTTATAATACTTGGTATTTTTTGAGAGATTTCTCATTACGTTTTATGGAAGTCTTGGACGGTATAATATCGCGAAAAGTGAATGAGTAATATATGATGAAATGTCAGTTTATGAACGAAATATTTATTTTATCGGTTTTAAATTCACAAATATTAATATTAAAAAAAGATTGAAAATTGATTCATAAAAGTTAAAGACAAATTGCAGAAAATAAAAACATTGTATACAGTGTGATTGACTTGTGTAGTGCCCAAAAAAGTAGTTGTGTGCTAAATTCCATGTAGGTAATATAAATCACATTCCTAAATGTAATTTTCAGAATGAAACGAAGATTTGAAGAAGGTAGTTGTGGGTGTAGTTTAAACTAGTGCTAATAATATCTAACACACTGTAGAATATAGATAGGATATATATTGTATTGTATCTACAGGGCGTGTCATAATGAATCTATTTAAAATAAATTTATAAAATGTTATTTACATAATTCTGCAATATAAGAAAAAAAATTGTTAAGGGCATGAGAGATATATGGTTGAATGTGTTAAGAATTGGTCATGATAATAATAATAAAAATAATAGAAAGGTCATCTATCTTCTCTAGTGATATTAAATTACAAAATTATTAAGTAAATTCGTTGTATTTGCATTTGTCTCTGAAGAATATTCTTTCTCTCTTTGAGGATTTGTTTATGGAGTGTTTCAGGTTGCTGCATAGTTAATGTTGTAGAATATGTTAGGGGTTTCCGTCTCCCCCGTTTATAATATTTTTTTCTTTTGAAAGATTTGCAATTTTTTTTTTTAATTTACTTTTCATGATTTGTAGTGTACTTTTACTGCAATTTTACGGCTTTTTATTTTTAACCACCCCTGTAAGTTTAATCAACATTTCGATTATCGGAGAGGCTTTCCTGTGAAAAGGGAAACTGAATAATTTATTTAACTAAATATAGGTAGGTCCATCCGGGTACAGACTCTTTAAAAAGAAATAGAGGGGAACTAGAAAGCCGGAGCGTTCACCCACCGAGCTAATTAGTCGTTTGATGACGGAATACGACCCATCTCGGCAGACCCGCTAAACCGCATCATTTTTAGCTTTCTTCCAAACACGTCTCACTTGTAAAAAGACTCGACGCTTCGCGTCTCGCGGTCGTTCGTTCGATGACAGATTACGACCCATCTCAACAGACACGATAAACCGCACCATTTTTAGCTTTCTTTCAAACGCCTCTCACTTGTTACATATCTATATTTCATTTTTAACAAGAAATAGAAGGGAAGAAATTTGAAAGAAGTTTAATCGAAATGTTATTTTAACTTTCTTCTTATATATGAATACACAAAAAAAAATAGTTATATTTTCTTTTTTTAGTGTTGTTTGCTTTTGTTTCTCTCTTAATCGTTCATTTCTTCGTCTACATTTTTAAGTTAAAAGTTTAAAGGAACATTTTATTGTATTTTTTTCTTGTATTGCAGCATCACGTTATACTGAAAATATTTGAAAATCAGAATATTTTCATTTGACACGACCCATGCAATAACTATATAAAGTATGTGTAGAAAGAGTAAATACATGTAGATATAATATATGTAGTACAACATGAAAAAATCGACCATGCGGACACCTTCAATCGACACCCATTGACATGAACCATTCTTTTTGCATGTGCAGCCGAGCCCGATCCAGGGGACGACTTAGCAAATCCGGCGGACACTGGGGGTGGCGACAACACCAGCGGCTCAGAATGCAACAAAGAGAACAGCTCACCGTCCTCGGCCGAGGCGAGCCCTCGTGCGCAGAAACCCCTCTCTCGTAGACAGAGGAAGAATCGCCGACGCGAAGACAGCTCCAGCCCGGAGAGCAAGAAGAAATCCAAAGCGGGCGGCGCCGGGAAGAAGCCCTCTTCTCCGTCGTCTTCGATGGCCACGCCCGCCATCCCCGTAGTATCAGCTTCGGCTGCCGACGCCTACGAGGAAAAGAGATGCTGCATCGAAGAGTCCTACCGCAAGAAGTACAACGAACTACCCAGACTGGCGAACTATTGCAAGTTGAACATCAGCGATTTCGATTTGTACCGCCTGTTCAGGTCGTATCTCCTCAGTCCGGAGCAGATGCTCACGTTGGGGTATCCGATCGAGTGCGTCAGCCATCCGGGACGGGCGATCTTCTTTAAGAGTCCCATCGAGGTGCCGTCTTACCCTAGGAGCGCGTACAAGTACAACAAGCCCGAGAGTAAGTGCGTGTTCGACGTGAACGCTAGGGAATTCGTGCCGAATATCTACAAGAAGTCGGCGGAGGTGACCAGCGATTCCGGCAATTCCAGCGACTCCTCGGAGAGCAGCGACAGTTCGCCGATAATCGCGCGGACTTACCAGCAGGTGCTAGTGAGCGGTTCCGCCCCGAATCATCCTCCGCCGGTATCGCCGGTGAATAGTGAGATCTGCCAGAAGACTTGTATGCGTTGCGGCCTCGATTTCTACATGAACACGGACAATACTTACGTGACGCAAGAATCGTGCCTGTACCACTGGGGCAAGCTGACCAGGGTGTTCGGGGAGAATCGCAATTCGTACGGCATCTCGAACGAGTACGCGTGCTGTCGCGGTAAACAGAATTCGCGCGGATGCACCGAAGGGAAGTTGCACGTGTGGAACGGTTTCGAGATCGGTTTCAACGGCCCTTTCGATAATTACGTGAAGACGCGTCCTCGCAGAATCCCCACGTCCATGGAGAAGGATAAAGGACCGGGGGCGTACGCCTTGGATTGCGAGATGTGCTTCAGCGGACACGGAATGGAATTGGTCAAGATCTCAGTGGTGGCTATCGACGGTAAATGCGCGTATGACGCCTTCGTGATACCCGAGAACGAGATAATCGATTATAACACCAGATTTTCCGGAGTCACGGCGAAGGATATGCAAAAGAAGCGCGCGTTGAAATCGTTGAAGGAGGTGCAAAGCGATTTATTGAGCTTCATCTCCTCGGAGACCATCTTGATCGGACACGGATTGGAGAACGACTTGAGATGCTTGCGGATCTTGCATCCGACAGTCATCGATACGGCCGTCTCCTTCCCCCACTACAACGGATTACCTTATCGGCGTTCGTTGAAGTCGCTCACCTCCTGCTTCTTGAAGAGGGAAATCCAGACCAGCAGTTCGGGGCACGACAGTTTCGAAGACGCCAGGGCGTGCATGGACCTGATGCTGTGGCGCGTCCGGAAGGATTTCCGAAGCATCCTGGATCATTCCTGTCATTTTTGACTCATTCATTATTTATTACATCCGATTTCAACACCGCCAGAGGTCGCCACATGGACGTTATTTTTATCATTTATTAATTTATAAATATAAAGATGACTTGATATGATGGTATAAAAAACAAAAACGAGTGAAATATGATTTTCTTCATTCTTTTTTAAGTTTTAAGTAAACATAATTAGTTCCTCCGATTTTTATCGTTATTATTTCGTTTTGTTGTTGCGTCGTATTATTCTTTAAGCTATAAAAACAATTTGAAAACGAAGGAAAGAGAAAAGCCGTGATAAAATACGATAATTATAATGATAAAATAACAATAATAATAAAATACGTGAAAACATCGACTGATAAATATTAAGTGATTATATTTTAAGTGATCTTAGAATCTCAAACTTGACTGAACGTTTTTAAAATCGTCTTAAGAATGTACAAAATACTAATTTTTAATTTAATTAATAAGTTATCGGAAAAAGGAAAAAGAGTGCCTTAACTACGTAAAATATGCCATCCAGAAAATTGCCCCCCTTAAAAAAAATATATTAAATTTAATATTATTATCCAACAACAGTAATGTCAAAAAAAATTTTTATAGCAGCTGTCCCTTAAATTCGTTTATTTATGGGGGAATCTAATATTAGAATTCAGGCGAAATACCCTGCCTTCAAATACTTAATTTCCTCGTTTTAATTAATTATGTAAAAAGATGAAATTCGTAAAAATGACACTGCCATAAAAAAATTATATTTAAAAACTAATTTTAGTGCCTGATTATGATAAAAGTCTTCGATGTATCTTAATTATTATTAATTACATGGAAGGCGATTTTTTTTAAGTTGTAAATGTAAAAAAAATCTTTACATATCTCGTTTCGTATGTATTTTATTTTTATTTTGCATGTCTGTTGTAAATAATGTTTTTTTTTTGTTCTAAATGATCACGTGCGATGTTGTTGGAACGTATTTTTTTTGTTTGTTCGTCTTAATTTTTTTTAATTATGTATAAAATAGAAAATTCTATTTCGACGATTAACTTCTTTTTTTTTGAATAAATGCGTTGAGATGTTTCTTAAAATTTCTGTATTTTCATTTGGAAATCTTAATCCTCCCAAATCTTCCATCAAAAAGAAAAAAACCAGTGAGAGATTTATTTATTTATTGCCCAACAGATCTACATCTAATAACAGGACAAAATTATATTTATAACGGTATAACACATAAGTATAGAGTTGGATAAAGAGAAAAAAAGAAAAGAAAAATATTAATAATGTAGACTTAAAACTAAACAGTATACATACTGCTGTGTACTGAAAATACCAACAAAAATGAAAAATTAAATTAGCTAGCTCAAATGATAACAATTTTTTATAAGGCCCAAAAGAACAATTAATCTCAAGGTTACTATCATGAAAAGTAAAATGTGGGTGAAAGAAATCTGACTTTCTTTTGTACTCAAAAAAATTTTAAAAGGTTTAATTGAAAATAAAAGAACAGTATTTTTTTGAATGACATAAAAATTCAATAATTTTTTTATTTAAAAAAAAGAAAAAAAATTACAAACTTTGCAGAAAAAAAAAACCTTGGACAAAAAGGTCCTAAGTATAATCAACACAATAGGTAGGTACAATCATACAAAGCTAAACCGGGACGATTCACAATAAGTTTACAGTGAACTAGCGCTGTTTACAAAAGAATACTTCGCGCGTACGTACAAATGCGGTTTCTTAAAGGAAAAACGTCTCAACATTTAGCAAACATTGAATTCATAAAATAGAGAGAAATAAGAAAAATTCATATTTATTATTACAGATTCGCTTAATCTGTAATACTCCTAGCCAGCAACGTCAAAACGTCAGTCACTGACCGTGAGTATATAAAAAAATTTAGATGCGGAATCTGTGCGCGTTATTTTTAAACTGTTATTTTATATTGGTCATACATATAAAGAAAAATATGTCGAACGTGCGGAAACATAGAATCTTACTATTTACCGAAAGGATTAATAAATTTATCGATAAATATGATGATGCAAACATGGTTTTCTAAAGTTTTTGAAAAGATCACCAAGCAAGTAGTAAAAATTAACCGTGGCGTGAACCCAATCAAAAAACGGAATACCTATATATATTAAATGAAAGTGAAATTACTAAGTGAGTCGCTATTCAGAACGAATTTTCAAAAGATAAGTCATTAAAAATAATGAACAGTTAAACATGTTTATTATAAATAACTTAACCTATTATCCATAAAAAATAAAGTACATACTTAATTCGAAATACATTATTTATTATTTCCGCAACAATTATAAACGGTTCGTAAAATTACAATTTACTTACCTGTTTTATTATTATAAAGTTAGGTATTGTAAAATGTAAAATAGACGTGAAATACGCGAGAAACGACATAACCTATAAAACGAGCGAGTGTACGGAAAGGCAGATTTTTAAACGAATTAAATTAAAATGGTGTAATGTTATTACCACATAGAAAATACACTTTTTAATCCACGTTCTACAGATTTCGCGGCTGTAGCACTATTTTATTTTTATTTTGTCTATATTACTGCGGTTAGTGTACTTTATACCATACGCATATAAAGTTATTAATAGACATACCTACATGTACAAATCATTTTTACTATTTTGAGTAGGTATAATTCAAACGAACCTGCACTTATTTACATATAAATAAAATTATATGTTTGCAAGTAAAACATGACGTAATACTAAATCTAATTTCATTTACTAACAAATTCTATTCCATTTCCTAAATAAAACGACGAATTTTTATATCAATGTAATAAAAATTAAAAGAGTTGCATTACGCATTCTGTCAATTTTTATTACTTATTACACCTAACCTAAAAACTCAACCACGTTGGTTTAATATGGTTTTAATACCCACCTTCCGCATGCCATTAAGTGGCTAAACTTAGCTTTCTACCCACCTAACATTAACTAATTAGTTATCTAAATACATGCAGTAAAATATTTTAAGCGTTTTGAACGCTTCAAGCTATTATATTTTCTGACATGAATATTACATGTGTGCCTACGCCCAATGAGATTCATGCGTGGTTAATTTCATTCGTAAAAAAAGAAATTGCATAAGAATATTTCAATTTATATTCAAACCCTGTTGAGATATGCGCGAATCATTCGGTCATTTCCACTTTCACTTACATTGTCGTCGGAAAACGTTAGGTAATAATATAATACAACAATACAGGTGCTGCTATTCCAACTTTGAAAGACCGGCAAATTAAGGCGAGCAAAGTGCGCTTTGTGTGGCTTTGTGCTTCTTTTACGGGCAAGTAATAATGATGACCGTAAAATATAATGTTGCCATATAGTAAGTAGTAAAGGCGTGAAGGCACGGTTGTGACGATTTAACGGTTCATTAGTTGGGATTTTAAAGGATAATTAATTCTAATTGTTAATTGGAATTCTGACTTGTCAATTTTGATGTTGGAAGTAGGGAATTTTTGTTTTTCTAGGTTATTAATTTCAGCTGATACTGGCTATATTTAGTTATATATGTCAAAATATCATAGTTGAAAGCTGTTTATAAATAAAATTCTCGTGTTTGAAGTCACTTTGTGTATTTATAAATTGGTTTCTGCTGCACATCAAGGTTAGATTAATTATAATTAATTGTAGGTTATTCTCGTAAGCTACGCAACGTCACATTGACTGTTTTTCTCTGTTTAGAAAAATATAAGGGAAAATAGTGCTTCAATTTTTGTCTTTTTAGCAACTGTTAGCATGTTAATTGTAAATTTTGATCAGCTTTATTAATTTTTGATTGCTTAATAAGTATGAAATATTTAAATTGATTATCAAATTGATACGTTTATCTACATAAGTACGTAATTATTGAAAGATGTTTAGTGTAATCCGTGTAATCTAATTCAACATTGGACTGTGTGCAATATTCAATAGCAGCAACGAAATTACTGGTAGGGTACGTATCTAACAGTTGTTTCATTAACGTAGAATTTATAGCGTTGAAATTGCCATGAATTGCCATTACTTCCACGTGATAATAAGTTACGATACCTTGTTCATATAAGTATGTATGATATTTCTGATTATGTAACATACGCGTTTGTATTCGAAATAAAGTGTGAGTCGCAGAGATAGTGTCGAATTATCAATTACACGCGATGACAATTTGCATTGTTTTACTAGATAATATAAGATCTTGTGGTATTTTATATGAAGGTAAATTTAAATTTTGCGTAACTGCACGAAACACACTTCAAACGCAATATTCTACCTTATTTGCTTCCAATCGTGTAACCAACGACTAATAACACCTTTAAGCACGTGAAATTCCGATATTGCACATGTTAATCAATATAGCATTGTAGTCTGATTTGTAAAACGATTACCAATAACGTAACAAATATTTACTTAAAATGTTTCTGCGCGAGTTTAACTTCATTTCGTTAAGTAATATAATAGCATCATAGAAATCATGTGATTTCTTAATTATGTGCTGTTAAGATAACCTACTTGTATTGTTAAATGCAAATATAAATGAATCGTTTATTTCAGGCATAAATTAAGTCATACTTCATTTACATAGGTTATTTCTGCAATTATTATTAGCGATTCAAATGTAATCTGTATATTTGTATACAGTGTGGGTGGAGTATATAATTATATTTGACAATATACATATGTATTTACATATACAGGATGTTTGATATAATAAAATGCGGGTTTTAATTCAACAGAATGGATATATGTACTAGTCTTGTTTTTTTGGCAGGTGCTTTTAATTTATTGTTATAATTAATATCAATAAATTATTAGAGTATTAGTTTAAATGGTTGACATTGACAGACATGTCAAAAATGACAAGAATGTAATTTTGTACCTCAAATAATTTAAAGTTGATTTCTCAAGGCTCATTATGATATATTCTCTCTTCTTCGCTTTAGTTTTTCTTATTTTTACACCTAAACCTCATAACAAGCTTCATAAGAAATTTCACCGTTCATGTCGATTAAGCAAAGTCGATCTATAACGGCCCGTAGAAAGTTTAGTGCTCGCTATAAAGTTCTACGAAAATGCGAAACGACCGTGTTATTACCAGAGCATTCTGTACCATACAGATCCTGACATTGGTCGGTTAATCGTTTGCTTTTATCTGTCGCTCAGCGCTAACGCACGCGTCGAATGAAAACTTTCTACTTTCACTCGGCTTTCGTGATGGAGCGTTTTAAGATTAACTGTTGGCAAATACGGTGCCCGATAAAAATAATATCGTCTCGTGGATTACTTGCTAAATACCTGGAACAGTAATGTTGAATGTTTGTAGAATATAGATGGTGAAAAACATGAATTTAGTGTTTGATTTTTTTATGTAAATAAGCAAAAAGAATGTTGTCACTTAGGTTCGCTGTAAGTTAGTAAAATTATGACTTATGTGCTGTACTCGACAAAATCGGTTTAGACTGGTTAAAAAATAGCAAAATTTACTTGATTTTGCCAAGAAACTAATAGAATTGGCATAGTTTTGTTGAAAGTTTGTTTAAGTTGGCTTAAAAAAAAACTAGCAACATTCACGTAGACGGTAAACGGGAAAATTTAGTTAGTTTCGTCAAAAAAACTAGTAAAATTAGCTTAGATTGGCTAAACATTATTTTTATTTGACTTAGGTTGGTTAAAAAGACCAGCAAAATTTAACGGAATTTAAAGGATTATCAAACGATTAGTTTATTGTTAACACTCATTTTCATTAAAAGAAAAACAAACGCATTAATTAGTTTTATTTCCAACAAAATTTCTCTCTGCTTTCAGATAGAACGGTGGTACTATGGGACATCAAAGATCTACAACAGAAGGACAGAAAATCGTTGCGGGTGAACGTGGAATTCGATCATCCGACCATGGTGAAGTGGAGTCCAGATTCCAAGGCCTTCATAATAACGAAATACAGCGAGAATACCGTCGAAGTCTACAAGGTGGAGAAGAAGAAAGACAGCTGGATAGGACACCCGACGAAGGCGTTTACTTTTCCGAAGGTAACAAAATGCGCGAAAACATATTTCGCACATTTTCAATATCATCTGCGGAATTGCTTTATTTTTTCCCGGGACGGTTTTAGGCCCACGTCGAAGACATCATAGCGTTGGGAATAGCCTGCAATGGGAAATACATCATGACGTGTTCGAACAAAACTAATTTGATCATCTGGGATCTTAAAGGACAAGAATTGGCTAGAATAGACACGTATTTAATGAGTACGTTTTGCGCGAAGATTTCACCTTGTGGGAAGTTTATTGTGGCTTCAGGTAATTCTAAGAATTTAGGAAATTTCCAGGTCTTTTTTCTATCGTTGGACATTAAGGATTGCTTTATTGCTAATGATTTTTTACCGTGTTTTTGTATCGCTTATTATGTAGATGATTGATGATTACTAAGTCTGTGTGCATAGCTCTTACAAAAAAAAAGTAATACCTGAGACCAGCGCATTTCGGCTGAACTGTAGCTTTTACTACAGCCATTAAACGAATGAGAATACATAAAATACCGATTTTTTAGGATTTGCACCGGATGTTAAGGTTTGGGAGGTAATTTTCACTAAAACAGGGGAATTCCAGGAAGTCAAAAGGGTATTCGAACTATCAGGACACACTTCCGGAGTATATGACGTTGCTTTTGACGCGGACACTTCTCATATCGCTACCATATCGAAAGATAAAACTTGGAAAGTTTTCGACACTAAAAGTATGTAAATACATATCATTTAGATCGATTCAGCGTTCGATTTTTTTAACGATTCTCATTGGCAGTCGAGTATAAGAAGGGAGAGGATCCGCACATGTTAAAGACGGGAACTTACGAGCAGGGAAGTTCGCCTTCAAAAATCGCCTTGTCACCTAATGCTGAAGTGGTCGTTGTGGCTACTTTAAACACGCTAGCCTTCTATTCTGCCTTAACTGGGGAGTTAGATTATAGAATCGAGAATATTTACAGCGGTAATTATAACATTAATCCCGGTCCCACCGAAATTTCAGTTTGAATTTGATTTCAAAACTTGCAGAGTAGTCATGATCGGCTACTATGTACTTGCATGCACATCAGCAGAGTACCTTAATACCTACTACCTTGAGCCAGTTCGGTGGGACACCTGTATATACAATTATAACCTATAAAAACCAAAATTACGTTCTAACAAAACGAATTTCTATTTCCAAGGAAATGTAACCTCCTTATTGTTCGATTCTTCGGGACAACACGTTTTCCTGGCTGGCGATAAACACATAAGGGTTTTCCACAATGTAACTGGTTATCGGTGCGCAATAGCCACCGCTAAAGACAAATTGAAACAACACCAAACTTCTGCCACCAAGGAAAGATTGCACAAGATAATTTCAGATAGCGAAGACTTCTTGTATATGATCGAAGCCAAGGCCTAGAGAATATCACCCAAAAAATATTTTTTTTTGCTTTCACATATTCCAATTTGTTGTTCGTGATATGAAGACCTTTTGTATTTTAATATAAAAATGTTTACCTTTATATTGTAATGAAAAAAGCATTTTTAATAAAGTTTACTGAGCATTTTCAATTTGGAATTGGTGTTTTTTTTGTTTGTAATTGTCATTTTATGCGTATGTTTCTTAGCCGAAAAGGTAAGTAAAGATTAATTTACTATCAATTTTTTATCTATCACTAGAAAGATTTGGTTTTATTGCTTCAGACGAAGTGTTATTTTTTTTAAGATGTGGGGGTCACCTTTAGCTTAATGCTAATATTATTGTTCTCAGTTTATCAAGGAATTGCAAAATTAGGTATAAGTTAAAAAAACATCGTAGGAAAAACATGTTTTTTTTGCGACATTCAAGGAATAATTCATAAATTTGATTTTTTTATTGTTGAGAAATAACCTTTAACGATATACGTTAGAAAAACGCACAAACAAGTTGCTAAAACAATGTTAAATGTATTAATAACAATTAATTACGTCAAATTGTAAATTAAAATTAGGTTTTACGGTTTTAATTGTGTAAACATAAGGTATTTTATTTTATAATTTATAATTAGAAAAAATCCAATAGTTTTAAGAATTGCAGTACGTAATTCAGCACCTCTACTGCGTTAATGTCTGTAACTTTGGTTGTTTATAGGTGAGCTAAAGTCGATAATGTAGGTCACGGTAATAGATTTATCATTTCATGCAAATCTTGAAAAATATAATTAATTAATTATGTTTTATCTTTATATGATATCAAGTGAACCCCAGATGAACGATGATGGGCTATTTAATAACCTTTTTATTTCTATTTTGTATTGTAGAACATATAGTGCCATCTACGTGTGAATAGTTTTGACTCTGTTTTTACACCAACCATATTTTCTATGTTTTAACTCACTGTTAACAGTTTATTCCTGTATTTTTGAGTTGTTTATGATTCAAAATTTATTTGAAAATTCGGCAGTAAATAAATAATTTTTATAAATCCCAATAAACTAAAACATAATGATTTCAATATTATTATATTTCTGCAAACTATTACTGTAATAAGGTAGTCATGGAGTGAAATTAGTTAGCGGAGAGTTGCGGCTAGATGGCACCACAAACAATTCTTCTCGCGAAAATTTGAGAGTCGTTATGGATGATTATTTATTTAGAAATTTCGCCCTAAGCAAATTTGTTTCCTACAACAACACCTTTATTGCATTTTAAAGTGTACATTATGCTACTTTATCTCAAATTACCATAATATTTTTGATGCTAATCCTAGTCGCAAACTCTAAAGGAAAGATATTGTTGGAACCTAGTTCTCCATAAGAACGCTGGATGGCCCTAGTTTAAAATGAAAAAGAGATTGAAAAAACACGTTTGTTAGGGCATTTTAGGCAAGAATTACTTAAAAAAATACCCACATCTTTAAAGACCGTTAAGTGAAAAATAATTAAAATAAGTATTAGAGATTCACAACAGTAAGATTAAAATTAGGGAATTATAATGTTTATTTACTGAAAACCGTAATTCGCATTAATTATTCATATTATTCATTCATCTAGAATTTCCTGAAATTGTTAACATAAGGGATAAAAGGGGATAATACTTTATATCCTTTGTTCGCTACTTCAAACCCACCCACGTGATCGCGACAACTTCCCAATTTCACCGCAGGGAACAGAACGATCGCCGCAACCTTCGCGTTTTTGTCTTCGCCGTGAAGTTGTTGCGTTCGTGGGCGCCAGCGCTTATTATTTATCATTATTTTTTTTTTCACAATCCGCGCGTGCATGTAAAACATGCCAGTGAAGGTGGATATTATCCCGCCACCGCCAGCGAACAGTAAACAACCGGGTATATCGCGGACGCTCCTGTACAACGGCTCGAAATTCCACGGATACCAAAAGTCAAAGGGGAACTCGTACGAAGTCGAAGTGATATTTCAGGTTAGTTGGTTAGTTAAGCAGGATTACGTCGAGATCGCTGACGGGGGACTTTTTGGAGCGGTGCCCCGTTCTACGTGTTAATACGCGAAGGCGTAAAATACGCACGCTATAAATATCAACATATGTCATACGGGCGTTTTTGGCGGGAAATTTAAATGTCCTCACGTGTTTCGAATCGACTTGATTTATTTCTTTATTTTTTAGTATGTCGACGAGGAAAATTCCTATTTGTGTGGGTATTTGAAGATATACGGATTGACGGACGAATACCCGACGTTAACGACGTTCTTCCACGGGGAGATTATCAGTCAGAAACATCCGTTTCTGACGAGGAAATGGGATGCGGATGAAGATATCGATAGGAAGCATTGGGTAAGTACTATGTCCAATTTTATCTGTATGAAAGCAAAGTGGAGTAAATATTCTACATTGCGGAAAACCCCAGAAAATATGTGATAAATTTAGGGGAAATAACTTTAAATTTAATCAATGCCAAGCACTTTCGTTTTCTTGTTATCGATCGTTGGTATGGCGGTACAAGGTATTTATTATAGGTGCCAAAAGTCAAAACTATCAACAGTATCAACACTAAATGTTGAGAGGAAAGTTAACGATAATAATAATAGCAAACTTGGATAAATTGTATTAAATTGCATAAAAAAAGTATTCCTTTCTTGTTTTTTTACTGGAGTTCGTGATCAATGGAGATGTTACAGCTTGCGTTTTAAAATATAAATAGTCGTATATAATAAAATATTTGTTTCATTACTAAATTAGTAAACTATCCTAGTAAATCTGATAGATGTTAATAAGTCGCTTTTAAACAATTAATGTATGTAAATAATAGATATTATTTGTACATAAATCATCTATGTATTTATTTTCAAGCTGTTGTTCTTTTTATACTTCCTCTTGTTGAACTGATACATTTTGAAACTGCTCTTTGGTGGTAATATTTCCACCATTTCAGAAATTTAAAGATATTTTTAAGGATGTTTTCATGACTATATTTACTAGTATATTTTGTTTTCCTAAGCTCTAGGACTAGGAGCAACCGTTGCTAAGATAGGACCAGTTAGCCTTTACTGAATTATCCTGTATAAGGAAAATGTTTATTTACAGTTGATGTAATCATAAGCTCGAATTGTTACGTTGCCTGCATGACGAGTTTCTTACTTACAATTTTCAGTAATTGGTCAAATGTTAATTTTACGAATGTTGGTTACACAAAAGTTGAATCAGTGATTAATAATCACCGATCTTGCAATATCGGTTGCATATTTCTATGAAATTATACCTGAAAATATTTTATATGCAACGTTCACCTTTTCTACTATTACATCATCGCAGAATATTTCATTTTTCTAGGGGAAATTCGCAGCATTCGCCCAATACGCGAAGACATTCAATTCGGACACGTTCGACTATAAGATGGTAAAAGACACCGACTACATCTTCATGAGGTGGAAAGAGCACTTCCTGGTACCCAATCACAAGATCACAGACATCACCGGAGCCTCGTTCGCCGGCTTCTACTACATCTGTTTCCAAAAGTCGAAGGCCACAATCGAAGGCTATTATTACCACAGAAGCTCAGAGTGGTAAGCGTTAAAATCCGTAAGTGCGGTGAACTAATTTTTCTTCCCGTCCCCTGCAGGTTCCAATCGTTGAACTTGACGCACGTCAAAGAGCACAGCATACAGATCTACGAGTTCAGGTGAAGGGAGACCTCGCGAAGACGGAGACAGAACCCGAAAACAAACAAACACACACACAATAATCGTTAGTTTTTACGGAGAAACAGACAAAATAAAATTAAATAGGACAAAAAAAATACTCGTGTGTTGCAATAGTCGTGAAAACACAAAACAAAGTTCGTAAAAATTGCAATAATTCGCGTTGACTCGGTAGTAATTATTAGAAATGAAACGGGGCTAGTCATTTTTTCTATTACTTAATCGATGTTTCCTTTTTTTTTTTTTGTTTTTGTTTTTCTTTATGATATTAATTATCAGCGAGTCAATCTATTTTTATTCTGTAGTTAGACGAGATGCAAATATTGTGTTGATATTACTTTTGAATTATTGATAAGTTTTATCTACCCTTCGGATGTGGTTGTATCAAATTTGGAAATCCCTTAAGAAAAGACAAATAAAAGCCTTAATGTGATTATAAAACTTAAACATTTACAATTATGAAGCAATATTAAATAGTAATTAATAAACGTTTCTAAAGTTTCTCTTTATTCGTACATGTTCTTGTCTTATTTTGTTTGTTTTGATTTTTGTTTTAGCAACATTAGGATTTTTAATAAACTGTTATTATTATAACACTAATAAAACGATTCATGTTCAGATTTTCTAACATACGAAGTTTACAAAAGATTATTTGAGGGTGGGAAATATAATTTCTTAATTTTCTCACAAAATTTTTAAAAAATTAAATCAATTTTTCAGTTTCATGTAAATATGGAACCAATTAGTTGGTTAAGGTACTTAAAATTTAAGTTTTTTTCAAAAGAATTCTATTTTCCAGATGTGACTGCCTTTTGACCTCAAAGAAAGCCTGTTATCTATTGAATAAAAAACTATGAAATATTCCCATAAATTAGGTATTAAGAAAATTTAATTTTTCTAAATCTTTTAGTGGCGAGTGATCACAAACATTATTTTTTCTTATGAATTTTGCAATTCTTTGAATTGTATTTACAACTAATTTTGTTTAATTTAAAATGAAGAATAATATGATTGATTTTTTTTACTTTTGAATCTGAAATGAACTAATTTCTTCTGTTGTAGTAAATTTCGTGTTGTAGTAGATATTTCGTTCTTAAAATTCCAAAAGTAATCATCATAATACTAGCTTAACAATTTTTTTGTATATTCAAAGTCCCTTTGTAACCCAAAAAGTGATATTCAAACTACAGTGAAACTTCTCTAACTCGAACCTCCAAGGGACAGGGAATAAAAGTCGAGTTAGGGAAATGTCGAGTTATGGAAAATTACGTAAAATTTGAATCTTAAAGTTTATTCATATATATATATATAAATTCGTTAAAACGTCAAAAAAGCTACATCAAATGTTTATTGAAAAAATCAGTAATTTTTCTTTGAGTTACACTGGTCCATTTTTCATTCGTTATAAAATCTTCTAGTAAATTTAAGGAACCATGCAATGCATATGGCACATTCTCCCTAGATGAAACAAATCTTAAGTTTTCGTTGGTAGAAAACGCTTCGTTGAGTGTAGGTATGCCAGTTGTATCAGTCTGGTTTTCATTAGTATCTTTGTCTTCATCTGTATCTAAGACAATAATAAGATTTGGTATCTTGGAACATAGAAAACGTGGATGGGTAAACTTACCTATTTCATTAGGAGCAAGGTGCTGTATTACACTTTCTAAAATATCTTTATCACTTGGGAAAACCATCATGATCAACATCAACATACTCCTCAAATTCGAAATCATTTGTGTTTATTGCAGTTCTGTATAAGATCCACCATTTTTTTAATTCAGACAGTGGGAGGAGTTGGCATCCTGCACTAAATCATCTTTACAAAAGCCCGCCTTTCTGAAGCAATTTGCAATTGTTTGCGTCTTTACGTCGTTATTCCATGCTTTGTTTAGATCTTTAATTGCATCAAGTAAAGAAACATTTGAAGGAAATGTTGACTCTTCCAAATGAGCCAAAATTTTCATAATAATCCGTTTTCTGTAATGTTGCTTTAGATTTTTTTATAATTCCGTAGTCCATCGGTTGTAAGATTGAAATTAGATTAGGAGGAAAATACTCGAATTTAATATTCTTCAGCTTTCCTGCTACGGTTTTGGGGTGCGCTGGACAGTTGTCAACGAATAGCAAAACTTTTCTCTTCGGGCTGCAAACTGCTTATTATGTCGAGTAATAGAAAAAGTCGAGAAATAGAAAGTCGGGTTAGGGAGACAAAAATACTATATAATAATATTCAAACTTCATTGTTCGTCAAAAATATTCGACTTACGGAATAAGTCGAGTTTTAGAAGTTCGAGTTAGAGAAGTTCCAGTGTATTTAATATCCCATCCACCATATTGATAAAAATACCGTTTTGAATCCAAATTAGTTTGCTCAAGACTTAGAGTTGTTACAAAAGGTTCAGGAAAGAAAATTTGTTTTTTATATATGTCAAATAATCTTATTTGGCGTTTTTTTTTTAATAAAAGTAAAAAAAAAGTACATATTTGTTTATTTTGGTCACAATATTTTTTATAAAGAAGTATTAGCACCCTCAATAACGAAACCTAAATAGGTTAGGATATACTTTTATTATAAACATCATTAAAAAATTGATCCAGAAATCTGCTGTTCAACTAAGTTTTATATATAAGCTCTGTTCAAACATGTTGCATCTGACGGTTTCCAACGATTGCAAATCGTTGTTCGAACAAACCTATAATTAAATATCATCCTGTATATATATATATATATTATTTATTTAGCATGCATTTTAAAATCACTTTGAAGACGATACTATATTTTCCTTAATAAACACATCGTATGTTTAAAACCAATTCAAATATGTAACAAAAAGAAAGATGCAAATTCTTCTGCAAATTTTTTCGTTTTAAGGTATAAGGTATTAAAAATGTACAAAAATATTAACAGTATTTATAGGATATTCATTTCTTCCGAAGCATTTAAACAGTAAAAAGGAGTATTGACGAAAATAAAATAGTAAAGATACAAAGTATTAGAAGTATTTTGTTTTCTAAATTAATTTATTATTCAAACGTGCCACATCTAGGGAGAGTTTTTACAAATGTTAAATCAGTTTTTCGGAATGTTTAATAATAGTTTATAAATGCTGAATTCAAATATCCCACTGAATTTTCAGTGACCACGAAAGTTTAATAAAATTGCGGTAAATTTGAATTTCCTTCAGTATTTCAAAATACAACTTTGGTTTGTGTTTTCACCCAAATAAATAAATAAATATATTTATGTAGATATCATTGCGAAACAAGAAATATAATTTGTAGTTAATCGTATTTATCGTTCACATTTACTATCGAATCACTTAAACAACATTAAAAAAATTATATTACCTAAAATAGTCACTTAAATAATCACGTAATTTGTTATGTATATATGAAGGACAAGAAAATATATATATAAAATATTATAATTATTAATTAATTCTATATAATACACATTTTAAACATGGAAACAAACATGAAGTGTCTATTGCTTTTTTTTTCAAATCGTGCAGTAATTTTTTTTTGATATACATCTGTGCATCTGGTCATTCACCTCTCATAAAAAAAAAAATAAATAAATAAAAAAAGCTAATTCATTAGGGTAAAAGATACAAGGAGAGATCCACACATATTTCTCGTTATAAATTAAATATGTAAAGAGAATTTTTGACTGGTCGATTCTACGGAGACAAATATGAAAAATACTCTCTGTAGATTGAATGATAGCAATTAACCTTGGGCTGTATCGTCATGATTATTACTTATTATTTACTATTATAATTTCTAGCTTTTCGATGTATGTATTATTGATTAAATAATATTAAAAAAAAAAAAACGATATTGTATAAAAAAATTTCGAACTTTAGGATAAAGGATTGAATTTCTACTATTAGGTGAAGAATGAAAGTAAATTTGGACATTGCGTATATAATATAATGGTCAAAAGAGAAACACGAACTATTTATTATTTTTTGAATTATGATCGTCGCTTTAATTCTGTATATTATGTACAAATGTATTAAATATATTTTTTGAATTGTTTTTAACTTTTATTTGGTTTTTATTTTCACCACAACCTAATACAGAATGGAACCTAGGTAATTGAATTCTACGAATTTAAATTACCCGCTTCGCGGTGCTTCATCGATTAATCGTTAAAGGTAGGTTTGTTTCGTTGAAGGTTCTCCATTGTAAATTATTCAGAATTTATCAATTTTACTAATTACAATAAAAAAACCATACATTAAATATGTTTTTTATAAATCATATTCTTATCAGAAGCCAAATAATTACAAAAGATAATAATCTGCTTTATTAAAATATATTTGATAGCGAATTATATTTTTAATGGTTCGTAAATTAATCGCCGGAAAAGTGATGGCAGCACGGTAGCGAAGTGTCAAATCCACATAAAAAGGAAGGTTCGCTTTATAATTTATAAGTGAGGGCAGAGTTTTTTTTGTAAAATCCAATATCGATTCCGCGTATTAAATGTACTTTTTAAATAAACCTTACACGAATATTTATATTTGAAATTCGCACCTTTCTATGCTTCATCGATTGATCGCGAGATTAGTGGTGGCAGCACTGTAGCCAGACGAGTAACAAAGTGTTTAAATTTAAAGACGTTTTTTTCCACGGTTTTTTTAATTTTTTAGTAAGAAACGTGTCGAAATTTCTATCGAACTTGTGCGAATTGTGATTAACCAGTTAATTTAATATGTGTGATGGATCTAAATCGTGTTTAATGCAAAGTGCTTATTGTAAATCAGAACAAATATATTAACCCTCGATTAGGCGCGTGTGCTTTCGACATATAAGAAAAAACACTTTTTTTTTTATTATAACCAAAAAAAAAAACGGCATAGTTTCTACCATTGTACTGCCAATGAGCCACATTTGCAAATAAGGTAAGTAATCTATGTATGTTTTAAGAATAAATACTTATATGTATTATTAAAATATAAAAATATTGCTTGGTTTAAGTAATGATAAAAAAATAAATACATTGAAGTTTAAAAGTAAGTTGTATTGTATTTTATAAAACTTAATAATATTTGCGATATAAATATGGTGGTTCACCGTATTTACATATATAAATTATAATTTACTTTTAATTGAAGAGCATTTTAGGACTAACTATGCAGAACTGCAGATGATGCTACTGTTTGTGTAAGCGACAATAGAAATAATATTTTGAGAATTTGTCAAATACTATACTAAATACTAAGCTGTCTTTTAATGATTGGTTTTTAAATACTTCGAAAACAAATTACGTTTGTATTATCATTATCAGCAACACCTCAATATATGCAGGCGCTTCAATTAGAAATTGGTGATATAGGAGAGGAAAAACAATTATCAAAGCTTTAGGTTATTGTTAATGTTTTTTTTTAATGATCTGAAGTGGATCATATATATATATATATGGGAGTAAAAAGTAAATTAATGGGTAAATCGGTCTGTGATAAAAGAAACCAAGTATTTATAATCCTCAAATTTTCGATATTTAATTATATCATCCTCAGGAGGTTACAAATAAATTTAAATTACAACACAAAACATTTTAAAATTGCGACAGTCAAAAAGGAAATGACTGTCGCAATTTTAAAATGTTTTGTGTTGTAATTTAAATTTATTTGTAACCTCCTGAGGATGATATAATTAAATATCGAAAATTTGAGGATTATAAATACTTGGTTTCTTTTATCACAGACCGATTTACCCATTAATTTACTTTTTACTCCCTACGAAGTACGGTCGATACTCCTGCCCAAATATATATATATATATGTATATGTAATTTCAATATATTCTTGGAGTAGGCATTTTTGTGCACAAACAGAGATAAACTTATATAACAAAATAATGTAGGTATTAAGGTATTATAGTATCTATATCAATTTCGTTAACTAAGAAAAGTACCTATTTTATGTACAGATATTAAAGTTTACAATCATTTGCCATCTGCCATAAAACTACACTCATAATGTATGCTTTTAGAAAATTACTTAAAGAGTTCCTTCTGCAGAAGCCTTTTATTATTATTCATTACCTGATTTTTAGTTTTTGCTTTTTGTTGGTAAATATAACATTAATTTTCATGACATCATTATTTTGTTATACTTGAAGTCAGTATTCTTTCCCGTATTTAATATTTTGACGTTTTCTAAAACCGTTATCACAGACTATTATAATAGTTTAATTTTTTAAATAAATGATATAGATTTTTTTTTAGTTTTAGTTAATTGACAGTTCATTACAACTTTACAATAGTTTATTTATTAAATTTTAGATTTTTAGTACTGGTACAATTGACATTTAAATTTGTTTGTTGCAGTGTTTAAATTCTCCGTATTTTAGGTTATTTTATAACGGCAATTCTAACAATTAAATTTTAAATATATTTCTTTAAAGTTTTGTGTTTAACTGATAAATATAAATTTAGCTTTGCAGTTATTCCATTCTGAACGAATTAACTTCGTGTTTTCTGTTAATAAATATAAATATAATATTACACGGTTTTTGACAGGTCCTAAATTTCGCGGAAATTTTCGATTTTATTCCAATAAATTTAATTAGGTATTTTGCAATTATTACTTATTGTATGCTATCCTAAACAGTGTCTAAACTCATCAGAACTTCCTTAATAATCCCCTGTAGTGTTATCAACGCCGATTAATCCACATTCCGGCATTTTGAGAGCTCACGCGACTTATGAACCGTCTTTCCTCCGTGCACAAAACTTGTGCACGTAAAACGAATCCAAATTGATGGAATGTAGCGAATATGCTGCGGAATCGTTTCTTCGTAATTAAACTTCGAACCGAGCTCATAGCGGCGTCAATTTCTGGATCTTGGGTTGCGCTAGGGATGACTGGAGTACGCCGCAGATGCGCTAGCCTAGCTGTGGAGGGGGTCAATTAAGAGACTCGCGAAAGGATTCCTCCGTCGACGTTGGACTGGACTATCGTCTGACAGCCGAAACGGATGAAGAGGGCGTGCGTGTCGTCGGAATGGGATGACCTACGGATGGGGAGCGTGCTTCCGGTCGCTTAGCAACGACGGTCGCTTGATTTCGCTAGACTCTATGTCTTTTATCTATTGAAGTATAAAAACGATGTAGATGGGCTGTGTTGTACGGATGATATTTGGACAGGTGTTACGTATATATGTATGTAATACTACTTTATTGCTGACACATCCTAAAAAATTTCGAAATCAAAGAGGGATGGATATATATCGGAAACTCCTACTTGTTCTTGACGTAACGTGCGCATGCGCGTAATAAACATGAAAATCAGTTGACGTTGACAGTTCAAATTTGTGTTATTTGATTATTTATTTATATATTCTTGATTTACTCCTTACACTGAAACCATATTTATCGAAATGGATAGAGAACAATTATTATCTGGTGCTGCATCATTGCTTCAGCAAGTGCTTGTGGAAGATTCTATAATAACAACGTATTCATTCGCTAATGATGAAATTGGAGCTGCAAAATATTGGCAACACATACACACGGAATGAGAAAAGTTTTCCCTAAGAAAGGTTTGCAGCATGCATGACGTAAGAGTATTCACGAGGTCTGGTATATATGCAAAGGTTACATCTGAAAATAGTTTTGAAAACTTTGTTAAAAGGGGATTTTGCCTGTCTAACATTATCTTGGTTAATTACACCGTTTAGTGGCGATGGATACCTTATTGAACAGTAGATTTTATGCAATTATACAGGCTTTCGCAAGTTAGAATTTTAATCGAACATATATTTGGCATGTTGATAGTGGTTTTTATCGACTAATATATTTTGAAAATTCAACTTTTTGAGCAACCTGGCCAAAATGAAGATATTGAAGCAGCCATAGAGTTAAATCGCCTATCCCTTCTTTGTCCATTTAGCACGTATGTACGCATATCTATCTCACTCATTCTCGTATCCGTTAAAATGCTATACCTAGTCCGCCGCTCGTCAAATGTGTATATATTTGTTATATTCATTGCAAAATTTTCTTCTATACTTGTCTTCTTTAACTTGGCGATTATATTATATAAACATTATATGACGTATCAGTTTGGAGGTGGGGGTGTGACATAATTCAACATTATATCGCGAAAATTCGCGTTAAATTTTAATCAACCTTGACATAATCAGCAATATGCAATTCATCCATTTAAGGTCCATCTACTAGCGTTTCGTATTTCTGTGCTCCGGGTATCTCGAGCATTCAGATCTACCGCGTTCTGCGTAGTCCAGTACAAGTCGAGCCACCACCCTAAACAGTAGCGTCTGCTTTTTTGACGGGCCAATAATAACAAACAGATATAAACAGATCCTAATCGGCCTTCATACTTTTATCTTCTATCTCTACAATTTCTCATCACATACTGACGTTAGAAGGCATCTAATTTACAACGCGATATTAAATAATTAAGTAATCACTTAAACATCGTCACCTTCTGGAAGTTTTACTCTAATAGCGATTTTATTCTGTATATTATATAAGTAATTTTGCCGGATTCGTCTAGAGGCCTTCAGGAATCGTCACACAGCCATGAAGGCGTCGTCTTTTTCCTTAAGAGTTATGCGTCGGGTAAGGTACATCTTTGTATATTACCTGTGGAGCCATGGCTTTTGATGTGATGCGCGATGACCATCATATTATGCAGTTGCTTCGATGTTGCTTTTTCTATTCTTTTTTTTTTTATTAAATCATATTTGTGTCTCATTCGATGTTCTTGATTGTGTCTTTTTGTTCCCTCTTGTAAGTTTGGTTTCTCGATGTACCCATATGAAGTGCCTTCATGTCTGTGGCCGACAGCATCCTTCATGTGCCGATACACAACATTATTTGCTTACGATACATTGCAAATTAATAATTTAGCGTTATATATAAGATATGTACGTAAAGTGAATCGCTATACAGGGTGTCAAAATTTGAAAATTTTGTTGTATACTAATATGGATTTGGCCTAATCGAAATAAAATATGCAAGTACTTTCGTTATACAGATTGTTGACATTAACTTTCTTATTTTAAACGCAACACCCTGTATATTTTTATATTTTTGAATTGCCCTTAAAATTCTAGTTAACATTTATGTAGGGATCCCTATACCTAAATTCATTTGTTTTCGAGATATTTCGATTCTTTGCAGAAAAGTGACATTTGCAACCCCTCAAAAAAAAACGTTAGTATCTCATATGTGCTTCCGATTTATAGACTGAAGTGAATGCATCAAGATGGCGCATAAAAATTATTGTATCCAATACAGGGTGTGCATGAAAATGGTTAAAACATTAGTACTGAAAAATGTGTGTGAATACCCTGTTTTTTCTTTATTATTGTTCAACCCTAAAAATAAGGGCGATTTACTAATATGTTCTCTATACCCGTCGACAAACGTATTTTGAGTTATTTGAAAGAAAAGTATTTTCTTACATTTTAAAAAATGTGTAAATAAATTTATACATGTGTTAAATTCACGAAATAGCATCTTTTCTTTAAAATGATATATATTGATTACATCCAAATACTAAAAATTCAAATGATTAAGTAATCACATATTTTTTTATTCGATGGTAGGAATGCAACTCAGAGAAACTCAGAGAAAACTGTATAATACTGTATAATACTGAGTAATAGAAATAAAATCATTGTGTGAGCATTTGACAATCACAATACTTAATAAGTGTATAACATATTACACACAATTTATGTGAAATACGAATTACAGCGGTTATGAAACAAACGGTAGCGCCATCTTTACGACAATTTCTGTACATATTTCCTGGCTGTTCATAAATGATTGAGATGAGAACCATAGGCAACCAAATATACAGATTGGGACTTGTAATGAAATAAATCCCTAACAGTAATTTTAAAACTCAAAACTCAGTAAAGTGTTTATTTGGTTTTAAAGGTTTAATAAAGATTAAATAATAATGAAATTAATATGAAATATAATTTCATTATATTCAAAATTTGTGATAATTAACTTTTAAATTAGAACATTTTTTCATTACAATAAATCACATGAGATGCTGGAAATGTTGTCCATGATTTGCTAAGAAACGTTAATTCTTCTCTTCATATTGTCGAACTCTCTGTAGTTGTTCTACCGTAGTTTGTTGAATTTCGTGCCTAATTGCGACTAGAAGCTGTTTTTCAAAATATTATTTTTAATTCAACCGAATAAATAAAAATCATGAGGTGTTATATCAGTTGACCTGGGTGGCCAAAGGCCTTGACTAATGATCCTGTTATCGCGAAATTCTCCAAGGTAGGTACCTGTCTGAGGTGATAGTTTACGCAATGATTTCTTTGGACTAACTATCATAATAAGTAAATCGGCATGAATATCAAAAATCCATCGGCGCTAAACTTCACGACGATATTCGCCTTGGCGAAGATTTGGCAAGGCGAATATCGTCGTGAAGTTTAGCGCCGATGGATTTTTGATATTCATGCCGATTTACTTATTATGATAGTTAGTCCAAAGAAATCATTGCGTAAACTATCACCTCACCTTCACTCCTTCACGAGTACAGGAAAAGTAAGTTAAACGCGTATTGGCGCCACGTGGAAAGTTTTAGAGATCCAATGATAAGTTGGGAAGCCCAAATAAGCTTGCCTTTCATGGGCCATTTGTAAACGAAAATCTCTATCGTGTTGTGACCCAGATTCTACACCGGGAAAAGATTTGGGGATAACAAGTTCATTAGTTCGAGGAATAGGTACACCATAGGGTGTATCTACTCCTTATAGGTATACGAGATGGAGCTAAAGATCAGAAGGATATCCGCACAAATTGGCAGATTGGAAATTTAAAGTCGAAAATTGTAAAATGTAATCAAATAAACCTGAATTAAAACTATGATTATGCAGGCTGTGTCAATTAGCATGCCGACTATTACGATCTTCGTACGTGGTAAGAGATTTAAAATCGCGTTTGATGTTTGTAGTGCGGTAATTGAGCAAATATCGTTTATCATGGATTTTTTTAAGAAAATATTTTCCGCCACAGAAATACGAAAAATCCATTCCAGTTTTGTACGTATATAACTTTAGCAATTTTAAGCATCTAAACTTAAGAATTCGGAGAAATATTCTTGGCATGCATGCATGCACGAACGATTTTCTTTTGAGTTACTTCCCCTCAAGGGCAAAAACGCATATATGCAGTACGCTAGGTCGCGAATGCATATACATAAATCTTCAGTTCGAAATTTATTACGATGCTCTAGCGTATACGGAAGCGGCATGAAAACTTTGGCCGGTCACCAAGTAAAATTTAACCCGAGAATTGGGTCAGTTTTTCGGTCGTTTTTGAACGGGACGGGCATGGAAGGAATGCAGCATGCGTGGAAGACAAACATTATATCAATACACACATTGGAAATGTTGTGGAACATCAGGTTGCTATATTTTTTTTGGTCAGAGTATGCTACGAATATGGTAAAAATATTTTTCATATTTTAAAAGAAGGAAATAAGAATTTTTGTCCGTTTGGTTCAAAAAAGGACCTATAATTGTTTATTCAGTTTTCAATACAGACATTTTATTTATAACACCTATATTAAATTCTGAATAGCACTAACGGGTGTTTTTTTTAAGCCCGATATAACTTTAAATTGTAAAAAATAACACAAAATTCAACTTTAATCAAAACAATTTTTTTTAATCGAAAGATCAATACATGGCATTAACATTTGAAAATGATTTCGGGCATATGGGCACCACGCCGTTCTTGACGTCCAATTTTTTGCCACTTTTTCGAGCATTACTGGCCGTATGCCACGAATAACACGAACAATGTTGGCCTCCAAAGCGTCAATTGTTGCTGGTTTATGAGCATAAACTAGTGACCTCACTTGACCCCACAGGAAATAATCGATAGGTGTTACATCGCACGATCTTGGAGGCCAATCGACAGGTCCATTTCTCGAAATAACCTTATCGCCAAATTTTGTCGATTGTTGCGGTCTCCGTATGGCATGTGGCGCCATCCTGTTGAAACCACATCTCGCCCGGATCAATGTCATCCATATTTTCAAACAAAAAATCAATGATCTAGGTGCGGTAACGTTCTCCATTGATCGTAACGCGAGCTCCGGCTTCATTTTTGAAGGAATAATGTCTAAGGATGCCACCAGCGTGTAAACCGCACCAAACGGTGCATTTTTCTGGATGGTCCGTTGTGGATTGATTTCACTCCATATGCGGCAATTTTGTTTATTAACAAACCCGTTAAGCCAAAAAACACAATTTTGCGAAAAACACCGGATCAGTTTCCAACTGGTCTAGAGCCCAATCGGCGAAAGAACGACGCATGTGATGGTCTCGTGGTTTTAATTCCTGTATCAGCTGGATCTTAAACGGATCTTGCGTCATAAAAATCACAAAGTCGTCTATAAGTTGCGCGAATTGATTTTCAAAGTAAATCTGGATAATTTGGTAGCGTTGTTCAAGTGTCAATCTATTCATGATGATTTGCCAGAGTATACTGATCATAAATGTCAAAAAGTGAGCGCAGTATGACAGTTCGTTTGACAGTTAACCCTTTCGTAAGTTCCATCGGAACAACAATAAAATAAATATTCGTGAATTTGGATTCCTTAACGTAGGCATTTAGGAAATAGATTATTGTTTAGTGCATCTCCAAGAATTTGGCCCCAAAAAAAAATTATACTCAAAAATCTCCTCACTATTATTAAAGCTAGTAGTTTAGGTAGTACACCATTAAAATATCTCTAAACTGATAGAGGGAACTTAACTTTCATTGACACTCACAATAAAAAGAAATATATACGTTTTTTTTAACTACTGCTTTTTAATATCTACCAATTGATTTTAACATGCTGACTAACATCGCTATTTCCTCTTCTTCCCTTTGTTAGGTTGGTTATTGCCTTTCTTTGTTTGATCATCCTTGATTTTCCCTATTTCTTCCCTAGACTTCTTGTAAAAATATTCATCTTCAGTCGTGGCACCAATCGCTTCCCCCACTTTGCCTTGGTCTATCTTATCTTTCTTCCCGTTGGACAATCTGAACATCGTGAATACTATCTGACGTTTTCCGAGTCCAAATAAAGTCTCCGTAGCTGCACCGAACGTCTGCTGATACCAAAGCATCTTTTGACCGCTGTAATGTTTGATTTATATCTCCGATTTAAATAATCGATTGAGGGAATTGCAATTATCTGAGTTGTTTGGAGAATAAGTGTCAACAGAATGTTTTGACGTATTTGACAGCAGTTTAGTAATGGGTAAATTGTTTCGGCTTAATCAAAATATATGATATAAGTAATCTTAAAACTTAATCAAATTTTTGTAAGTAATTTTTGATAGATCCCTTCTTTATTAGCAGTCTTAGAAGAGAAACTCTACGACTTATGATATAAAATTGTTATTGTGCCAGTTCTTTATTCTATTGATCTGCATTTCACTCAAAAATAGTTCGCCCTACTAACCGAAAGATGTCAGAGTGTTGGCCAAATTTAAAACTAAGTTCTTTAATTGGTGCCTGTGTATGCCGAGACTAAGTAAACTTATAAGCATTGTGGTCATCTTCCTCGAAAATTGGTCAAATGTAAATATTTATAACTTAGGGAATCAAATAATTTTGACATTGTTTGCTGATAACAAGACTGACATAATTTTTTCCTAACGTATTTTCGTCTGGTATATTATGCTTGGAATATTTTTGCGGTAACGATTTCAAAATTAACATTATTTAATTTTGCTAATGGTATGTTAGACGAAACGATTACCTTACATAGATTAAATTCTTCTTGTTCTAATTTTCGTGAATTTGATGCTATACATTGATAGTCATAGTATAGATTGCTGCAAACACGCGATTCGCTCTAGTTTTTCACGTTTTCCAATATGTGAAGGTGTTTTAGCGTGTTGATGAATCAGGTATTTAATCTCAGAAGACACCTAGAACAACAATTGCCGTTTTATATCAATTGTAAGCGCTTTTAGTAAAATTAGTAAATTAGTAACTGCAGGCTCGGCAAAATATTTTGTCACTAGTTCAGGATATGGTGTAATCCATGAAGAAATTTTGTTCGCTATACTCAGTATGTATGCACAATATTTAAAAGAATAACACGATTTGATGTTGTTCCGCTCATTACTACAATTGAAAGAAGGGAAGAAATTAGTGCAGAAGCGAATAGAAAATCACAACAAGTACCACGGACCACCACTACAAGAAAAAATATACCACAAATCAACTTTGAAGACACCACAGAAGAGGAAATTCTAAAAATAATAAAAACTCTAAAAAATAACAAAGCTCCAGGGTTTGATAAAATTACAAATAACATAATAAAACAAAATATGACTAAAATTGCACCCATAATAAGCAGCAACGCTACTAATATACATGTACTACATTATGTAGCTATGTATTTATTATATTGTTGCCTGTTTATTATAAATAAATAAATAAATATATATTCAGTGAATGAGAATATTTTATTTGGGAACTAATAAAATGTATTTTACCTCGTTTCTCACGCTAAGAGTAAAAATGCACGTGCAATTCTTGGAAAACAAAAATATTTTGTTTTGGGAATTGTCGGCTGTCGATCTGCGTTAGGAATTTTTAGTGAGAGAAAGGTTAAGAAAAAGCTTAAACATGCAAAATATGAATAGAAATGCTTAAATATGTAATTTGTGCAATCACTAATTAAGGCTAATTTACTTTAATCAGTGTAATACGTGGACATATAGACTTAAAGATATGCAAAAAATAAAATATATGCACTTTGCATAACATAACAAATTTCGTTTATAATACAATAACAACGACATCTTTCTTATACTGTGTAGATACATCGAATTTAATCAACCCTGTATATATACCAATATCGTAGGACCTTTTTTTTTTGTTGTTCTACAGGTAACTAGTCAACCCCCAACCCCCATTGAAAACGCTTGCGCTACCTCGTTTAGAGACATTCACTTCGTTCTGGGGTTGACTACCCCTTTCAGTTCGAAATAGGCTTTCGACGGGGAAGCCTCAAAATTCCTGTATTGTATAGCAGCGGCCCACCGCGATTCGGGCTTTCCTCAAAGCCTAATCACGTGAAAGTTACTTGTTCTTATACCTCGTGTCTTTTTAACGTTTACCATTGCCGTCTGAAATTCCATCTCAGTGCGCGATCTAATGTGTTTTAGGAGCGGCTGTTTTAGTCACGTGTTCAATGGTTATGGGTAATTTTTTGTTGTTGGATTTTTGGATTGCAGTTAGATACGTAATGAAAAGGTTGAAAAAAGGGAACATTGTAGTTAGTAGATGAAAAAATTTTTGCTAAGATATCTTTATAAGAAGTATTTTTTATAAAATAAAAAGCATGACAAGGAAATAAATATTCCTTATACCTTTAAATTAAATTATTCCACAAAAATATTGGCACCTTCACCAAATTTGTAAATATGTATTATTTCCCCTAGGTAATATTGAAAGATATCCTCTTTGTATATTTTTAGATTGATAGTAGGTACTTAATATTTATTTATTCTACTTAATTAACTATTTATTTTTAAATATTTGACATACCCCTCCATTTACTTGTTGGCAATAACCTAATCTATATAGTAAAACTCTTCTCTAAGTTTTCTGTTTGTTTTTTTTTATTTGATATCATCATTGTTTTCTGGCTTTGTTGCATACACTTTTTTTGAGATTCCCCCTTTAAAAAATCCAAAGATGAAAGATCTGGTGATCTAGCCACTCAATTGTACCTCTTCGACCTATCCATTTATTAGGAAAGTTCTCATTTAGATAGTTTCTTACAAATACAACCCTGCAATCATTTTATTGTATAAGCGTTTACCACACTGTTTATATTTCCTAACTCATTCTCCTGTCGACGGAACAACCTAGAATACCACTGTTGCATTTTAAATTTTAAAAACATACCTCTTACGAATCGATACCGATCGTAATTACACGTTGCTTTGACAGGGACGGAATGAAGAGGCTCTTTAGCGCGTTGAATTATTTAAAAGGTTCATGTCAACCTTCCGCTACTAAATAGACATGTCTACTCTGACGGAGATGGCACAAAGGACGCAAGACTTAACTTGTTTCGGTGTACAACGCGGTGCAAATTGCTTCAGCCATTATGTTCTAACGGTTTGAATTACATTAAGGCTGTACGCTTTGTCAGGCTTTGTTTGTGTTGGTTTGACTAGATGTTTTTCGGCATGGTCGATCTGTGAAAGAAATTACGCAAAAATGTGTGATGGTATCAACTAATTTATTCTATTATGCTTTGATATTTCAAACCATGCACAAGGGAGATCAGCGTTGCTTAGGATTGAGATCTCCTGAGGAATGTACACTGGATTTTCTAGGCCAAAGGTTTTTCGGCTTAACGAAACTCTGCAAATTTGGGGTTTGCAATAGTTTTCTATAATATTTCCAAGTGTCTCACATTTATTTGAAAGTTCTGGACCATCTGTTGCAAACACCTTCTCCTACAGTACCGTAATTGGTTATGCATGTCATCACTTTGTTTCCTTCTTTCCATTTGGTATATAAAATTTTTGTATCGTTTTTGTAATCAAACGTCCCTCTGTTAGTTTTCTACATTTCCTTTATAGCAATAAAGGGATATTTTGACGTTCTTCCATCTTAGATAGATCCAGTTGCACAATAGCCGTTGTCAGCTAAATATTAAAATAAAGAAACAGAAGAAAAATAGTTGTCAAAGAATACTTCGAATCCTTTATGTGATGGTATTTTAGTTTTTTCTATAACATCTACAACAACATCTCCTCGCAATCTGAAAGGTTGTTTCTTTTTTATCAATTTTTTCCCATATATAGGATGTCATATAATAACTATTCCTAATTTTCGAAAATGGTATAGGACACTGAAATAAACATTTTTGATGATTTTAACTAGTGTTTGGAAATTTCTCGGTGTTAAAATAACGTAGATATCTTTAATAACAATCTCAATTTCAATAGGAAAGGAATAAGTTAAGGAATATGTTATTATAAATAATACTGCATTAAACTTTATAAAAATTGTTAAAAGTTAGGATCACCATTCTCGATACATAAGTTAAAACGATTTGCAGTCGAATGCAGAATTCTTCGAAATAGTTGAGGTCATCCATGAATATCATCAAACGCTAGAATAATTCGAGCCACTAACTCTCCTTCTGTATTAACAGGTGCCTCATAAATCACTGATTTAATATGACCCCAAATTCAAAAATCAATCAAGTCATACAAGTACAGGCCAAGAAATCAGTTTCCCTCTTCCGATCTATCTGTTTGGAAATTGTTTATTTAGAATTTAATCCAAAGTGTGCTGGAGCACCATCATGTTGGCAATGAATATTTCTTCGAATATTAAGTGAGATATTTTCAAGCAATCCTGGTGGAGTATTTTCCAGAAAAATGCTGCACAGATGACCATTTAACCGTGTAGGAAGTAAATACGGTCTTATCACTACATAATGGTCAACAAACCCAGCCGAAATATTAACAGAAAACTTCCATTGATGATATCAAATTTGTGAACGACATGAGGATTTTCTTTGCTCCAAATGTGACTATTGTGTAAATAAAATTGCCATGACTCATCTGTTCATAATACAATCCTAGGAAATCTTGGTTCGTCGTTAATTTTATTCAAGTACTCAAATCTGTTAACGTTCGCACTTTTGAATGCAAAACGGATGCTGCTGGTATTCCTTCAATACCTTCAGATGTGTGACGTATATGCATTGTTTTCGGGTTATTTTCAAATTGTTGCAGAACTTGGTCCTCAGAGTCAACATTTCGGACAGTAGGATTGGCTCTCTGAATCTCAGTTCTTTACTTGGAATTCACCAGTATCTCGAATATGCTGATCCAATCTTGGAGATGATGTATGTATGACAGGAAATGTGATATTTGTAAAATGATGCATTTTCAAAACAAACACTAATTTGTCTAATAAAGATTAATTTGTGACAGACGTAAAATGCCAACTACGAAAATGGTTGTTGTTTCTCAAAGGTTGTTACGATTCAATATTTCTTTATCTCGATAATTTCGAGACACTTATTTATTAATAACAACTCCTTATTTAAATATCCTCAAATAGTTATTCTGTGTGACACAGTGTATAATCCTATGTGGCTTTAAATGTTGGTCTCACTGTCTCTCTCATTTCCTCTCCCGATTATATCCATGATAAAATACTTAATGTAATATAATGTTTATTATGCCCCTGACAACGTTACGTAAGAGGATTAGAGGATCAACCAAGGATGCCCCAAATTGGAAGCGACAACATCGCCTCCAGTCATGAGCTTTATTACGTGGTCTTGCATAATTAAAAACACCAGAGGGTGTTAGGAGATACAGGGTTTGAAAAGGATCTCTTTAATGGAAGGTTTAATACCATTTCATTGTCTGATACAAATTGATTTGTCCAAAATATTATTAAATAAAAATAAGAAAGATGGGGTTTTCTGTTAATTCCACAGTAAATAATTGATTTTGAACCCACCCAAAAACAAATCAGTTTAAGTGAATGGTAATTTCTTCAAGTAAATCTTTAAGATTCCTAAATTTATACAACATGAAGCAGCAGGGTCAAAACTATGAATTCTGACCTTTCTTTACCACTATCGATTTCTTCCAACATTTAGTATTTCACGATACTAATGTTCGGTTGACACGAAAATATTTTTTTTTTGTACGATCAACTGATAAATACGGAGTTAACGATTTTTATATCCGCTCACTTTGTTTTGTGAATTTGTTTGTGTCTCTGTATGGTATGAAAGAAATGCGAAAATCTTTTATTAAATTAAATAAATAAAAAAGAAGATTATACGAAATAAAAATTGATGCTCTATCACCTGTAACTGGTCTTGCAGACAAAATTAGAAACAAACGTTGCATTTGCCTTTTTTGGTGTTAACTGTCGTATTCTTTTTACAACGCAACGTTTTCTTTCGTGTTTAAAAAAATTAATTGTATCCATAAAGAATAAGATGAATTGTACATAACTTTCTTCTGCTATGTCTTATGGTTTTGGAGATATTAAAGCAAATTCGAAGGGTGTTAGTATTGCCGTCAGAAAATGGGCGATTTAGCAGTTAATAAATTTTTCTATGTTTTTATAGTTAGCTTGTCGACATCAATTATGTAGATGCATGGAATATTTGTGTTTGGTTTAACATTTCTACTTTTACATATAACCAATATGATACTTAGACTAAACCAATCCGTATTTAATTTTATATTGGTGGTATAGATCAACAAATTTTTAACCATAGGATCTTAATCAATATCTTAGCAAACATTATAAAATCCGCAAAATTCTTACTTACAGCAAACAATTATAACATTAAACTTCTGCCAAGTCAAAATGATGTAGCAAAACTTAAATACAACCCAGTCCATCCTAACGAATGTAATAAAGTGAAAACCAAATTGTAAAGCAAGCAATAAAATCTTCGGGGAATAGATTTTCTAAATCATTATGTGTAAAATTTAACGTTTCCGTCACCTAAACGATATCTAAACAAGTTGTGCGAAGATGGCGTTTGCAGCGGCTCGCATGATCCTCAAGGACAAGCGTAGGAAGCCGTCTAAAGAGGATTTTGTGCCTAGAGGGAAGAGCAAGGTATCTAATTTGTTTTTGCATGGATAATTGAATATAGTTTAATCATTTATGAATCAAAATTCTTCATTTTTCATGGGTTTAACACCTTTTTCCTTTAGAAGCTCCATCATCATAATCCTTCTTTAAACAGCCGCAATTCAGTCTCATCTCTGCAGTTTCATCTGCTCAGACTCTCTGATTTTGTGCAGATGAGTCTACAGCGACCTGTGAAAACAGAACAAATTACCATGACACTTTTGGGGTTAAGTCCACATAGTTCTTTGGTTTCTGACCATTAGGGTGGAATGAATTCCTTGGCATGTATCAAACCAGGACAATTATTCCAATGTTGGAGCACTTTCTGATTTGCCTGGATTTTCATTTCTTGCCTATCTACTTTAGGTGATATGCCAATTGCAGGTTCTGGTCCTCGAAATTGCTCTGTACACTCTTTCTAGCACGATTATCTACTTGCTCAGTCTAATGAATGAGTAAGTACTCAGATATCCAGCTTAAGGATAGATTGTTATAATATTTTTACAGCTTCAAGTCGCATTTATGCACCTCTAGTGTCACTGAAAATTTTTATTGATTTGTGTCTGAAGTCTTTACCCAAAATCTCTTTAGCACACTTTTCAATCAGGTAAATTGTTGTGTGTTGTCCAAGATTGTGATATTTTCTAACTCTTGTACTGCGACAGAATATTCCTGCACCAATTGGTGCTCAGTTTTTGAAGCGTATGTGCACCAGTAAGTATCTGCCTGTGTGAGTGTTTGTTTGTAACATCTTAATTCCTATTTGTTTGGACAGGGAATAGTGAAGTACGCATCGATCATTGATCGAGTACACATCATGTCCGATAATGGCATTTTTAGCATACTACATCGCAAGTGACCGATTCCAGTAGCTTGTTTGCCACATGGATGTGAGCATGTGGCCATTTATTAGCGGAATGTAGTTAATCTGACCTCCCTTTGCACAACAATGTGCAATGGTGGTAAATCTAGAAGAGTTTCTAATGGCAATGACGAGGAAGAATGCATTACTTTGATGATTGCCAAGTTTGTAATCCTTTGTACGGGTGTAAATCTTGTTGTGGTTCTATCTTGCTGCATTCTGTTGAACGTGCTACCATTACATTAAGGCAATCGACTAGCTTTGAAGATATTTGCCAAGCTTTCTCACATATTCTTCGGTAGATACAAATGGGATGAATTCCAGTTTAGCAACTTATCAAACAGGACGCTTAGATATTTTATATTATCTGCAGGTTCCACACCTTGGATAGTAATTGATACCAAGTGTTCTACTCTCTTCCTTCCGGTGAACAGTATTATCGTAGTTTTGTTCTGGTTAATGCTCAGGTTTTCCCAGGTACAAACTGCTGGAAGGCTGAGGAAATTTCCTCTTAAAAATATTTCAGTGATAGCCAGCAGGTTGTTTGCAAGTGGGGATAAAAACCCTGCCTGCGGGCAACCCCACTTGAACATATTGAACTCAAAAGAGAAATGCTGTCAAATGTTATACAGATGTCTCCAAAACAATTGAAGGAATTGGAGTAGGAATTTATGGTTCTTCCAACGTTTGGGCAAATACACTCCATAGAAAAATAGGTCCAATTCAATACTGGCAGAAAATCTAGGGAGCAAAAGATTACCATAATGTGTAATACTTAAGCAGCCATCAAAATGATGAAGCTCACATGTAATTATCAACTCTGGATTGCGTAGGAAAATTAATCGAGTCGGCAAATGAACAAAGTAATTCCTGTATGGTTATATTTCCATAAATGATTACTCCAGTGTATAATATCTAAAGATCCAATGGACAACTTGAATTTTGAGGAATTAAACAGGGGAAAGAAAAAATCGACAAGTGTACCAACGTTCCCTAAGAAAAAGACGTAGGTATCACCTTCTCTCATACCAGTTGCCTTCGATATTTCGACAGCTTGACAATATAGTCCTGTCGGCCTTCATCATTTTCCTGTGGTGAAACCGCTTGACGGGCCAACCGAATTTCGTCGACTATACCCAAGGGATGTATCGATCTATGAATTTTGGGGCTGCATTCAGGTGGCTGCATAGAGAATGGGGATTTCATTCGCGTGCAGTTGAATGGGGATAGAGTTAGTGGCGCTGGCTGGTTACAATCGATAGTTGGGAGGTAGTTTAGGAGACGCACGGCCGAAATGAGATTTGCACCGAGTTCGTCCTGAAATAAACTTGGTACATAGGTGCATTGCAAAAGGAGGGGTTTCAGCGGGATAAGCTGTTGACATTTTGCAAGATGATGTTGGCCTGTTAGTATTGATTTTTTCTGAATTTTTAATTATTTATCACGCACATTATACAAGTGTGCTCAACTGAATCGGCTTATTAGAATTTGATTTTGTAGCTTTTAAGGTAGTCATACTCAATATAGTTTAATTATCATTTTCCTAGTGATTTTTTGACTAATTAGAGATAATGGATTACATCACTAAACGACTTAGCAAGGCCAGAAGAGCCCAATAGAAAAAAGTAAGTTTAGAACAAGATTATGATCTATCTGACCCATGACCAGAAAGGTACTGCAGTAATTTGCTATAATTAACCCAGCAGAATATAGAGGCTTCCGTCCTTAGGAATAGCAAGAACAATGAGTACTACTCCTACATCTATAGCAGCAATTAAATGCCTCTTCAACCTTCTTATTCTGCATTTGGTGATAATGGGGCATCTCAGATTTTAAAAAATTCGAGATAGTGGCAGATATGCTGGATTGGGATAATTAGCGAAATGAGATCAGACCAGATGAAAATACTTCGAGATGGAAATCACCTATGTAAGTTGCTTCCTATACGGGTGATTGATCGAGACCGTCCATTAGAAAGATTGGGCCTCCTAGTAATTAACAATACTGAGAGCATTAGTGAATCTTAAGGGACAATCAATATTTGATTAGGAATGCATTCGAGCACTGAAGGGTATAATTGCAAAAAAGAAATTTTACTGTCATGACTTGGATAATTCGGAAATCGAAGGAAATGATAAAGTAGATGAGGCACCAATTTCACCTCAGGGAATGTCCAAAAACACAGTACGTGGGCAGGTTAAATAGTTGGGTCAAATTCATGGAAAAAACTTTATTAAGGCATCATCAAAGAAGGAAGCTAAAGATTATCTCGATCAACCAGCTAGGCACTTATGAAAATATAAAAGAAATTAGCTTTAAATAAAAGCCCAAGAGGTTGTAGCGCTTCCAGTTTAGCAAAATACATTTCAATCCTGTCGATTTTGATTCCCAAACGTTTCGAAACTACGAATTACATCTGTTCACCTCGTTTCCTCATCTAGAAATCCAATTTTTTGCGCTTCCCTCTCGGGATCCAGTTTCGCCTACTCGATATTCAGACGATGGCAGCTTCGGTTAATAATTCTATCATCACAACGCCTCCTTACTTATACTCAATGGCCAACGCGTGCGGAAAAAAGGAAGAAGGAACGATCCGAGCAAGCTGTCGTCGCTTTTAAACCTTCGGGCCCCTGATAAGATATTCTGCCGACGCGAACGGCTAGGATTTGATTTATGTATCGAAGTAGGTAAACGTATTACGCTGTCAGACGGTAATATCGCGTTTGACGCGTTGCGGGAGCGAACTGCCAAATCTAAAATCAAAGGTTGTATGGGAAAGGAAATATTTCTGGAGATTTTAGGATCTGATTGTATACACACAGGCTGTCCACCAGCGAAGACTTTGTCTTTGATTACAGATTTATTTGTCGGTATATAAAATTTCGGTATTTCTCATTATTAGTCTGCGGAAACGACGGTATCCCATATCAGGTTTGATTGACTAGCAACTTATTTGGTCGTATAGATTTTAGTTAATGTAACCATGGATAAGCCAATGTATTTGTAGTATTTTCAATCTGGTGCTCGCCGTTGTAAATTTTTAATTCATGCGCAGTTGTGGTAACGACTTCACTAGTTTTTATTAGGTTGCCCAGGAGAGTTTTCCTGGGTAATGTGAGTTGTTGAAAATAAAAGAAACCGGCCTTCTTTTTCGATCTTCTGAGCAAATAGTTTAATGTACACACTTTGAACGGTACAACTTCCTGTTTGGGGCACAATTGATGTGAATCCAGTTATTTTGATGGCCTGGAATCTGCTCTGAGCCAATCCTAGTGTATTGCTATCTCTAACGTTTGAGGCAATTTGGCTGATGGTTTTCCGCTGGTGTCTGAAATGACTTCAGCAATTCGGAACATATATTGGACGTGTTATATCTACCTGTAGTAATCATTTGTTTTAACTATTTAAATCGGAATACGTACATGGTATTTCAAGGTTAAATATTTCTTTATTAACTGTCCAATTGTTTAGTAATTTGTATGGTTTGAGATTGATAGAAATTCTTTAGTATATGTATATGCTTTTCCTGTGTATATTACATTTTCATGCTTTGGCGTATTGAATTATGAAAGGCCGTTTGTTGGGATTTTGGTGGGATATTTGAATTGCCTCAATCTAAGTAAAACGACAAAATTAAGTTCTTAGTCTGAATTGAGATAAGAGAAATACTTATTATTGTGATTTTTATATAGTAAATGAATCTACTCACCTGAGATTATATCTTTCGCTATAACTTCGGTAAATATCACAGCTTATGAGTGTTGCATAGAAAAAATAATCTTTAAATTTAATATATCTATCATCGATTTCCATATTTTGAACATTACTACAAAAGCCTTTCAGTACATTTCAATCAGGGCTACGAGCGAATACTGCATCAATCTTATTATTTAAGCGAACACCCAACTCCTCAGAAATATTTTTAGTTATTTATGATATTGTTTAACGCGATTTGTCAAGGTAACTTGATCATTTTAAATGATTTATAATAAATTTTAAATTTTTGCCACCCCTATATACCAACCCTTCTTTATAAACCTTGCTTCACTTCACCCAAAATATCCTTCAATTTACTTAACAGCAAACACTTCATACTTCACGTACATGGAACGGTTTCACACCGTAATCATACCGTCAACTCCAATAGCGTTAGCATCACCATTTCATCACGGCAAAGGCACTAGATAATAAAGTACAACACCCTCTCCCGGACATGAAATTTAATATATGAGATCACATACTTACCTACACTTCACCTGTCTTTGAGTGTGTCAACATTGTACATACCAGAAATAATTATATTTGTTCGCAGGCCAGAAGTGGTAGCGCTAGTAGTTACAGAAGCCTGAGTCAGGTAATTTTGCTCTTCTAGTCGTAAAAGACAAGTGTACTTTACTCTGCGATCGTGTACACCTGTTCTTTTAGAGTGAGATACCTAGATAGTGTATACATACTATTAGCGTTTGCCTTACTTAGATCAGTCTTATCTGGATTTTATTTTATTTTTTGTTTGTCATTACACTTTTGTTCTTTTGTCTTCACTTATTTGGTAGATGAGAGACTGCATTGTATTAATTTGTTTTGCTAGAATGTTATCTATTGATTCTATAGTTGATTATTCTAGTTTAGGCTTTAGTGTATATAGTTATTCAAGTGATAATAAATGCGAGATATGTTAGCCATAATGAACCGTCCACAGATAAATGCCACACCCTGCTATAAATAGTACTGATGAAACAATTATCTTGGAAGTTATTTTAGTTACTTTGATTCTCTTGATAAAGGCATTAAAATCACGTAAAATGTATCAGTCGAGCAATGAAATGCATTATAGGTACTTACCTGTTTTCGGTGCCCAAATAAAAGTTTTCCAGTACAGTATGTTTAGAAATTATTTAGGGAATAATTAATTCGCTTCTTATAGAAATGAAAACCACAAACAGAATATTTTTACTAGTTGAAAAACACTTGACTCATCGGCACATATCAATGTACATACATAGATTATTTTTGGCACAAATTTTCGTAAAATAAGCATTACTTTCTCTGCATGTAAAGGCATGATATTAGTTTTATTAGATTTATTACAATTTTTGGTAAAAAAAAAAAAAAAATGGAAATACTGGAAGATTAGAAGGAATTGAGAAATAGAACTTTAAATCGATTCAAATTGATTTATTTAGACCTAACTGTATAAAATTCTTTTATAATAAATATTATACAACCTACTTAAAATAGATAGTAATGTGCTATTTGTTTCTATTCAATAATGTTGTACTATCTATAACATTGTTTTTTTTTGTTTTTTGAAAAAATAAAAGAGTATTTAATAATTTATATATTACAAAGTAGTGTCTTGTATGTTGGATGGGAAGCCGAGTTATCTAGTCGCCAGTCATCATTTCCATGAATTCTGTAAAAGATAGAATAAAAAAAAATGGCATGAGAAGAGATGTTTTACAATCTAACATTGTATATCAAAGAAAATGACTATACTACATATTAGCGTGTGGTCTGGTGGTTTGAAGGTTTGGTGTGTGTCCCCTAGAGGACACAAGCCTAAATTCCTTGAGTACTCAGTGGACGATGGGAATATAGCCGGCGCTGTTTGGTAGACAGACAATCGAATCTGTCCGTAGAGTAATCAAATCTAATCCCTCCCCCTCGAATCGATGATTTTAATACTTTTGTCCACGTACAGTTTCGGTTGTTTTCGGAAACATACATAATACTTATATTTTGTTTAGTCTACCTCTCTGTTAGTTCACCCAGTTAAAATACCAATCGGCTTGGTCAATCGCAGTATATCTATACCTAAATATAGGATAGAACCTGCGTGTATGCGATATGCATATGACCACTTTTTAACGCTTCCTCAACGCAAATGTTTATTACGTTAAAATTACGCGCATGCGCACGTTACGTCAAGAACAAGTAGGAGTTTCCGACATATATCCATCCCCCTTTGATTTCGGAATTTTTTAGGATGTGTCAGCAATGTAGTAGTATTAGATACATATATGTTTTTACACGACTCACCTTCGAAATCAACAGTTCCCGAACCGTCAGTATCGATTTCCGTTATCATCTCGTTCAGCTGATCGCCGGTCAGCTGATCATCCAACGCTCCCAGGATTTCCCTCAAACTGGAGGTGGGGATGTAGCCGTTACCTGGGAACAAAAAAAAAACCAATAACGTAACAAAATCCATTCACCTTTAATTTCCGACATAAACCGGTCGACAAATTCAACCCTAAGCGCGTAAACGATACGATTAAAAACCCCTTTCATAAAAAAAAGACCGCTATAGAAAAGCGTTTTAACTGAAGCGATTTTTACGCCCCCCTAACGGCAGTTATGAAAGCCCAGGGCGTAGGTTAATCGACGTTAAAACACCGGCTTTAAAGGGTTTTCCGATATAATTAATGTGTTTGGCAACAGTTTATGACGTGCTTTGTAAGCCGACGAGGTAACGAGTAAAGTTTATGTAATTTCACAAAATTGTGGGCTATTTTGAATTGGGAAGTTCTCGTCTAGTTTGAGTGTTGATATCTAACCTTCAAAGTCATACCAAGTCAATATACCGGGTGTTCATTTGAAAACTTTCCACTTTCCAAAAACTAAACGCCGAAATGTAGTGTTTCAAAATACCATTAAAATGAGGTATTACTTGAAACCTACCCCTTTCCGTTTAAGATTTTTAAGGGGGTTGAAATAGTTGAAGCAATTTGGATCAAATATATCTCTCTCGATAGTACTTCTTATGTGTTTCAGAAAATTTTTCAAAAACTTTAAGGTGGGAAGTTTTCGATTGAAGCATTCATGGTGATCTCAAAATAAGCAATATAATATCTTTCTTTCTTTGCTTATGTATATCTAAATGAAAAGAGTGGTTACTGAAGTACTATAAAGCATAACAAAAATAGAAAAATCTACCTTCTTTGTCGTACAATCTGAAAGCTTCTTTCAATTCCTTTTGGAGAGCTTCATCGTCCTCTGACTCCAAAAAGTGACTTGCCACAGCGCAGAATGCATCAAAATTCAGCACTCCTGTATCTGCAATGATAAAAACGAGACTCACTATATAACATAAAATGGTAATATCAACATTTTGGAAATTCTAATAGCAGAATAAATTTCTGACTTTACTAGACACGTCTTGTCGATGAGACCCATATCTATACTATGTAGTTTTTCAAAAATCTTCGAAAGGGCAATGTACGAACGCTTAATGTCGTTTTTAATTAGTAATAATTTAATTGCTCCTAGTCAGTATGGGTTTATCAATGGTAAATGTACGGATGGCGCGATATTTGAAGCACTTGACTTTGTGTATCAATCTCTTGATGAGGGAAAACTGGTAGGTAGTTTATACTTTGACTTATCAAAAGCCTTTGACGGTGTAAATCATGCCCAGCTTCTGAGTAAGATATCGCGCTATGGTGTTAGGGGGCTTGCTTTAAAGTGGCGTTTGTTTATATCGGAGATGGGGTGGGTGGTGTGTATTCATCAGCTATAAATGTTACGAGAGGTGTCCCTCAGGGATCAGTTCTTGGACCTCTGCTATTTATTTTGTTTGTGAACGATCTGCATCATTCCTTTGCGGATGGTGATCTATTTCAATTTGCTGATGATACTACTGCGGCACGGAGGCAGAGTTGGCACAGGTTGGCAATCAGTATGCTGAAGCAATGAGGGCGTGGTGTTGCAATAACGGTTTAGAAATTAACCAATCGAAAGCAATCGAACTGATTTTGTGGTGGACCAAATGTTTGTCGTACCGCGTTCTGTCCACAACTCATTATTTCAAACGTCGCTAAACGTCAAGAAACCCTTGAAATGATAAAAATGGCCTACAAGGCTGATGCTTTGGGAAAAACACAAGTTTTTGAGTGGTTTTCCCGTTTTAAAAGAGGTGATGATGACAAAGCACGGTCTGGTCGTCCTTCCACTGCCCGCACATTTGAAAATTTTGACAAAATTCGGAAAATCGTCTTTGAAGATTGACGACGGACCATCGAAGATGTTGCAGCTGTCGGGAGTTCATTTCAGCGAATTTTAACGGAAGATTTGTGGATTAAAAGGATGGCTGCAAAATTTGTGCCGCGACTGCTTTGTGTTGAACAAAAAGAAGAGGGCGTGAAACCAGAAACCATGCTGTGCTATCTCAATTATCTACTACTTCGGTATATAAATCTTCAATTAAGTTTTAGATATATATGTTGTACATACAATCATTCGAAGCATTAGTTTAGAGCCATTCATCATCGCAATTCCCTGCCCTTATCTTGAAATGATACGTTGGCGTTCTGAGTGACAAATCTTCGCTTTTGTTTGCCTCGAACACATAAAACGCCGCTCTGCTCTTCCGTACATCGGGCCTCGGGCATACGGCTCTTCCGTTTATGGATCATTACAGATTCTGGCGCGCATGTGCTTTGCCGTTCGATACTATTGGAAAAGAAGGTAGCAGAAGATTGTTTTGAAATGCGTGCGAATCGGCCAGAATGGTGCAGCAAACGTAGCGTTTCCGCCGTAAAGGAAAATTACCCTGGGCGCGGAGATTGAATGGTGAAATGCTTCGAGGTCTGATAGTTTCCTGTCGTGTTATTGCACGAAGTTCTCTGTAAATGATTCGAAGCGTGAACTCCTCATAACTGGCAAATGGAAATATACAGAGTGAAGCAGTAATATATGATGAAGGTTCTTCTTCGTGCATATAAAAAAGATTTCTTCTGTCAAGAAAATCTATTTCTTTAAAAAGGTTTACTTCTTTCAAACGTATTTACATTTGAAATAACAAATTATTCTTGTATAGAAACAATTGTTTATTTAGTTATAGTAAATTAAAACGAAATTATTTTGGACGATTTATTTTTGACATTGTCGCCGTCAGCACATCGTCGTCTTTTGTTCCTGGAACGAACTTAACTCCCATCTTGGAAATGCTTGAACTCGTTAATTGGGAATCTTACAATTAGTTTCGGCTTTGATCAGCGTTGCGAATTCTGTAGCGACTTATCGATTGCCAAAGCAAATAATTAAATTCCTCAGTGACGATTCCTATCGAGGGTTAAAATGTCGACGCCCAACCCTTGCCTCGGTCAAATCTGTTGACATCCGGATCTGGCTGCTCGAGGGCACTGAATGATTGAGTTGGTATCGATTATTGTGGAAACTTTAGCGTTCGCTATATAGGTTGGTGTATTCGTTATTTATCTCTGTCACTGCTGCGAGAGTAAATGCGTGTGTTATATTGAAATGGTGTCGCTATTATTGTTTGGAGCATTAATGGAGAAGGATGTTGAGAAATGGTTCTTTTAAATAGCAATAAATTATCTATTTTCTCAGTGTAAGTAACTGTTACTATGTGGAAATGTTCGCAATTTCAGTAATAATAAAAATATTTTGATTAGATATTCTAAATCCCAAACAAAAGTGATTTTGATTTTATTGTATCAAGGGTGAAAAGTGACGTTTAATCGAACGAGACCGATTCGAAGATAGAGAGCGCCACTTTATTGAATTGAACTATGAATCGAACGGTCAACGCATCATTTCCGTTACTTTACCGTCCACGGACGGTAGATTAAAATAAGTACATATCGAATTAAAGTACCAAAGCGTCACTTCCGTTACTTTACCGTACTCTTCTGTCAAGATTCGGAATTTTGTCTGGGTTCGGTTGCTGAATAGCTGTCAAACAATCTGTCATTCAAATATAAGTGATCCGTATTGTGAACACTACAAATGCAAGTAAATTGAGTTTAGTATGTGGTAATTATGTGGTAGCCGAGAAAATTTTGTACGGACCGCGGCTGGAAAGTGTCTTATCGAAATCGTTTGGTTGCTCGCCTCGGTTAGCAGTCTCCAAAATCGTTCGATAATACGTCATTTTCTAGCCTTGATACCTACGTAGAAGCTATGCATTAACACATTCAGTTTTGTTAAAGCAATTAATTACTTATTTCGGTATGTATTTTGAAAATTAATTGAAAAATAATAAAAATTAGAAGATTTTCCAACGCGAGTTTTCTATAAGGAGACGGGTTTAAAAAAATTAAAAATAAAAGAAAATTAAAAAATCAAAAATTCTGAAAATTAAAAAATAACAAAACTTAAAATTAAAACAAGTTCCAACGCGGGAGGCATAGCGTCAAGTTTTACATAGCAAGACGGGGTTAAAAAAATCAAAATCGGAAAAAAAACAAAAGTTTTAAGAATTAGGTAATTAAAAAATAAAAATTGATAAATTGAAACGCCATTATACACACCCATACCTACTCTACAATATTTAAAAGAGAGCGACTAAAAGAGGGTCTTCCAGCTTTTTCAAAGGGGTACATTCCAGGTGGAACGCGAGCTTTCCAATTCTAGTATATAGTCGCCGTCAGGATATTTTAAAATGACCTCAATTCGTACTAATCGGACTATAAGCGTTTGCTATTGTGCTTACCTATGAAGAATAATCGTTTACAGTATTTGTCTAAAAAAATTAAAAGGTGGTACGGGTTTTAATAACATTTTATAATATTGCACTTTACATTTAAACTAATAAGTTATTCGTGTAGTAACTATGGATTGGTTTTTAATGATATTGATTATATTATTAGTATTTAATTATTTAAAACAGCACCTGCAGAACCTTTTAATTTTTTCAGAATACCCCCCACAATAGACGTTTTATAACCCTTGTAACCCTTATAGTCCGATTACTGCGAATTCAGGTCATTTTAAAATATCCTGACGGCGACTATACTTATATAATAATGTAAAGTTTTTCTTCAACAATTATGATTTGGTTAACATAACGAAATATTTTCAATTTTTACAACAAAATGATTTTTGTTGACCGAATGCATTTTCTTGTCTCAGTGTAAGAAAATATAATCAACATGTTTTTTTTTTTAATCTAAAGTCAGTGATGCTTCTTTTGTGATGTAACTTATTTTTTCTCGTCCAAGCATTTAGCAACATATTTCTTCTTTCGTATATCTCCCGTTTTAATTTCGTTAAGTATCTAATTCTTCAAGTTCTCTCATCCACTGAAAGGTATGTACATATACGCCCTCGCGTCCCACCTTGCGATCTTTACTCGCCGTGCTATGCTATACTAGCTAGAGTAGTTAGCATGATTGTGGATCACCCGTTGACGTCAGGGGAACCCAGTACGCTGTCTCCTCGTTGGCATGTTTTTTCCCGTCGCGTCGTCCACACTAACGCGCCGCGCTAGACTGAGCGGCAATTACATTGAAAGCCTCTTCCGTGCGTTAGGCATATTATCTGCCCCCACGGTGTTGGTAGAGGTGATAGTCCCGGGGCGTACATTCGGTGAATTATTCATTAGCAGAATATGCTTTTACCCTTGACACGGTGTAGATACAGCACGTGTGGAATGGGCCTTCCCTCATCAAGGTGCGTGCGTCTACTACATTATTACATTATGTTTTTGTCCCGTTTCGGTAAATAGATTAAAGGCGATGTAGGATGACTTTGATGGCCTTCGGAATTGAAGATAATATACAGAATACATGTATTTATTTTGTCCAGATAAGCTTGGTCCATCTGATAGAATTAGCTCTAGTTTCCAGAGAAGTCTTGGCTTTTATTCAATAGATTTTTATGTTACTTCATTTGCTTATATAGGGAGAACCAATAGTAATTACAATCGAAAGAACACGGAAAGCAATAGCATTACCGAAAAACGGACGTGCATACGACACAGTATCTGACTCAAAACTATGGGAAGTTGATAAAAGTTAATAACAAAATTATAATGCGCGACACTAGAATCCTTTTTAAGGATCAAAATTAAAATGTCAGAAGCCGCAACTGTCTCTCAAAATTTTGACAGAATTTACAGTATAGACAAAACTATTGGTCAGAAATGCATATAACCATATATCAATTCAAAAGTGTTTTTTAGATAACTATCCAAACAATTACTAAAAAAAAACCGTATATTTGCAAATAATTTTAGAAAATGCGCAGTGATTGTGCTATATACGTAAAAAAAAATCTTATTTTTCTATTTTTAGTAGTTCCAAAACATAGCTGACATTCCTAATTGAAGGCATGACGTTCGATATTTTCAAAGGAATATTTCGGATTTAACCTGTCAGACGCTCAGAAAATTAATAGCTAACTAACCTTATATTCCTAGATTTAAAAACAGATGTGTCCCAGTTTCGTAAATCCGAATTGTTCAACAACAAAAAGACTATATATCAATCGAATAGAATGTACTGACGTTTTTGTGGCGATAAAAATATAGGGTGTCTTGCTATACGTATCTATTATTACAACCACTTACCGCCTGGGGCATTTTCATCTAATAAAGCGTCCAGTTCGGCATCATTGTAGGCCGCTCCTAACGTATTCAAGATTGTCCTGACTTTTTCCTTTTCTATGCTGCCTTTCTTGCCCGAGTCGAACATGCTGAAGGCCTTCTGAAGCACTGGAAATTCACACCGCAATATTTAATTAATATAATCTACATATTTTATAACCCAGATGGTGACGCGTTTCGAAATTGCAACGTATTTTGCGCGAAGTGAAGTAAAAATAGGTGTTTATTGCGTCACCATTCGATTATCTCATCGGGTTTTGGTATATAAAAGAAATACAATTAATTGTCTGTTCTCGAGGTCCAAACGATAGGATATTTTTAGAGTGAAAAATGACCAACAGGTTTTTATTACTTGGATTATTTTCAAGATTCTTTTTTTTCTTTCTAAATCACGAGTGTTGTTACAACATTAACAATAAATTCTCAGTCTTTTATAATATCTGCCTACCTATTTTTTTTTTTTTTAGCGAATTGTTCTATATCTGTTTTCTTTACGTTTTATTTCATTATTTTATTCTATTGCAGATGCCACCATTAAAAAGAATTGAGCAGTATTTTGTTGTAGTGGCAAATTTATTGCTGCGAATATATATAAAAAGAGTTTTAGTATACAAAAAGAAAAATCATAGTTATAAGATCGAATCGCCTCCATTTTTTTGGCAATCCTATTGATATATAGGGAATTTCTATTAAAATGAGCCACCTCAAATAACTGTGATTTATATAAAATTCCGAAACTTGTCAAGCCTGATATAGTACACTACGACCTGAAAGATCTATTGTGTCCCCTCTTCTCGCTGTATCTACAGCTGGCCGTCCAGTCTGATTCCTTTTAAAAAGTGCAGATTGTCAGAAGGCCCCAGATTAAGTAACTCTCCCTCTTCAATTTCACATGCTCCCAGGTGCAGCGCCCTTGAGTTGCACAATGCAGCGCAGTTTGTAAGTAGATGGATGGATGTTTCATCCTGTTCCCCACAAAATCTACATTCGGCTTCCTTCGCTATTCCAAGCCTGCTTAGATGTCCGTTCGGTTTACAATGGCCTGTAAGGATACCTGTCAATATGCGAATATTATTTTTACTCAGGTTAATGCATTCTGTAGATCTCTTCTGGTTATAGGTTTGCAGAAGCGTTTTAGCTTGCCTAATTCCCTGGAGATTCTTCCAGTATTTGGATTTTCTCTGCTCCACTTCATTTTTCAGTTTCTCAAGTGTTGTGCTGCTACTTATCCCGCAAAAAAGTTCTGGCCCTACAAAAGGTGTTCCAGCCCCTCTCTTAGCGAGATTATCTGTTATTTCGTTTCCTTTCACTCCTGTGTGTCCCGGAACATACAGTAGGGTTATCTTGTTCCTTTTTAGTTTTTCTAGACATTCCCAAACCATTTTGGAGCTGATTATGTTTGACCTCAGGATTATGGATTCTTGACAATCAGATATTATGATAATTTCTTGCTTTTCGTACCTTCTGTCAATGTTGAACTGGACCTATCTTTCAATAGCGTGTATTTCCGCCTGAAAGATACTTGGGCACATCCCCAAGCTTTCGAAATATTTAATTCTAGGCCTATATATCCCACTACCGTTTTGGAACCATCCGTGTATCATTTGATGGCGTTTCTAAACAAAATTGCCGCATATGGAGTGAAATCAATCCACCACAGACCCTACAGACTCCATTACATCCAGAAAAATGCACCGTTTGGTGCGGTTTACACCCTGGTGGCATCATTGGACCTTATTTCTTCAAAAATGCAGCCGGAGCTCGCATTACGGTCAATGGAGATCGTTACCGCACCATGATCAATGATTTTTTGTTTGAAAATATGGATGACATTGATCCGGGCGAGATGTGGTTTCAACAGGATGGCGCTACGTGCCATACGGAGACCGCAACAATCGACAAAATTTGGCGATAAGGTTATTTCGAGAAATGGACCTGTCAATTGGCCTCCAAGATCGTGCGATGTAACACCTCTCGATTATTTCCTGTGGGGTCACGTGAAGTCACTAGTTTATGCTGATAAACCAGCAACAATTGACGCCTTGGAGGCCAACATTGTTCTTGTTATTCGTGCCATACGGCTAGCAATGCTCGAAGAAGTGGCCCAAAATTGGACGTCCAGAATGCGCTCCGTCAAGAACAGCCGTGGTAGCCATATGCCCGAAATCATTTTCAAATGTTAATGCCATATATTGATCTTTCGATTAAAACAATTGTTTTGATTAAAATTTAATTTTTTGTGTTATTTTTTACAATTTAAAGTTCTATCGGGCTTAAAAAAAATACCCGTTACAAGTTGCAAATCATGCACTTTTTGCTTACTAATTAGTTGCCGTACAGAGAATTAAAAGACTTAAAGGGTGGTCACAAAATCCATCTGGCCTATTAAAATTTACTCCCTGATATGACAATTGACATGTTTCGGAACTTTGAATACATCACAACAGGTAAATAGTTTCAATTGAAGTGTCCTGTATGTACAGGCATCCAAGCGTAGAGTTGCTTGGATGCCTGTACAATATCGATTAATGTATATAAACAACTGCGAGATATACAGGGGAGTTAGTTAGCTACACTTACTTGCCATTTGTTCCTTATCAAGTGATTCTGCCTGAAAAAAAGATATTAAAAGAATCAGTATATAAATGAAATATTTGAAAATTATTGCATTATCATATCAAGCATAATACTGTTTTAACAATTTCAGCTTGTCATGTAATAAATTATTATTTGTTGCTTTTATCCTAGAAGCAGATCAATTTTTGTTTTGAAATCACATTACGTGGTAGTTATTTTTAAGGTTAATTACGCTACCTTTCTTAATTTTGGATATCCTACTTTTTACTGAACTTTTCGAATCTGTAACGCATTTGTGACAACTTTTTATGTCTGCCACCGACCCATCTGTTGTGTTTTTCGAAATAATGGTAATTTTTGCAAAGCTAAGACTAACGTAGATATATGTAAATTACTTTCGCAAGTGTAATAAACAACACTTAACCAAGTTTTAAACGCATGAAACTGCAATCTACTTCATTGGCTATTCCCAACTGTCAATTTCCGTACGCACCCGATCAGCTCGCTGCATTTAGCTATCATGGTTTAGGGTGTTCGTGAGTATACAACAAAAAACAGCCAACATCTGCTCGAAGCTTATAATCCTTCCACTATCGCGGTGTCCTCTTTATAGTAATAGTAATAGTAATAGTAGTTTAATAGTTCATAATGAAAATTACATTGAACACGTCAACAGAAGAAAGAAAAAAAAAAGATTAAAATAATTTGTAACAATACAGAGGTACAGCAATACATTTTAAAATCTATCATTATAAAAATCTTCAACACTATAATACACCTTAGCTGTTAAAATGTTTTTTAATGCCTTAAGAAATTGTTTACCTGGCATTTTCTTAATGTTCTCAGGCAAATGATTATATATTTTAATGCACTGGTAGATAGAACCTTTCTGGAGCTTCGTGAGGTCTGTCCGTGGCGGCACTAAATGATTGTTAGCAATTCCGCGCGTCCCGTAGTTGTGTTCAAGTTCAAACTTTTTGAAAAAATCATTGTAGTGCTCTTTCACAAACCTGGCGCATTCGAGTATAAAGATGGATGGAAGGGTAAGTATCTTATACTGGAGAAACACTGGCTTACATGATTGTCTTCGATTTAAATTAAACATTGCCCTCAGACAGGCTTTTTGTAGTATAAATATGCGATTTGATGTTGTAGAGCTTGCCCAAAAAATGACACCATATCTTAGCCTGGAAAAGACGGAGGCGTAGTATACACTAAGAGCAGCTTCCACGCCGACAGTCCGCGATATCGTTCGTAAACAGTAACACGCACTGGATATGTTGTTTGCGAGGGCGTCCATCTGTGGCTTCCACGTTAAATGAGGATCTAGATTCACACCGAGGAAAACCGCACTATTTGAACTGGTAAGTATTTGGTTTTTGTGCATTACTTGAGTTGTTTGTTCACAGGTGTTGAAAAATAATAATTTTGTTTTATTTATGTTTAATTTTAAGTTATTGTTTGTAAACCACTCATTATATTTATCTAAGTTTTCTTCTACAGCTTGTGCTACTTGTGTCAGTAGGTTTCTTCTTATTGTGCAGGAGGTATCATCCGCAAAGAGAACTGTTAGATCTTCACACACACCTGGGAGGTCATTAACATACAGCAGGAAAAGGAGAGTTTTTATAAACCTGTACACAACGAACCAATGCCTGATAATGTATATCTTTTCTGTTGTTTTTTTTTAACTAAAACACATAGGGGCAAGCAGAGTAATTTACGGATTTACCAATTTGCATTCGATGTATGTAGATACGAAACTGTATACATTCCCAAACAGATTGATTTATCGACCGTACATTAATGTGTATATACTTCGGTTTTAGTTGGTAAATTGCACAAATAAAAATGTAAATCGAACAGGATAAACCCTCTTTTTTTTTAACAGACGATCGTTGTTGTGAAACTGGCACGCTGTTTTGGCATTGCGAATTATTTTTTTTCTTTCCTAAAACTTTTTGTTTACATTCCATCACACGACAAGCACTCTTGGCGTAACACGCCAGATAATCAAAGCGTAGTTTTTCGGCCGGTTATTATTCATCTAATAGACGCGAATGCTTTCAAACCCTGCCAAAAAATGCAAAATAAAAATTGCTGATTTCGCGTAGGTGTTATAGTTAACGCGTTTAAAGAATGTTAAGTGAAACTGAGGGGCCGTTTTATTAAAACTATATTGCGATTATTATACGGACCAAGTTCCTGTTATATAGTTGGTTTAATAATTGGAATTTGGAATGCCGCCAAGGCTGACCCGAATGCGGTAAAACTAATTGTAAGCGGAATAGAATCAGTTTTATTTTAAAAACATAAATATATATATATAGGTATATATACAGAGCTTCCCACAACGAACTACTGCGATCGATATATGGAAAATTATTAACTGGAATTAACAGCAATTTTACTCATTCCAGCAAAATACACGCAACTCTGAAGCCCCTATCGTTATACAGGCTGTTCAATCATCAATTTTCTTATTTTAAATAGAACACGCTGTATATTTTTATATTTTTGAATTGCCCTTAAAATTCTAGTTAAAATTTTTATAGAGATCCCTATACCTAAAATTATTTGTTTTCGAGATATTTCGATTCTTTTTGAAAAAAGTGACATATAATATACAAGTCTTTAACTTAAATAAATGCTATTATCTCAATGTGCTCTTGCGAATTTTTTCAATCTATCTGGGATACTTGCAAATTGAAGGTAAATGCATCAAGGTGCATGACAATTAAAGTATCTGTGCATGAAAATTGATAAAAATTAAGGGCGATCCACTATTAAGTTCCCCATACCTATACCGATTAACTTTTTCGAGTTATTTGAAAGAAAAGTATTTTCTGACATTTTAAAAAATGTGGCAAGTTAGCCCATATATGTAATAATACTATATATTGCGGGTCTCGTATAGAACCAGTGGCACAAATTTCCGCCGATGAAGAGGGATGGAAGATACACTTCTTTGTCTAACTATGTTCTCTGACAGTTCTTATGTTTGACAGATTTTGTTTAGTCAAAAGTCAGAGTAGTTGTCTATGGTCAGAATATAGGTTATCTCTGGTGAGAATACACAAATCATAAATGTGTATGTAAACAATAAAGATTATTTTTATGTATATGATTGAATATATTTTAACATTGTGCAGAATAATAATAATTTGAATTCTTTGGAACAAATAACATCAAAAGTTGGGAAAAGTTCTACCAGATATTTAATGTATTCCTAGAGGCTACTAGAACGGTAGACAAACCCAAACATGATGATGGAGGCTTACATCTATATGATACTTACTGTTACCTACTATATTGCAAGGGAGAGCAAAAATTAAAATATGAGGCTATTATCAAGAAATTTCAACTGGTTGAATATTATGAAAGAAAGACTCAACATCGAAAAGCAGTTATTAAGTGCAATTGTGAACGTGATACATAAATAAAACCAGGAAATCTGAGAATATTCTAAATTTAAGTTTATTTTTGTGTGAATTTTTTTCTCTCTAGAAGATAGTAATAGTGCACCGATAATTTTGGACACAGTGTATACAGTCTATAATGAAAGAAACATTAACTTAAAAGAAGTCAAAATTTCTATTAAAAAAAAATTAATTTAATATCACAAAAACATGCAATAAATATAATTAATAGCATTTTTGATAAAATAAATTTATATAATTAATAACGTTTTCCATAATTAACGATAAAATAAAATTCACACGCAATTTATAAAACAATCTTTATATAAAACATAAAATTTTCAATTTAAAACAAAAAGAAAAACACTGATCTTATCAATAAGTCAAAATGATTTTGTCAAATATTTTTTTAATTTTATACAAAATGTAGATAAACGAATAAGATTTAATAAAACCGAAACATTTACATTAACAATTATTGTTATTATTATTATTATTTAAGAGATCTACAAGATTTGATTTATAAGAGTTAGTCAAAAAGCATTGCCTACTAACCATTTTTGCGGCTTAAAGATAAATTTAACGATCACTTATACTGTATACTCAATCGGCTGCTTCGCGCGAACCTTCAAATTGTTCGACTGATCAACCGCCGAAATTTCCGAAGATCTTATAATACATTACCATAGAAACACCCGCACATTCCGTCCACAAGTATTATTATAGTTTATGGAAACGGGTGGTGCGGTAGTTGGTTGGTCTACAGTGGTGTCGCTTTTAAAATTAGATTCGATTTTCTTTAACCGGTAGCACGGTCACAACCCACTATACAACGTCAAGTTCTTAGAGGGACGTATTTATATCACTGTCATGTTTGTACCTATAGAAGTGTCTGTGACTGTTTTACGCTTTTAGGTAGGGTATTTAAATATTTATCTTGCCGTATATAGGCGTAAATTTAATGGTAATATACATATATAATTGTATATTTGGGGATGAGATACTTGGAAAATTAAAAAATAACAGTTCAAAACAATTTGTAATAAGTTCGTCAGAACTGAGATAATAACGCAAAGAAATAGCTGTCTAAAGTCCGGAAAACAACGAGATTTTGATGTTTCGATTAAACATATGAATAGTTATTTGTTATTTATGAAACAGTGCTTCAAATGAGCTTTTTGCTGCACGTCATGTTAAATCGCCTTAGGGTGCAAAAACTCCTTCACGTACAGTTTCATACAATATTTTAACTACATTCTACCTATTAAAAATATCATTAGATAAATGCAATTTATTGGCAACATAATAAATTTCAGTAGTTCACAATTTATACAAGTGGTCCAGATTTTTTTCGGGATACTTTACTAGCGTATTCTAACAACAAAATTAATGACAAAAGGTTATATAAACAGTTTGTTAAAAAAGAAGTAAAAAAAAACATTTATCCAATCTTTAGTTAGTCACATATGCACATAAAATGAAGAAACTTCTCTTCTGTAAGCAACATTCCCTATATCGATTCTGTCCGCTCTCCAATAGATCCAATTCTGTGCGGAAAACCATTCGACCGAACATCTACAGGAAAATCGAGGAGTTTCTCGGCCGGATATAGAAAGCAGCGGTAGTACCTTTTAAATTATATCACGAACAACCGGGAATTCCTCTTCTGACGGAGAACACCCACGTTCGCTAAATATCTGTCAGCGCCCAGCTGTTCGATCCAAGAGAATCTTTCAGAGGACCTCGTCCCAACTTTCTAGTTCCATCGGTCGAATTTTGTCATCTTATTACTGTGCTATTGTGTCCGCTAGTCTTTCGTTTTCCTGTTGAAAGTTGAAGTTTCTTAAAGGTGACGTCTTGTTTTTTTTTTTTTTCGTTTTCATTTCCAGCTGTCTTGTCTTTTTATTATTATTTTCTTAGTTCCGCGATGGAAACTTTTAGACGATGTGTCGCTTGTATATCAAATCTGGCATTATGTCAAAATTTACCGTATGAAATTACGCTGACAAGTGGGATGGATACAATATTTAAAACAATACACATATTTGGAAAATTGTAACGTGCATTTCGTAGGTAAATGTATACTTCAGTCAAGCATGTAAAACAAAAGAAATGTTGGATGAAGGATCCAACTTTTACAATTCTTAAATTGCTGGATGGATTTATGCTAAATCCTTGATAAGCATTCGTTAGAAAATGTTTGGTATTTGGTTTCGTATTAAACCGACGAGGATGTGGTGGGCCCGTTATCAATTTGCAAACTTTTCATACTTCAACCAAGCTTTTTAATATAAATCGCTCATATTCCCTAAGGGTATAACGAGCTGTAATAATGATGCGGTTCGCCTATAACAAAATGAACATACAAAATACGTATATAAACGCATCATTCAGGAGAGCGCCTTCCCGTAAGAAAATGCGCACGTCATAAAAGAAAGCCCGGCTGCTTATCGCGGCACGAACGGGTCGTATAACCCGCCCACCGGCCACACTAACTTCTGATGCCTATTTATAATCCCTCACAATCGGCTTTCGCCAAGACAATACTTGGAGGCAGCCGTGAATTGGGCGTGAATCGAGGTGTTCTGTTTTGTTCTGAATACGTGCCAAAATCGCACAACAAGATGTATATATTTATTATAATATAACTTGACACACTTTCCGTAATTTTCTTATTAGATGTATGTAAATAATTTGATTTGTTTAAGGGAAATTTTGCTGAAGATATAGGAAAAACAATCAACAATTACAGAATATTTATCCGAAAAAATAAATCAAATTTTCAAATCATATAAGTTCAGAATCGCGGATCAAAATAATAACAAATTACAAAACCAAATCTATACAACATCAAAATCAAAGATCACACGTTGTATAATTGACTGTAAAAATTGTAGATGTGAAACAATGCAATATTTGGAAAGACGATGAAATATGATAAATATAGCAAAAATCTTACTGCGCTAAAAAAAACCTGAAATAACTCAAAATCATTCTTTTGATTGAACATAACAATTCTAAATAAAGAACAAAGTTTAACAACACGTAATATACTTGAAATAATCCAAATTTTTAAACATAAAAACGCGGTTTTAATAATAAAACAGATTCACAATATCTTACCAAACTATATGATTTAATTTTATAATTATTAATATTTTTTTAGAAATTTATATATAAAATTTAAAAACGTTTTTCGTATTTCCCAAAAAATTTAACTAATATATTTTACGACGCAATCTTTATATAAAACAGTTTTCAAAATTAAATATTAAAACAAAACAATATGCCCTGTATAAATATATTTACTATAAAAATTTTTCTTGAGAGCAGTATGCATATTTAACCTTACTGCATAAAAAGCATGTTTTTGCATGTAATATTTGCCTTTTCTTGATTTAAGGTAATCGTTAATTCTCAATATAATATACTAATTATCTCTTCCGATTTAGGCCCGCAATAAACCAGCGGACGGTAGTGTAGGTCACGTGGCCCAAAAAACTCAATGCCCGCGGACGCCGACGCACGGCCCGAAGAGCGCCCAACAGAAGACCCAAGGCAAACCGGCCCAGAAACCTCCTCAGGCGCAACAGAAGGGACAACCGATCAAACAGGCGCCGGCAAAAGCGGCCGCTGCTGTTACTACCAAGAACAACAAGAAACCGAAGAAGGGCAAGCATCACCAACACGACTTGATCGTCAACATAAATATAGTGAGTTTAATTTAGAATCATAATTACGAAATACTTCGATAACGAAAATGATTCGAAGTGGCATCTATCGACGATTTGCGATAATGTAAATATCTACTACGGAAATTAATTCATAGAGGGCAGCATGTGGTGGCAAATAAAATCGGTATTATACTTAAAATTTATAATGGCCATCGTTTAGAAATTAATGTTCCGTTTTCACATTAAAAATATATTAAGCGACCTAACAGCCAATTATAATATCTAATGATTTTTTTTGGAATTTTTACAGGATATTATTTAGCAAAATTTACTACTGGGAAAAGATTCGTAGTACATTTTTATTTCTTAAAAAAAAGATACGGGACACATTGTATACATATGTCCTGCCAATATGGAATGCGGTGGATAGACAAGTTTCTTTCCTTGAATTTGGTACTTTTTTAATTGTAACATTTAGCAGTGAGTAAGTGTGCTTCCGAAAAGTTAGATATGCACCTCGAACTTCAAATATCCAGTGTTTTAAATTTCTTACTATTGAAAATATAAGGGTTCCGTGTTGAGATATAGGTACAATCGCAGAAAAGAGTTATTTGCAATTTATTTTTTCAGTATTATGTTGTAAAACAAAAAAAAATAAAAATAAATTAAAGCTACGCAAAATCTTAATTGAAATGATTTATTAATTTAATTATGAAAGAACATGCGTATGACATTTAGTCGTAACTGTATGTATTTTTGTTATGCCAGGTTTCAATAAAAAATGTGTTTATAAGAGTCGAATATCAGATAAATACAAATGCTTCCTTTTTGTGGTTTCGCGGCTAACTTTTTGCGCCCTAAACCGAATGAATACCTTTCTTTGAAAAATAATAAATCAAGGAGGGTGACCGACACAACTTTCATAAACAATTTACCAAATTCATAGGGGACATAAAAATAATTTCAAAACAAGTGTGAATAAATACAGTTATATGTACAATTCAACCTCAAAATATATAACCAAAATCCCGATTCAGATTGTTAACCTTATTGTGGGAGGCTCCTCCCTCCTCCCTGTACTGTATACGTTTTTGAGTAATAAAGGTACTCGAAACTTTCACTCGATTACTATCAAGTTCCGATTGAATGTAGTGTTATATACTGTCTGATTTTGAATTCACTATTTGCAAGTAGCGAAACCTTTCTTACGAAGCATCGAGAGTAAACATATACCAAAATACTTTCCTCGCTTTCATTATATAGAATCATTTTTTCGTCACTTCGTCCAACAGACACGTTGTTGAACCGAAAGGCATTCGCATGCCACGGCTTCCCGTATAGTATCTACGACGTAACGGCTTGCCAACTATGACAGCATAAATAAAATCGGGAAGATCGTATAAACATACGCGCTACAGCCAGCGTTCGCCGCGTTTACAATATTGCCAGGGGCCCAGGCTAGTAGCACCAAGTACCCGATAGCTATTTGTTTGTCGCGCGTTCGACCCAGAATTTCGCCTCTCTTCGATTGTTTTCCGCTCAATTCCGAGAGCGGAATTCGTTCTTTCGATCACACGCGAAGTGAGTGCAAAGTCTCAATTGGTCGGTCCGTGTTTAAAATCGCGCGGAAATGACGGAAAAAGTGGACGGAAAATACGGAGAGGAGTATTATAGACTGCGCAGACTCACCAGCAATGAAGAGATCATTCAGCAGTCAGTAGGTAAAACTGTGTCGACTTTTGTTCTTTGGTTTTTATTTTAGAATTGTTTTATTTTGACCTTTATCCAGATTATAAAAGTTTATTGCCTCGCTGCCACATATTTACAAACGATTTAAGCAGTCAAGCATAAAAAAGCGTATAGAAATATCGAATTCAAATTAGGATTTCTTTCTAAAAGATAGTGTTGAAATGAACTTGCCAATTCTTCGCAATTTTTTTGTGGTAAATGGAAATGGAAATATATATTCAACGCCCACAGAAACTCAATGTATGGTTTGGTATCTTTTACGATCATCTCAAGAAAATAATCTTCTATTTAAAGACATTATGAGGTTTGTTTCAATATGTTTAAAAAAAAATAATTTCCTTAAATGGAAGAATCCTTTCTAAAATATAATTTTTTAGGAACTGTGATTACTGATCTAAACGTTTTGGTAAACAATATATCCAATTCATTGTATAGAAGCTGTAAAAATGCTTTGTGATGGGTATTTAAGGAATTTTATGAGATCATTTCACATTATATAATACAAATATTTTTAAATTATCAAACTGATGTGAATTTAATTATCATTAATCAAATTAATTATTTATGTATATAGATGTATGTAATTAGTACTATTACCATAATATAAATGCTCTTCAAGAAGCATCAACTTTACATTCTAAAACTAATTTGAACTATCAATAACAAAAATCCCTTCTTATTATATTAGCACTGCCATAAACCTCATTCGTATATCCTTAAATTTTATCACACTTGTACGAAACAAAAAAAAAAACGCTTTCAAAAAAAGGGATTTTCCCAGTCAAAAACAATATAACATTAACTAAATTATCCAGGAAAAACATCGCTGCTATTCTCCAGATATATCATCCAATCCTATTTATTAATAAAATCCGTGCCAAGGCGACAAACAACCTTGCCAAAAAATGTTTATTCACCGAACCTCTTAATATTATTCTGATAAATCAAACGTGAAAACTTAATATTTCGAGGGAATTGTCAATAATCCTTCTCATTATCAGATAGACAATTTATTATTCTTTCCGTGTAATTAATTCCCAAAACTTGATGCTAAAATAATGGTGATGGATTCAACACGTGTAGAAAAATAACTTGTCTTTTTTTTTCGAGTTCGATTTAGAACCTGCCAAATGTTATATAGAATATATACATTATGTTGTCTTCTCTAAGTGGTGATAAGTGATTTAATTGTACTTGAGTTTTTCTCCATTTTATTTTTAGACGGAGTATGGCCTGTCAGAGGATCAAGTCGCAGGTTAGTATAAACAAAATAATTAATCACCTGGTTTAAGCCGCGTTGCTGGATAATGGAATTGTGTTTTTTTCTTTTGACCACATATGAAATTTTGCGGTTATGCTACCCGGTCCTTGAACTTGATTTCAACTGCAAACCTGTTTCGTTAAATATTCAGCGTAAATCGACTGTTTGTCTGTGTCTATGTTTATGCATAATTTTTATATGTAAATGGTCATATACAAAACGAAAATTGATTAAAAGTGTAATTATCATTTATAATTTTTTTGTTGGTAATTTTTTGATTGGTTTAACAGAATTTTTTTTTAATAATTTCTGCAAATTTAAAACTATAGGTATTTTATTTTTACAGCCTGTAATCAATCATTTTCGAAGATTTTGCAACACCAAGACCGACACTTTAATATGTAATAAAACTGATATTCATACGGAATAATCGGACATAACAAAAATATATTTACAGTGCTATTTATAAAAATGAACTTAAGGGTTAAAGTTAAAAATATGTTCATCCAATGCCGACTAGATTACCAGCCCCTATACATGGAGGAGGGATACTCCGACAGCTGCAAGTTGGTGGGGGACAGTCAGACCGGCCACACACAACAGCGATTTGCCGGTGTTTGCTTGGGAACTGCGTTAAATAAAATAAAAATTGTATTTTATTAAATAATAAATAAATGAGTTTGTTCTAACACTCCAAACGCGGGTGTGCCTCAAGGCTCAACGCTGGGTCCTTTGCTCTTTAATATTTATATCAATGATTTACTTCAACTGTTAGACTGTAGAGTTTTAGCATATGCCGACGATATTAAGATTTACAGTGCAATTAATTCGGATGCTGACTGTATTGATCTTCAGAGAAATCTAACTGCTCTAAGTGAATGGTGTATGAGCAATGGACTTCACTTGAACATTACTAAGTGTGCTATACTCTCTTTTTCTAGGTGTGCCAACCCAGTCTCGTTTAATTACTCAGTGCGTAACGTTGAGGTTTCTACGGTTAGTCACTTTACTGACCTCGGCGTACTTTTTGATAATTATCTATCTTTTAGTTTGCATATTACTAACCTTGTCTCTTCTGCTTCTAAATTGTTGGGATTTGTGATTCGATCTTGTCGATTTTTTAATAATTTTAATGCTATAAAATTACTTTTTTTTACTCTGGTCCGTTCAAAATTGGAATATGGCTCGCTGGTTTGGTATCCTTGCTACCTCTATCAACGATTAATGTTTTAATGTTGCACGTACAAACGTTCTGTTAAAGGCACCCCTAACCCACATGTGCAGAAATGCAAATTGCCGTGACTCTGATCCCTTTCGGTTCGCTTAAGCCTTGCTTTTTTATTATTTTAGACATACATTTCCAATGTATTTTAATGTGTCTTTTCATATTATTATTTTTTATATTGACTTTTATGATGTCCTGTAATTAGATTACTAAGATCTGTTGGACATTAAATTTCTTCTTTCGCTTTTACTAGAAGCTATTTTGGCATTAATACTTTTGACATAATAATGATAATAAAAATGCGTTAATAATATATAATAATAATAAGGGATAAGATTTCCGGAGAATATGGAAGACATGTCCTAAATATATTCCAAACCAGTTAGCTAGAATACTGAGATGTTGCCGTGCTTTCAATTGCACGTTCAATTTTTGTAAATATCAAAGTCATCGTCATAGATGATGAAAAGTATTTTATTCTAAATAATTCCGAAATTAAAGGAAACGTCAAATTTGCTGATAAACTTTAGCTTGGTGCGCCATATCAATTGGTGGAATTTTCAAACATTTTGTTGGACAAGCCAGAAGCGAAGCTTCGGAAGATTATAGGTTATATTGTGGTCAGACTTGACTTCCTGCCATTTTGCATGCGAAACTCAAAATTGGCTGAATGTTCACAACATACCTGATATGATACTGAAGATTGCTGGGTCAATTTGTCAATTTGAAAAATGTAGACTGGAGAAAACGAACTACAATTAAGACTGCGGATTTGTTGTGAAAAATTCAAGAGATTGATGTTGAAACTGTTCAACGCTGGATGCCAGATGTTCCCAGAAGACTATGGACCTTTTCATTTAATTTAAAATAACAAATTTGCTGTTAATTATATCTGTTGTGAAAAATGGCTGTCATTTTTACTTTTTAAAATGTCCTAAACAAATTTGCGCCAAAACTTTTGAGACGTACATTAATAATGTCACTAATAAACTTTAGATATTGAAAATCTAATTGGTAACATAGAACAGACATTATCCAGCATTGATTTTTTCCCAAGACGTACTCAATACATATCGCTTTTGATACAAATTCCAGAATTCAAAGAAGCCTTCATGCTCTTCGACAAGGATGAAGACGGCAGAATCAGCATGGCCGAATTGGGAGTGGTCATGCGATCGTTAGGACAACGACCCACAGGTAAACACGCAAATACTACTAGCAAGACAAAATTGTTTGGGGTCCTTTTAGACAATGAATGTTTCTTAGGAAAATCTAAAATTATTTATTTAAAGGCTGATCTTCATTGCAGAGACTGAACTACGTGATATGGTTAATGAAGTGGACCAAGACGGTAATGGAACTATAGAATTTAACGAATTCCTCCAGATGATGTCCAAGAAGATGAAGGACGCAGACGGAGAAGAAGAATTGAGAGAGGCCTTTAGGTAAAATTATAACCAATCCATTTTTGTGGATTTTTTAAACTTCGGAAAATCATAAGTGAAGTTTCGATATTTTTATTTGTGCCGGAAAAAAAAATATGGAGTAAAAAAGATTAGTTTTATAGTAGGTTCTGTATTATAAGAATAATGGGATACTTTGTTATGTCACTCGACCTAATCAACTTCTACATTCATGTTATTTTGTTAAGAACGTGTTAAATTGTTTGTAGATTAATTTTTTGTTTAGCAGCTATTTTGTGACGTACTTAAAAACAAACTGATAATGACGTAAGTCATCTAATTAGTTAGTAAAATACAACGAGCTAAAAAACGTACTAGTTCCAAGATTCAAAAAGATTATGATTTGATTCGTTTAATTTTATTGCATTAAGTTATACTTACCTTTTGTTGGGCTTTTGTACAATTTTTGTCACAACATTTGTAATTGTAAAAATATAGACAAAAAAATATCGTAATTTAATAAACACATTTTTCTGGATTTTTTTAAATGAAATCCGTGTTTTGCCATATTATCAGCAAATTCGTTGTAAAATTACCTTAAAAAAACATAATTATATATTAATTGGGTTCGCTGAAAAGGAAAGTTTCTGTGTTAGGTACTAGACAAAATTTTATTCATTTCTTCATGATGATCGGTTGTTGCCTTCGAAGAGCAATAAGCTATTCTGTACAAAACCAGCCTGAGATCCAATGCGCAATATTATTAGATCTGCAGGATTTTTGTTTGGTATGACCTTCTTCTCCACCTGATTATACCATCGCGTTCTATCAAAGCACTTTTTCTATCTCTCTCTATGTACCTGCGACCATAATCATACAATTCCACTTTTTAGCGCTTCGATTTAAAAACACTCCTTCCAGCTAAAAAATAAACTATAGGTAGGTGTGACATAAAATCCTGATGAAAATGCAGTTCATATCGGCGTAAGCTCTTGAAATAAGTTTTGCAAATAGCACACAATATCATAATTCACTAACTGGAGGGTAAAGTTTGTAAGGGCTCTGTGTAGTTATCTGTGCTACAGTATCACTCTACCGTAAACACTATAACTGTAATATATATTCAAAACGAGTTTGCATAAAACCAATGAAATCAAGTGTGTTTGCATTTATATAATCTTGTCCAACCTCGGCACTGTTGGAGTATGCGCGTGCTCAACACGTAATCCAATACACGCGTTATTATTGTCACTTTTAGTCTTGTTACATTACAGCCTGTAAACTATAAAGCGTTGCATGGAGAAAGAAAGCAAGGAGCATTAAATGATTCATTTTGCTATTTCCAATAATTATCATCATCCTCAGTTTGTATTGGAATCGTAACGCGAACTGTTTTTTTTTACCAGTTTTATGTACTTAGGACGTTACAGTAATAGTCACGCAATATTACAGTATGAGTTAAGTAAAACAGCTGTAACTTTACAGTAATTCTTATCAGTGTACAAAGGCAATTTTGAAATTTAAGCAGATATTTGTTAGATTCTTAGCTTTTGTTTGAAAATCATAGCTAAATTTAACCATATTGAGTGTCCCACATATTGATTTAAAATGTCAGGAACTGCAACTATAAAAACTTTGAGAAAATTTGCAATATAGCCAACACTAATCGTCGGAAGTATATATCACTGTAAAGCTGATATAGGTGGCTATCGAATTAACTACTAAATCCTTTTAAAAGTTGAAAGTAGCTCTTGTAATTTATAACACCCTGTAAAAAGTATTATATTGCAAATATGTTTCCAAAACAATGGAATTCAAACTATAATTTATTATTACATATATACAATGCTTTTCTCATACTAGTAAATAAATCTCTTTATTTGTTCTATTTGCGGTTTGGCTATAGAAAAGTGTATAATAATTATGCACAACCTAGGTATTGTTAGTTCTTATGCCTACTATTATATGAATAATAGATGTTCATCTCCGCTAAACGAATGCGCACATTATGAAAGTAAAAATAGGTTATGCAAATCGATTATAGAAGTATGCAGAAACATAAATCTTGACCAGCACACGATTAGGTATAGCCACCGTCGGCGTCGCTGCCGTTCATGTTTAAACTGTTCTTTTGCTGAATTTATTGTATTTATACGCTTTTTTGTTTACGTTAAGCGAAGGTATTTGCTTGAATATGTATTTTACGAATTCTGGGTAAAGTATTAAAGTAAGACCGCAATGCCTTTCCATTATGTAGCACGATTGTGTGTTATCGTAATTAAATGCTCGGTTCGAAGGTTTTTTTTTTTAAATAGATACGGTTAATGGTAGCTAAACCCCGAAAATATATGTTAATATATGCTGAATAATGTGTTTTTTTTTTATCAATTTAGAAAATGCTATCTAAAATTTTCAGATAGAATGTCAAATTTAATTTATCGCTAAGACCATTTGTAATTTATTTTATTACGTACAAGCCATAGCCATCGGTTAATGTAACAACTACCCAAGAAACTTTATATAGGGAGTTTCAATTGAAACGAGATACCTCAAAGTAGAAGTAGCAGTATAAAGTTAACATGTTATTTTCTTTTATTTTAAGTTACATGTTGTCATATACAGCCATAATCCCTGCAAAGTCAACGGTTATATCACGCATGTGCGTCTCCCGCTCATTCTTCTTACTGCAGTAGATAGTCCCCTACATTCAGTCATTCGTCATAGCCACTCATAGCTCACAACGAATACTGGCGCGAGCGCCGTGGTTGCTTTGCTATTCAATCTACACGCAGAAAAATCTGTTAATTTTTAGTGACCGTGAAACGTATTGTATTCTTATTATGAAAATGAATAAATTGCAATATGTATTGCGTTGGACACACGTACTTATAAACTCAAAAGGTGTAATGAAAGCGTAAAACAGTAATTTATAGTATTTATTATGTACTTAAAAATAGTCTTTGCTCATGACAAGAAAATTAAAGTAATTCTAATGAACGAAGAACAAAACCCTCATAAACAAATAATAAATTTAACGACGGAAAAATAAAACTTAATTCAGAGTAAATGAAAACTTAAAAGTAACTCTTAATAATAAATTAAATAAACTTTAACACCAGCTCGGTTACTATTCTATTCGTAATAGTAATAAATGAAAAAATATAAAATTAGGGTGAAGGACAAAAGAAATAATTCTGGGTAAATAAATTTAAAAAATAGAAAACTAAAATAAGCCTTAATAACAAGATGAAAACCTTAATTTTTTAAAAATCATTGAATCTACTGACTAATAATCCTGATCACTGATCAGTCTACACGTGCTATTATCGTACTACAGCGCCACACCTCGCTGTTAGGTAGAGTATATGTCACAGACCTGATAGACTGCCAATGAACCGTATGCGCATCGCTACGGCGCACCATCAAAAATCGACAGGACATCTTGGAATACAGGCGTCATTACTTGCGTCACGATTCATGTATCATCATGCTTACGTAAGTTTTCTATAGGAAGTTTTTGTGTTAAGCCACGTTAAGTTTTATGCAAGTTGACAAGTCTTACTGGTATTACCTAACCTTGTAGATCGATTGTTTTATTTACTCTTTTTGTGTTATTATTTCCCGGACTATTTCTTAATATTATAAATTATTCACCGAATATTTTTGATTTATTTGTAAGTATGCATATTATAGCATTAATAATTGGGCTTATGTGATAATTAATCCAGGTAGTTTTTCCTGAAAAAAGTGATGCCATCGTGTCGTGTAAAATCCTGCAAAAGCAATAGTTACAAAGATGACGGAGAACTAACTTTTCATATGTAAGTTGCAGAATAATGCCATAGCTTAAATATATTCTGAAATTATGATAATACTTGGTGTTTCTATGTGAAATAATTTTTTATAGAATGCCCAAACATTGTTGTGTGGATTACTGTTACAGGGACTAACATAAATCCCAGCAAAAGTAAGCGTGCATATGTTTGTTCATTACATTTCCTTGAAAAGGATTCTTATAGAGCGGGACAGATTGTGCGAATTAAAGAGGGAGTTATTCCAACATTGAATTCAGACAAAGAAAATCTAAAAAAGTATATTTTTAATCACTTGATATTCCTGAAAACAAAGGTAGAGGTAAATAAATGATGTATAACATATATATTTCTTTAAATTTTCTGCACTATTTCTTAGGTAAATCTAATCTGCCCATCAAAGGAGGTACGATATATTTGCCAGTTCACCGAAAAACCAATTCGGAAAGTAATGGTCTTGACAGGAAACAAGATTCCACAAGAAGAAAATTTCCTAACGACTTTTGTTTATTTACTATCAACTCACATTCCCCAAAACATTTTTTCTAGTTTATCCCATCATTTGTTAGATATGTCACCTCTGGAAGAAACTCGTGTTTCAATTTTAAGTAAAACCATAATATCGTCTTATAGCAAAATTAGATTTCATAATTTAGCCAAGAAGTTTACAGAAAAAATACAAGGTAAATCAATAAGGAAGGAATTAAGTAAACTAATATTATTTAATCATCAATAAATTATACAACAACTACCGCAGTATATTATTTACTCTTAAAGACAACATACAATGTTGGATTGTTATGACAAGTCGTGAAGATCTTATGAAACTTGTATTAGATTTTTCCTACGTATTTTTATATGGCGTTGAAAGAAATTTTTTCTTTTCTCTTATTAAACCTGACAACGAATGAAGTATATGTTACCAGTTAATCGTAAGTTTAGAAACTGTTTATAGGTCTAAGTTGTCCACAACTTTAATAAAAAAAACAATGCCATATAAAATACATAGGATAAAATCTAACATATGCTACTAATTATTACAAATTCCAAGTGCTATTAAAATTTATTGATATCCTTAACTTTATTTATTTGAATATCCGCCATGGTACCGACGTCATTGATGACGCCTGTATTCCAATATGGCGCATTTCAATTGATGGCAGTTTTGAGTTCAATATCAGCAGTCTATCATGTCTATGGTATATGTACATCCCCGCCGCGCGCCGTTTACTTTGCAGAGATTGAAGCTGTACATAACCATTAAAATAATTGTCTGTTCGTTTCCGTTTAAAACTAGAGAGCATCTATATCCGAAACTTAAGCATGAGCTATCAAAACTGTTCTCCTATTCATGCATTTCTAGACAAAAAAAAGAGTAGTTAATTTTCCTTGACATTGATCGAAGTTTCCAACCAACACAACGTAAGCTCCCACTTTTTTATCGAAGCAAAATAAAATGAAATATTTTTTTCTTTTCAGATAGTATTTTACGTTATTATCTATTATAACACGCTGTTACAGCTCCCCTGCGTGGGAATACACATAATATCGAAGAGGGAGCGTCAGAGCGTATTCCCTAGCCTAATTATTACCCGATCGATAACAATAAAACCAGCATCGAGTGCGTTGGAGTGGTCACAAAGCCGCTTCCCTCCATCCCGATTTCCCCCCAACAAATGGGGGTAGTCAAATATGTAACATGAAAGCACGCGATTATATTATTGCTGTTTTGGGCGTGCGGTTTGGGAACGCCAAAGGGATTATGGAACTGACCATTCTGAGGGGATGTTTCGGCAAATAATAAGCGAGTATAATAATAATATATATTGAAAAATGCCGACTGAAAAACCATAAATCCATATAATCCACACAAATCCAGCATATGTATTATTTTAAAACACCATTCCTCCAAAATTTTGATATCTTCTTTAATTTTTGTTTCCAAAGTTTTTGTACAGTGCCCGGAATAACGTATACAGGTGTCGTCTGCATAAGCGTATAGTTTTCCATGGAATGGTTGCTCGAATAGGTCATTTACGTATAATATGTAGAGAATTGGTGGAAGATTTCCCCCTTGTGGTATTCCGTATTCTGCAGTCATAGGTTCACTCATAGAGTTGTTTACTTTTGTCCTTTGTTTATAAGAACATATGTATTATATTATCCGGTATTTTTTATTCGAATCTCTCCTTTATATACAGAGTGTTCGATAAGAATAAGGACGGCCTAATATCGTCCAACGAACTCCGTCACGTGATGACCAGCCTCGGGGAACGGTTATCGGAGGAAGAAGTAGACGACATGATCAAAGAAGCAGACATGGATGGAGATGGTCAAGTGAATTACGAAGGTCAGTATAAATGACACTCGAAAAAAAAAAACAAGAAAAAAAAAACATCTATGTAGGTCAATGACGGACTTTAAAACAAAAAAAATCTGTGTGTTTACACACAATGCAAATGTGTACTTGCAAGTATTTAAATTAAACTCATCGTCATTCGTGCTAATACCTCAAACTTTAACCTTAAAAAAACTGATGCATACAAATCACCGATTGTTATTCATTGATACTTTTTTCTTTTCAGAATTCGTCACCATACTGACAGCTAAGAATTAGTTTAAATTTATTAGTATATATCAACACACAGACACACCTGCTTAACATGAGTGAGCATGTTTGTATCAAAAAAAAAATATTTAATGTAAGCTAAAAGGGTACAATTGTAATTCCCTTTTAAAGGTATATTATATGAGATAAGCATGGGCTTTAAAGTGAAAAATTGCGAATTATATAGTATAACTATTATAAAGATTATTATCGGAAGAAAGAATAAAAAAAAAATTTTTGTTATAGTGAAATTTAATATCTTACTTTACCCTTTATTGTGAAATATCTCGTAAGGTAAATAAATTAAATTATCTAATTTAATAATAATCGCTTCTATATAATATAAATGACGAATTAAATTAATCATATTGAACAATATTTATATACACACATACAAGAATACAAATATAAAATTATTATCGGTGGTACCTGCTATTGAATCGTGGATTGTTGTATTTTACTCGATGTTGATACAATATTGTACAATATTCAAGTTTGTGAGAAGAATGAACACTACCAGTTCCGAATTGATTTACTTCATTCCCGTAGATCATACAAAGTGAATGTTCCGTCATTCGGATCATAATGACAGAATTGTACTACTTAAAGTCGTATTATGATATGAACGATCTACAGTGAATGATAGTGAAGGCCCCATTCTCAACCCTATTTATTATAGATAGCACATTTTGCCGTTTATTGAAGAATAAGAAGAAAGACTTATGGAACAGAATTATTCGAATGAATGTTGATTCATCTGAAAAAAAGGATAGAATGAAGGGTTGCCGCATTTCTGTTCAGTTTATTCATTAATTCTTCACTAACGTTATTCTCTCGAGCTATTTCGCGTGAACTTGATGTTGGATTCTCTACAACACTTAACAAGATGCCTACTTTCACAACGTCAAATCGATCGGGCGGATATATCATAAGAAGTAAATATTTATTGTGCAGTATTACAACAATACTTAGGTTTGAGGTTTGAGTGGAAGAACAGATGCTGCTATTTGTAGCAGTAACTGAACTCCGCCCTTTTTCCTACTCTTTGTTAATATTGTATGATGTTGTTATGTAATTACTTTTGTGAGTACGGAAAATAAAGGTATATTATTATTATACAAGCATCTTCAATTATGAAATTAACTTTATTATTTGACGTAAAGTATAGAAATTCAATATGTAATAAGAAATACTTAATGTTTTTGTACTACAGTTATTGCAGACAGAAATGTATCACGCCGGACATTGACTTTTTTCAGAAAAATCTGGTGCAATACAACAATTTAGATGTATTGCATACTACTTAGATGATATAATTGTAATAAATAAACTAATTTATCAAGTTTTACTTACCAGCTAATCATATAAACATAGGAAAGAATTGTCTTAAAAATGATACAGAGTGTGGATTCACATAGCAGAGCCTAAGCCCGTGTGCAAAGGAGAATTAATATTTTATAAAAACAAATAAAAACATTGAATCTTTAAAATATGCTTATTCTGCAGATGGAAAAATTAAAAAACGAAATGTAGGTACTATTTATATTATTTCTTAATTTTAGAAGGTACTTATTTGATCAAATATTTTTCTGTATACGGTTTCGTTCTTCTTCCTCACTGTATATGGGCGAAAAATATATAAGTAATGACCAAAAGAAGGAATAACCTATATTTCGTCTTGTGTGATTGTTTAGAGTTTAGAGTGATAAATCTGTTGTTCATATGTCTGCTATTTCCATATATTATTAATAAGAAAAGGAATTTACTGCTTTATGCACACTACTAACTTTTAATGGAATGGGCACATCAAATTTAATATAATAATATCATTATTACTATTCTAACATATGTTTTTTAATATTTTCTCTATACTAACACGAAATGACTTATATGTAACTTCTCTCTAATCTTATAAGTATCTGTTTGTATTTTACGAGTCTCATTCTTACTATTCTAATACAATAATGTCCTATATCTTAATGTGTAGTTATTCTATAAGATATTATTTTAATGTAAACATTTTCTGCATTACCATGTATAACACGAAAACCATGAAGGAAAGTTCGCCTGTTCAAAATTTAAATGTATTGCGAATCGTGTAAGATTCGCTGTGTTATGTTCACGTTTTGCGCCCATTGTATAAAATTTTCTAGCGCCCAGCATGGGACAATTCTATTAAAATGAGGGGTGATTAGAAAAAACTTTTACTTTTTATTATTTAAAGTTTTAATTAAAAACGAATATATATATATTAAATAAAAATAGATCGTATTCTTTTTCTGTTTTTATTTACAAAACTAACAATAATATTTAAATTTTAATAAAGTAAAGATGAAAATATTATGAAAAGAAAAAAAAACAAATTTTGAACATGCGCGAACATTTTCCTTTAAAAATTTACGCATAGTTTTAAAATAGTTATAATTTGTTTAAATCTTTTCAAAATTTTAATTTGGATGTGATCTGGCAGCAACATTACACACTTCAATATTCCTTCAATTTTTCTCCGAAATAAAATTGAAACACAAAAAAAAATAACCAGACAATAATTTACATACAAAACAAAAAAAAAAATTCTTAAACATTAGCTGTCCAAAATATTGAATATGTATAGGTACTTATAGAAGAACTTCCAAAATGTGTTTATTAAACGTTAAACGTATACAATTACAATAAATTGTATAAAACTGTATAATCGATGGTGTTCATCAATGTCGTGATCCTGAATGGTAAACATAATAGATGCAGAAGATCCCATATGCAAGGTCCCCCCTCCTAAGGTTAGCAAAACGATTATGTTGGTTTTTTTAGTCTTCCCAAACAAATATTATAGCGGTATAAAATAGTTAAATAAAAATTATATTTGTACCAAATTGATTTTCGGATCTGGTGTGCAAGGAAGGAGCTTTCAAAGTCTGGGGACAGAAAACTATACGACGAAGTCCAAACAATATTTGGTGAAAATAGGTAATTTTGGTAATGCTCTTATGTCCAAATGAACGTTCAGAAATCAGTGGCAAAATCCATCGTGGAAAATTTCTAAAGAATAAGATAGTTGGAATAAATTCATGTTATCCTAGAATTTTAAGAAAAGTGCTGGAACACGTTAATTTTTAATTTTAAAGATACGCCGTTTGAATGAAATTTGAAATATACAGGTTTCATCAGGTTTTTTTAATCATAAAGACAGAAATCTTACTAGATATCAAGCCGGTGAAATTATCGGAAAAGTGTGTTGAATGCTATGAGAGATAGTCACAGACTACCAAAAATGTTGAATGGCTGCAGTGCCTGACATGTCAAAAGTGGTTATGGAGAAGTGTCTAGCATATGTTCAAGGGAGGCACTTCGACAAAAAAATAGAAAATCTTTAAAATATAATAAAATTATTGGCATACATGAAGCAAAATATTTTTTGTGTTCTTCATATCTTCAATTATATATTTGGTTCCATATATTTAAAAAAAAAGTAATGCTACCCTTTACTGTTGACAGATAACTGTTTCAATAAATTATGTATTTTCTGAAAATTCGATAAAAATTGGCGTATTCGAGCATTTTTTATAAGACTCTACAATAACTGTAATTCATTAGTGGTTACCGCACTGTATAAACAAAATTGGGACTTAGTTTGTTAACCTGTTTTTTAGAAGAGTTGTAATTACAAGGTAATTAACGTGCAACATCACTAAGTACTTCCAATAAACACTATTAAAATACAATCAAAATAAAAAAAACCAGTTACGTCGTGACGTATTCCCAGACTTTAAAGACTCGAAATTATAACGACACACAAAGCATTGAAAATCGGTTTTTGGAAACAAATGCCTAGGTAAATTCCCAAAACGTTTCATTTTGTAGAATTTACAATTTGCGTGATGCCTATACAATATATTACACTACATCATGAATATGTAGCAGACAATATAAATAAACATTTGTTGTGAGATGCATGTTTAATTTTATATACATACATATGCTGCTGGCATACTGCGCTATATAATAAATAAAATAAACTGAATGTTACATAATATTCTGTCCGTAATATACATAGACGTAAAAATAAAGGCTAATGTATAACTTAAATCGATGTTAATACTATATTATAAATATAATATACGTTTTAATATGTATATCAGAATAGTTAATCCAAGTTAATTAGTTAATTTTCAGACGAATTTTTATTGTAGGATACATAAAATTTATTGATATATGTGAACTATTAGACTATATTTTATATTGTACTGTGAATAAATATTTTTTCTTTAATTAAATGAACTAATTTAAACTTAAAAGAGAACAAGGGTACGTATTTTTCGATGTCAGATACTAAATTGTACTGTAAGAATACCACTTGCATATCTAGATGATAAACATAAAGATTATAAAAAAAAAACATTTGCATTTTGAAGAGAATGCCATATTGTATTTTATTGAAATATATGTTACTATATCCATATTTACTGTTGAATAAATAAATCAAATCATTGTATATAAAATAACTCGTTTGTTTTTTGTTTTCCCTGTCTACAAAAAATACGTCGAGCCCAGTTTATGTGTTGAGGTATGTATTTATTTATTATAAAGATATCGATGACCTAAAACGTCGAAGCTAGTAAGTATTGAGAGCGTGCAACGATATACAATACGAATATCTGTACGCTCATGTCACCATTTAAGGACATTTACTTCCCTTTATATGCTCGTACAGAACCCAGAATTTTAAAACGGTTAACTAACTTAATTTACATAATTTTACAATTAAACAGAGCTCGATTACAATAATTATAAGTTAAATCGACTATTTCCTCGTTAAACGAGTTGATTTTACTGTTTTTGTTTTTTGAACCACGAACAAATATGAATAAGCTGCTTAATTTACCTGATTATATTTGTAGTTTCCTTGAAAATATGCATCACTTTAATCTCACCGATTTTCTGGGAATCGCAAGATTTGGCGGCAAACAAAATTCTTTACCAACAAATTATTTTTAAATTAACCGTAATTTTTTATTGTGTCCAACGTGAGGAGTTTCCAAATAAGGCGACGACAAATAAGCTTTATGCAAGGTAAGTAGCGCTATTTTGTATCGTTTAATCGAACCCCCAAAAACCCCTTGAGAAAAGATCTCTAATTTTTTAATCAAGAGTTTTTTTTTTTGTATATCTCTTCTGCATGAAATTTTAAATATACAGGGTTACCATACTATATATTATAATATGTTTTTTATTTGTAACTATTTGTTAAATTTTTGTTTATATCGTTGTATTTCTAATTTTTACTACTTGCTTTTTAAACTCGAATGCCTGGGCTTTTCACCTTCACTAGTTTCTTTATTAAAGTCATATTTATCGAATCGGCAGGGATTTGTGCCGTTCCATAAGGTTCCAAATCAGCTCCGTATCTATTTACCTCGGGTATTATCCAGGGATCCAACTTGGGACCTCCGTTGTTTAACATGTACACCCACAGACACCCAAAATGTCCGGTCCAAGCCACAGTCTGAGAGCAACGTTCCACACACCCGAGTTGCCCGCGGCGTTTAGACATACATAAATGCGTACATACATAAATGATCTCTTTCACAAGCTGAACTGTAATGTCTTAGCATATGCTGGACGACTTTAAAATAATATACAATCGTAACTTGTAACAATGACTGCCAAAAGCTACAGCGGGACTTGTGCATAATAAATGATTGGTGTCAAAAGAATAACATTACACTTAATGTTAATAAGTGTGCCATTGTTTCTCACAGTAGATGTTTAAATGCTATAACTTACGATTACAACTGCGATTACAAATCAATACCGAGGGTTTACACTATTCGCGACCTCGGGGTACTTTTCGACAGTAACCTAATGTTTTCTGGAGACCTTACTCTAACTAAAATGCTCGGTTTTCTTATAAGATCTTGTAGGCACTTTATGAACATGAAACTTTAACTACGCTATTTGGTCGTTAGTGCGAAATAAATTGGAATACGCATCCGTGGTGTGGCTCGATATTATATATCTGCAAATAAGGGAAATCTCACTTGTAGCATTGAATCTGGGACACCCGGTATAGAGGCTTATACGTACATTCAAACAAAGTGAACGTAGTAAAGCACGCAGTCTTTAAATGTTTTCTTTTAGCAAGAAGATAAGAGTTCTTAGCGCTGTTTCGTCGCACGGGCCAAACAATACCCAGTAGTGGGAGGCTCTTACTGTGCAGTTACCGCACAGGTGCGCTACCGCGACCACCTTGGCATATATGTATATATACAATTTTCGACATGCCTTCGTCCAACTTTCGTGGATAATATTATCGTAACGATGGTGCGGTGCGAATGCGGTCCTGTTGTGCTTTTGTGCGTGATTGTATCGGCTAGCGTATTGGTCGAGTCGTTGGCTGTCACGCCGGAGTTAGACAAGTACGGTGAGTATACACGTAATGCGTGCACCTAAATATATTATCAACCTATAAGCACTTACGGGCGCGCTTATATTGTTAGATGTACACAGAGATTATCTTACATTAGTCTCTGGCAAATTGAAAATAAATTTTGGCAGAGTTGTGCGGAACAAAGCATATATCCGTTTCATTCTAAAACTTTCGATGTAGGAAGGTCGTACTGACATTTTTCAGTTCAGCATAGCTACACTTATAATAAGACGAGTTAAATCCTAATTTGATTTAGAAAATATTGTCATATTGCGTGTCCATATAATAATGAGAGCTTTGCTTATTTATTTTAATATAAAATAAAAATTATATAAGTAAAACAATTCTGATATAAGTAAAAGTAAAATACACTACAGACTCAAGTTAGTGATAAAATTAGTAGCGTTAATATTTCTTGAATTAAATCACTTTTCATATCTTTTTAAGAATAATAGTACTTACCTATCATAAGGCTTTATACAGGGATAAATATGTATTTCTATCAAATGAAAAAAATTATTATTTATGTGAAACAAATGCTTGTTTTGAAAAAGAAAAACAAGCAGTTTTAACGGTGCCTTATTTGCAAATAATCTTTAAAAATGATAAAATATGGGGTCAGTATAATATTTTCCGTCTTATTTCCAAATACAATACACCATTTATGAGATGAATGCAGCCACCTTACATTTTGTGTAATTTTCTGAATAATTTCCCTAAAGTGACCACGATGTTGCGTATATTAACAAAATTCCACTTAACGATCTTCGTTTATGGTAGGTACAGTTTCTTAAATCAGCCATGTTACTTCAACATAAAAATTTGTAACTCTAACAAATTGTCATTCAACAACGAAATTGTAAAATATTCATTAATGTAATTTTTGCCTTTAGAATTTCTCGTTTTATATCGCTGCAAAATTTTAACTAATGACGTCGCATTGTCTCTTCAACAAAAACCTAAACTGTAATAATGAATTTTCTCAACTTTCCAAGATTAATACTTACGTAGGATTGCTTCATATTTATTTTAAATATTAGCGAGAACTTTCTAAATTTCTACTAGCTCTTAAGTGTATGTACCATTCATTCCATTTTTGGTTTAAAGTACATTCGAATATATATAATTAAATATGCCTATTATTCATTGTAATGAAATTACTAGTATTAATAAGATCCAGAATAATTTAATTGCACTGTTGTGTAATTCTTACATCAGGATGTTATCCAGTATTCCTTTTTAACAGTGATGATACTTTATCAGAGTTTTTATAACACTGTATTACAGTTATGGTGCAGTAAAATTTCTAGTAAATTGGCACAAGTGCGTAAGAATCAAGAAGTACATGTGATTCTGCCTTCGCACAATTTTAATGTAATATCCCCCTTGTTTTATTCTTTTGTTACTGATACTACTTTTATTTGTGCAATTACTTTTATTATAACAAACTGCATCTTATGAGCTGTCTAACGACATCTTATGTCTACGTCTCTCTCGGTTATCTTACATACAAGCTAAACATTACACACTATCAAGATACATAAATGATACAATCGGGAAGCTAATCATTTAAATATGCCGATGGTTTACACTCTCTTTTCCTTTTAGTAAAAAACACATGCGTTGAAATATCTTTCTGAGATCCTCCAAGAAATTCAATTCGAGCAGCAGCTTACTTACCTACTTCATCATTCATATTATTAGGTAGATTTACCGCTACATGTGTTTACCAACCTTTTTGCCATGTAATTTGACATAAGTACATTGATACATGTAAAACTAATAAGATTACATTAAACAACTTTCCTAAAAGAAATCCACACAAAGAACTACACTGTAAGGTAAAAAACGATCACACAATATTTTGTTTTGAACTCAGCATGCATTGTTCTGTGTATATCTGCTACGTTAAAGATACATTAGTTTAACATACTGTTAACCACTGTTGATTTACGTGATTTGCTGCCTTTGATTATTGATTATTTTAAATGAAATCTTGATTCACTTACCAACGATCAATTATAAACAATCCATATTTAGAACGCAAATAATTACTTCTCTCTCGTATTGAAAGGTATACATCAGATAGGTATTATGCAATACATAATTGGATTGGGATTTGCTTATACTATTCCAAAGATAATTAAGTATATGCATGTAAATAAAAGAATTGAAAAAAACACATAATTACTGATTACAGATGTCGGTACGTACATACAATGAACATAATCAAGTAAGTCTGATTGTAGCAGGATCAAGTTGACCATGACTGTGTGTAAAAATTTCTCGAAAAATAATACAAGTAAGAACAGTATACAGCCAGAAGTGGGTCAGTATCATATAAAATACGTATATTACGTGCAACACTGACGTGCCTAGGATTGCATTGCACAAAAATTGACATAACATATAGAGGCATGTTGATTGGCAAAAACGGAGATAACAAATTACCAATTAAGGATTTGCACAACTGCATATATATGTGCATATAAAAACGGTAACTTATTCAAAACAATTCATATTTATAAAAAGAAATCGGATATAATACGTCATAGTTAAGAGGTGACATTGACATTGTTGTCAATTTGACATGGACAAATAATTACATTAAATTAAGAATTAAAGCGTTGTTTTGTGAGGTTAAGTTCATTCACATGCAATTGCATGATCATATTATGCAAGAATGATATATGTATGTGCATATATAATCTGGTGGGCAAAAAATGGTGTTGCCAACAAGATTTGCAGATTAATATCTAAATAACTGGAAGGACGTTTTAAACATGTCATATCTCTCTCTTTTTTATTTATTTAGCCAGACGTCTGCAGTCAAAACAAAGTTATTACTAAACTAAGAACTTGTTTGAATCGAAAAATAATCAGTTTTATTAGGAATAGTTTCCATATAAATGTAGGTATGCATAGTCAAAATAATTTGTTTAAAACAAATCATTGTATTAGAACAAAAGTAAGAAAGGAATATTTATTTTGTGTAGTCGGAAAAGAAAGAAATAAGAACTTTTTTGGTTTATAGATTTTTTTTATATCCAGTCGACCACCAAGTCAACCATATGAACTCGACATAAAAGAATTTATTTTTACTTTTGTTTACGCCAAGAAGCTGTTTGAAGAATGCCAACGTATAACTCCAGAAATGTCATTGATACATGTTGCCCTAAAGAGAATTCAAAGACCTTTTGAATGAGTATAGGCCCGTCATTAAAAGTTGTTCTCCTTGATATGACAATTGACAGGTTTCTGAATTTTATATAAATCATAGCAGGTAACCTCTTGTGTTCGAAAGAATTTTTACACACCCTATATATTATCGATTACTAGTGCGCTACGTATAATATACATATTTATTACCTACATACAATAATTGTACAAGAACAATTCTGATGATTGCATTTACAAGTTCTTTCACTGTCAATTTAAGAGCCAATTAAACCAAATTTGAGCCGTTATTACTTCCTCTGACGTCATTATATTTATATCGGCATGCTATGAAAGTGTCACGTAATTTATAAGGAATTCGTTTGTCGCATCATAGAAATTATTGGAAACATAAAATATAGGATATTAGTTATATATGTATTACAATTACTGTAATTAAAAGTTCATTGACTTTTTTTCTAATTTTTGCAATAATATATCAAATTCATATACGATTCAATTAAGTAAAATGTATCTCCGAGAGCAATGTCCAGTAAGTAGTTTAGTTCTGATTTGGTAAATCAGGTTTTTGTTAGTATCTAGCTAAGGGTTGACCAACCCTTTAGCTACAAGTTATGCAGGTGTTTGTAACTTGACCACCTGAAGACAAGCAACAATGACCTATTAGAAACCAATAAGATATCAAGGAAAAGGGGTAGACCATCAGCTCTTGAAAATATTGAGCCCCGTTTCAATAGGGAGGATCATTATTTGAGGCGTCAAGATAAGCAAACACGTTGTCGTGAATAAAAAGGTGCAAAAATTAATGTGTCAAATGTAATGTAGCTTTACATATGGAAGTAAGTGTTAGTAAAGTAAAAGTTAAATGGTCAACTTCGACACCTGTAACCTTAAAAAAATATTTTTTTTCAAATTAATGTAACCTTATATTTCTAAATATAGAAGGATTTGTAGTCGTTTCCCAGATATTAACCATTATTTAGTCAGCTATTAAAATTCCATTTAAAATAAGAAAATTGCTATCGACTTCCGGTATAATGGAACGTTTCCTAGAGTTGAAAATATTTCAGAGGATTCTTCAGGTGCGGTTTTGTTATTAAAGCTTTTGCCACATGAGTCTAGCTGCCATAGATCGCGAGAGAAAGATATCGGACGAGTGGTCTAAAACAGCCTGTATATACGCATGTGTCATGATCGAAAGATTTCTGCAAATGTGTCCCACGGAATTCAGTCAACTGTATATCGTCTCAGAGTCTCAGTGCTTATAAACTGTCACAGTCGTGCTCGTCTTCAAGTCTTCCTCAAGGAATCAAAGAAAGAAAAGTGTTTGTTTTATAATCCAAAGATAGCAACAGAATTTGCTTTAAAGAACAATGTCCAATAGTACCGGAATTAGTCCTTTTGTTGTTGCTTTTTGTTTAATTACTGACTAGATCAAATAAGTCTATGGATCGAACTTTGCTCCAATCTAAAATGCAACCGTCAGATCTAAAAGAACATTCAGTTATATAAGTACAATTTTCTCCCCAAAATCTTTAATTTAGACAATGATTGCGTACATTTTTTTCTTATAAAGTGTTATAGATATTTACAGCTTACGTTGAACACGGTACAATTTCTAATATTCACAATTATTGTTGAAATAATATAATAATAATAAGAATATAATATTTATTGGCATTCTCTTAATATAACAAGTAAGATATAAAAGAAATAAAAGTAGAAAACACATACAAACAAATAGCAATAGTATTGAATTGTACAAATGTGAGTGCATACCTAAATACAAAATTTATTCAATTTAATGCCCCGGTCGATTTGTTCCGGTATTTGCAGCTAGATTAAAAAACCTCTACCAGCAAATACACTTTGTGTAATATCTAAACAATATTAACATCATAATTGAGAAAGTGGAAATCAATTCAGTGTATAATTTCGAAAGTCATGTTAATAGAAAGGCACTAACGATAACAAAATGTTTCTGCAATAAGACAATAATGCAGGTTTTAATATTTATAATCTTTAATTTTTAATTTAATTTCAATTAAATAAGATTTATTTGTACAATGAAGTTTGAAGTGACCTTTTCATTCTAGTGTAATTAAAATTCTTAAAACATAATTGCCAAAGTAGGAATTTTGTTAATATGTATATAAAAACTAGTTCTTTAAACGTCTTCATTTACAAAGTGATTAGTTACGTAAGTTTATGTAAATATTGAAACGTCTGTGCTCGTATCATTGACTGAAAGCACTATATATATGTATATTGTAGTATATATATATACTTCAAGTTCTATTAAATAAGTACACAGACATGCTGAACAAAAAACAAACCGACGAGATTTTCTTTTTTCACTTCTAGCACGTTTATTTGGCCTTGCAGAGAAAAACTGAAAACAAGCCGTGTATCTAATCGTAAGGTATTGAAACATACAGCGCACAATTATTACATTATAAATTATTATCTTGTGAACAAAACAGTCTGAATTAGAAGTAGTTCATTCACTTCATGGTTTTAAAAGCAAATATAATAATTACAATTGTTTTCTCTCTGTGGATTCATTGTATCATTTAATAAGCGCGTGAAAGATACAACAGGCAATTGGCTTACTAATTGTGAGGTATAAAACCTATCGTTAGATTACAGTAAAATCGAACAAAGAGTCGTTCAAATGCAAACAAATAGAAAATTATTTAATTCAAAAAGCTTTGTAACGTACTACACGTATTAACACATTTTTTTCAAAGCAAAGTTATAGAAGGTTGGTTAAATATCTCGGAGATGTGGATTAGACGTGCTCATATTTTTCATTGAAGCAATCGCTTGTTATTCTCAACCTACATCGTCAAACCAAAGAAATATGTATATGTTCGGTATCTGGGTGAAATAAATGATTCAGTTGAAATACTGGATTAGTTTTAATAATATGAATGGGATCTCCACATTTCGTTTACAAAGAATATTTAACAACGAACACAAGTCCAATAAAGAATAAGTCAGTGTTTTTCTAAATGTGTGTTTGTAATTTGTACTGTTTTGTATTCTCTTTTTGATTAGTCTTTACGTTGTAGCATGTCCCGATGAAGACACAAAATTGTGCCGAAATATTGCCAATAAAGGTTAAAAGAGAACTTTTAAACATGTTCTTTCAGTTTTTCATGGAGTTTTTGTTTATTAATTACGAGTAAAGTACTTCATTATTTGTGTTCACTATTTACTATGTAAATAATAATAAAATCATTTAATTTTCTTAAGACTACTTGTTTGATTTTCTATATTTTAATAAAAAATAATTTAAACAAAATTATCATTTTTTTTCAATTTGCCCCCATCCTGGGCATTATCTAAAAAATAATTTATTTCAATTATTAAAAAAAAAACTAAAATAATAAAAAATATCACATCAAAGGATAAATCCCCTCCTGCCCGTATTTTGCTAAAAAAATTATTAAAAAAATATTAATGCACCCACACAAATCGCCTTTTCTCCTGGTATGCCAAAAAAATACTTTTATAATTTAAGAAATTTTTAATTCGGCCCCTTTTCGCACACTTTTCATCCCGCTATTTTTAAGCAAATCACTTCAATTAATTAGAAAAAAAAATATCAATTCTCGCTCCCATGTTGTGACAAAAAATTGAATTTCGTCATTTAAAAAAATTTAATTCCACCAACTCCCTTCTTCTTGATGTTTCAATAATATATAATAATTGTAAAATAAAAAAAAAAACAAAAATTTTAGAACGTGCAGCAGTGGACAACCGCAGCTCACATATAAATTGAAAAACAAACAGCAAATACCATTTACAACAGTCAAAATTGTTCATATTGTAATTTTTTTAATTTATTTTGTCCTTTCACTTCGTGGGAAAGTTGCTCAAATTATTTATATTATCGAAAACTTAAGAGTGAACAATATCAGCTGATCAGCTCAAGAGCCAGGAGACTGACCCCTCCAGGTACGGCTCGTACTTACGTCAGTCGGGGGCTATGACAATGATCGTAGTTATTCGTATGCTCTCGGCAAATACGTTTCTATATGTTTATATGTTACGAAATTATACGAAGAAGTTCGATCAATGTCACAGCCTCCGACTGACGTAAGCACGAGCCGCGCCTGGACCCCTCAGGCATAATTGGCGGATATTTGAGGGATTAAAAAGCACATTTATGAGATCTGTGTCAATCGGTATAGTAGCTACCGATATTCAGAAATACTTGATGAATTGTGTTTATTTTTCACGGAGAAATAGACTAATTTTCATCAATTCAAGAAATTAAATAACCACTATCGATTTTGCTACTTAACCCATTTTTGATTTTAATATGCAAAATTGGTTTAGAAAAATCAAAAAAAATTATAATTCATTAAAAAGAAAATTGAATTATTTGTCACTTCGTTGCGAAATTCCATATTATAAAACGGTGAAAAACATACACTATAAGATCAGTCTTAAGGCAAATTCCATCTTCAGTTCGGTAATTTTCATTGTGTCGCAGCTGTACATGTAATTTTGTTCAGCCTGTAGATATAGTAAATAAGTATGTACCATTTAAATATTAACTATTCTTTTATGTTTGTCAATGTTACGTACTTGCTTTAAATCCACCTAATGCATTTCAAAACCTCCAGGAATTACCTTATTTATAACTACACATACTTGACGTAAACAGACCAAGGTCTGTCGATATTCGAAGCCTACCTTTACCTGATACGATGAGTGCCATAAATTACATGAAAAAACGAGGATAACAAATAATTCCTTCTTAACTAATAAAATTCCTTACCTTGACGCATATAAAATTCGAACAGCAATTAAGAGCAATTATAGTTATATCATATGCCCTGTAATATCCACTACTTGATTACAATAAAAAAAAGAACCACTTTAATGTATTATTTATTACATATTACCTTTATTATAACACTTAGTGTATATTTACAAGAGAGATTTTGCAATATTAAAAACAATGTCATATGTTTTATCTCCTTACTACTTACTATACAAGCTGATTATAAATAATATCGTTTGTTTGGATAATTGTCTTGTTATTCTCTGCGGTAAATCCCTGTTAATAGTTATTATAATGCGCTTAAATATTTCATGTCTGTAATGAAATGTTGTATAAGCAGTATGTGATTCATACATTATTATGTTCACATATTTTTCAATAACTAGTCGATTTGTTTGTTTTTTTTATATAATTAGTTTTAAGAAAATATAAGCATACATTTTATATAAAAGGTATAGTTTTATCAGTTTTATTATCTAAATGCAGATGATAAATACATGCACCCAAGAAGCCACCACAGGATCATAAGTCGGTCGATTGATCAAGCCAATACTGTGGACGTACAAGAGAATCACGCAGATTTTTGGAACCGCAAGGCACAAAATACACTAAACGAAAAATTGCTGCACAGACCAAACACCAGTAAGTTATTGAACATGTAAAAAATTAGTTCCAATTTCACTCAGTTTTCTTGGCAAAAACAATCTACCTCTACTCGGTTTTTGGCAAAATTTAATCAGCCTCGCTCAGATTTAAGCAAGAATAAACTAACGTTACCCAGGTACAGACAAAAATGGGCCACTCTCATTTAATTTTTTACAAAAATAGATTCTGCTCACCCAGTTTTAAAGAAAAATCTCTTTGGCCGGATTTTAGCAAAAATAAGTCACCTTCACCCTGTTTTTAATAGAAATACGCTAATGGGGTTTTTTTCTTTTTACAAGAATAAGCTGTCCTCACTCAGGTTTCGAGAAGAATGAACCACCTTATTCCAATCTGTGACAAAAATAAATCACACTCATCTAAATTTACGCAAGAAAAGTCATTCTAATCACATATACATTGATCAAAATGATCCATGCTCACTCAATTCCTCGTAAAATTAAACCACCCTTACAAAATTTTGAATAACAATAAGTGACATTATTTTTGGCAAAACTACACTATGCTTGCCTAGTTGTAGGTGTAAGTGTAGACTGTCCTTCCTTAAATATTGACAGAAGTAAGCCATTCTTGCACAGTTTTAAGCAAAAAATAAGCTGCCCTTATCCAGATGTTACCTTCATTCAGTTTTTCACAAAAATAAGCCATGCTCACTTAGTTTTTAAGAAAAATAAGGTACCCCCACTTAGTTTTTGACAAAAATAAACCATTCTTATCCAGTTTTAACGTCAACTAGTTATTGACAGAAATTAGCCATCTTTACACGGATTTTTTGGTAATATTAAACCAAAGTCACTCAGTTCTAAGCAAAAAAATAAATCATCTTCATTCAGTTTCAAGCAGGAATAAGCTAGTCTTGCCGAAATATTGACAAGAGGGGAGCACTTCACCAAATCACTAGTGGAATAACACAGTGTTATTCCACTAGTGATTTGGTGAAGAGCATATCTTCCAAGGTTTAGCGTAGCCGAAAACACTACGTTTAACACTTGTTTTTCTACTGAAGATGGCAACTTAGTTGCCGAAATACGTATTTAGATTTGTATCTTTAATTTTTGTGGTAAGGGATTTTTTCACTTTTTCTTTTGGATTTTTGTTATAGTTTTCAGGCCACAGTCTCCACCCATCACAGGGAAGAATGAGTTACTTCCATGTAGTTTTTGAGAAAAATAAACCATCCTCACTCAGTTTCAAGTAAAACTAAGCTATTCTTGCGCAAATATTGAAAAGAGGACCACTCTCACTTAACTTTTGATAAAAATCAACCACCCTCATCCAGCTATTGACAAAAATAAGGCACTGTTTAACAAGAATAAGTCACTTTCACTTAGTTTTGGCAAAAATAAACCACCCTCACCTAGTTTAGGCAAGAATCAGCCACCCTTATTCAGCCATTGGCGAACATAAGCCATTCTGACTTATAAATTATTAAATAGGCTATTCTCACAAAAATATTGACAAAAAAGAATCACCTTGGCCAGTTTTAAGCCATCCTCATTTAATACAACCTATTTTCTGTGGTTAACTAAAAATATTAATGATTTTCCCAGACATAGCCAAGAATGTCATCATGTTCCTTGGAGATGGAATGTCCATACCAACTCTCAAAGCATCTAGGGTATACTTAGGACAGTTACACAATCAGAGTGGTGAAGATACGGTCCTGTCATTCGAAAAATTCCCTTACGTGGGCTTATCTAAGGTAACGAAATCAAAATCGGTCGAAAATAATTATTCAATTAATCTCATTTACGATCACACAGACCTATTGCGTCGACAAACAAGTTCCTGACTCAGCTTGCACGGCTACAGCTTATCTGGGAGGTGTCAAAAACAACGAAGCCACGATAGGAGTGACAGCCAATGTGAAGCTGCAGGATTGCCAGTCTAGTTTGGCCGAGGAGAATAGAGTTGATTCGATAGCCGCATGGTCCCAAGCCAAAGGTAAGCAGACCGGTTTCGTGACGACCACCAGGATAACGCACGCATCACCAGCGGGTAAGTCTTGAAGATATTGAAGTGAAATGCACGTTTCTCGAATTGAACATCCAAGGTGTCTACGCCCATACCGCTGATAGGGATTGGGAAAGCGATGCCGACCAAGTCGCAGATGACTGTAAGGATATAGCCTATCAATTGATTCACTCGACGACTGGCAGTAATTTGAACGTAATTTTGGGTGGTGGTCGGAAAAATTTCCTCCCAAATACTCACACTGATGAAGAAGGTGGTAAAGGGAAACGATTAGACGGTGAAAATCTAATTGAAACTTGGTTGAAAAAGAAGGAAGGGTACAATGCAAGATACGTCTGGAATAGAACAGAGTTGCTTTCAATTCCTGGTGATACTGAATACCTGTTCGGTATATTCGAAAACGACCATTGCAAATACCATTTGGATGCTGAAGACAACGATCCTTCTTTAGAAGAGATGACCGAGAAAGCCATAGAACTCCTCTCAAAGTCGGAAAAGGGTTATTTCCTATTTGTGGAAGGTGGGAGGATTGACCATGCACATCACGACACTAAAGCCCATAAAGCCCTAGATGAAACGGTGGAATTCCATAAGGCAATAGCTAAAGCTGCCGAGATCACCGACGAATCCGACACCCTCATCGTAGTGACTTCAGACCACGCCCACACAATGAGCATAAGTGGATATTCAAATAGAGGAAACGACATTTTCGGTATAGCTGGAACCGCTGATGATAGCTTACCATATTCAACGCTATCCTACGCCAATGGACCCGGGCACAAGTCGGACATCGATGGAAAACGACCAGATATCTCCAAGGATAACAGAAGTATTTTATCGATCCAATTTTATTTACCGAGAAAATAATTTTTTGTTGTTCTATGTTCGCAGATGATAAAAATTACTTGTTCCCAGCAACTGCACCATTGGATTCGGAAACCCATGGCGGTGACGATGTGGCCATCTTCGCCAGAGGACCTTGGTCTCATCTTCTGAGCGGTGTCGTTGAACAGAATGTGATTCCACACATTATGGCGTACGCTTCTTGCGTCGGTGATGGTTTATTAACGTTGTGTGATCAGCACATCGAAGATAGCACTGGTAGAAGAAAAAAGCGCGCTGAATATCAGACAGGAGTGTAAATACCAAAAAATATTTGTAATTTGTAGATAATCGCTAAAGAATTAAATATGAAAACATCACGTCGGATAAGTATTATGAATAAAATATCATTTTTTTGTTGTTTGTTAATATTTATTTCGTCTTTCTTAAAATACCTTGACCCTCATCCTCATAAAATTTTGAATAAGAAATAATCCCCATCTACATTTAAATAGTTGAACTGTTATCATTATGTGTCTTACAGATATCTACATTGCCACATTAAGATGTCGATAAAAAATAAATAAATGGATATCATGTTGAACACAATTTATCGCTTACAGTGAGGACTTGAAAATAAAAAAGCTTAAGAGTAAAGTACCCTTATTTTTATAAAAAGAAAAAAGTTTTAATAAAAATAAATTTAGCGTTTACGAAAAAGATCGATGCGGGCACTGCAATCGTTTATAATCCATTTTTCGTGCTTCTTATGCAATGTTGTTCCGAAAGATGTCGCTTTTACGCAACAGAAACAAAGTGGTTCTTTTTTGCTAGTCATAAAATGCCACGTTGTGACTGCCATCTATGTGCCAGTGGACTAAATAACACCTCTGTTTGTGTAGTAAACAGTTTGCGACAGATGTCACTAGTGTATCTTCTTAATTAAAAAAAAAACAATTTATCTTTTCAATATTTTGATAAAGTAACTACATGCATTTTGTATTTGTAACATAATTTTCTCCTAAACTTATTACTCTTAGTTTGAATGTGTTATAAATAAACATGCAAGATTAATTTATAATAATTTTCCGTTCTTAGTTATTACACAATCCGGTTTGATTGGTTAAAGTGGAATAAAACAGAAACAAAAGATTATTATAAATAGTTCATCAATCATGTTAAGAAGTCCTTGAGACGCAGAATCCTTTTACAATTAATAATTATCTATTTAAATATAATCGTCCAAACAATAAATACAATCGGATCCGTGCCTAACATCTAGAGATAATAGAAGAATTTGTAATTTGATGAATAACCTGTCAGTAATAAGTTTTTTTCCTGTCCTATTAATAGCTCTATTCTCCTTCAGTATTTTTTTGATAATTATATTTTTAAAACTGCAAAAAATGATTCTGAATAGGATTGAACATTTTTGTCATCGTGTCTAAAGTTCATCAATACTTACAATATGGTTGGTGGTTATAGTTTCTGCTGTCTTTTGTCTAAAGTTGAAAGCATCATCCCTGAAAATATTGGATATATTATCTTGTTAGTAATTGTTGATTAATGATGTCATAATCATAATATAATTGTATTACAATTTGTACAAAGTATTTGGGGCAGCCAATTTTACAGTCCATATAAGAAACAGTCTTGAACATCGAGCTGTAATAACTACATACAAATTGTGATATAATTAGTCTCACATTAAATACAAACATTTACTTAAGAATCCACAAATATGCTAGTATTTTTTTTAAAATCTGGATTAAATATCATAATTTCAAAATTTATCAAACACAATCATGCAGAATTGTGAGGCATTATTTTATTAAAGCATGGTCGCATTTTCGTTGGTATTACACTAGCACAAATAAATTTAGAAATTCTATGTTAATTTGTTTTTTATTTGATAAAAATTTTAGAGATACATCACTTAACGATAACAAAACAATCACAGTAGTATTCCAGTGAATATTAATGAGTACATAATGTGTTTGAAGGGAGCAGAATTTACTGCGATACATGTCACCCTACACCCTCTGCGTAACTAACTAAAAATATATCTATAGCTGAGAGGTAAACAGTCGTAAGTCCAAAACTAAACTACAATACAACCACTAATAATTACATTGGTAGTACTTGATTCAGTTACGGGAAGTTTCTAAAATTTTATAATTCATTAGTATTTCCACTTGTTTTGCTCATTACTAAAAATTTCCTTTTACGGTGTTACGATTGTTTACCTTTCAGCTATATATAACAGCCTTTTTGTTTGTAGGGGAGCAAAATCAATCTAGAGGAGGGAAAATTTACAGCCAGGGCCACCTGCAAATTGAGGTCTGGTTTATTAGTGAATTTATTCACTATATGTATCACAGATGACTCGGGGTGGTTTTTAATTCAATTAAAGAGAGATTTAAATTGTGAAAAAAAATATAATTAAAATTAAAAATATTGTCTACAAGTGACGTAGCAGCATATTTGTTGTGATATACTAGCAATTTATCGATCCTAAATTGACGCCGAAGCAAAAAATCACCTACCAGCTATAACTATTATCACAAATAGCCTGGCAGAATTAATATTATTCGACGATATCCCAAGGGGAATTTTTCCACCACCGCCATATTACTTAAAATTACAATGTCTAACATTTCGATAGATGTAGATTACAATCTTCCAGTTAAAAAAAACCACCTGCAATTAATTATTAATCCTGCTAATGGCCCAAGATTAAAAACATGAAAAAACTGATAGAAACTCCACGGACACATAATTTCAATTAAAGGGTTTTGGACTAAATGAAGGATGTCTGTCTTTTGGGAGATCAGAAGATAAAATAAATTGCTGTTCATGTTACTGTCGCCAAACTGAAAACTGGTGATGTACACTCAAGGTAAAAAAGGTGCCAATTCCTGGAAATAGAAGAAAAAATTAATTCTGCTGGTAAATTCCAAAGAATTTCGATCCTGAAAAGATTATGGTCGAATCCTCGAAAATCCTTAATTAAACAGGCTATGTTGGTTTATTAATAAAAAGACATCTACCAGTCTATTATTCCAACTTTTCACCGGGATTGTACCAGAACGAGTACACCCAACCATTTAGCAAGTAACTTAAATTATTAGAATATCGTAATGTCCTTAAGATAATGGAAAAAATGTAGCGCCTTCGCTGATTAAAACCAGGTATATAAACGAAGATAACAGAAATATATGTACATAATCGAGAAAAGATGTTTGGAACGGTGTTATTGGGCGCGGTGGTATTAGCCGCTTTTGGACAGTGCATGCCTGGATCTCAGATTAACGATGATGGCAAGTTGTTGTCGAATAGGGTAGTTAGAATGGACGAAATTTAGTTAAATTCTTGCGTTTGCAGCTGAAAAACTCATGCATCCACGTGTCAGGGCGACTGGGGATGTCTTTCCGGTGAACCCAGAGGAAGTGGACATTGAATTTTGGCGGAGGGACGCCCAACAGACTTTGGAAAGGAAGAAGAATACAGTCTTAAACACAAGTTAGTAAAACAGATATAGTTTTTTTTTGTTATATATAATTTACTTAAGTTGGAGGTTTTTATATAGGAAACATATTTAATGGTTGTCCTTTATAAAAAATATTTTATAGTGATTACACAATTTATTATATTCGGAAAACATGATTTTATCTTGATTATGTATGCATTAATTAATTAGTTGCAACACCTAATTGTTACCAAAACATATTAGATAATGTTATTACGGTATTACCAACAAAATATGTAAATGTTTATTATTGGTATGTTGAAAATTAAAAGGAATTATTCCAAACCTTCCTTTAAACGGACCATTAAGAACTTTTTATTGTCAACATGCATATACTCCATCGACGAGTACTTTGACTTATGTACTTCGTGTATATAAACCCAATGTATTAAATTTTATTTTCGACTTATCCTACACATGTTATGTAATGTATACAGGATCGAATATATTATTATTATGAAAACTTGTAAAGATATTCTTTATTATTATTTTTATAATTGTACATTATTTGACATTTCTAAATGCTATAGGCAACTACATACTAATACTTTTATATTAAAAAAAAGCAACAAATGGTGCAAAAAACGATTATTTGACGTATTCTGTAAAAACGCGAAGACTATAAAACTTAAGATATGAGCCATATAGAACAAAATTTGTTTTATTTTGTCGATTTTTGAATTTTGTGCAACAGTTCTCTTATTATAAAGGCGTTGATGTCATGCACATTTTAACTCATTTAACCGATCTTCTATCTTTCACAGTTTACGAGATCCCAATGCGTGAGAATGTTGATTGAGACAGCCTGTATAGACCAAAAAGGATCGATGTGTAGAAAAATTTATGGAAAATAAGAAAACTTGCTTTCTTGCAGAATAAGGGGATACAAATGTATATTAGAACTTGGTGTTTATCCTGAATCAATCAATTTTCTTGGCTTCAATGCTTTAAAAAGAAAAGTACTTTTATGTTACGCACAATTTACATTTTTGAATAAATTCTACACGTGACAAAATTTTACGTCTAATGATATCTAGCATTGTCCGCTTTAGACTATGTAGAACTTTTTATAAAGAAAAACTTTCATTCCTAAAATGAATGATAGTCCTAACTAAGTAAACACAGTTGTAAAAAAATCGATAAAATAACATTGTCAATAGACGATCCAATTGTATATATGGAAACATCTAATATAACATTACGAAATATTTCGCCACCTTAAAAATTAAAATGATGAAACGCTTGCATATACATTATGTAATAGGTACTTGTCACTCGATCAAAAAAACATCCGGAAAACATGTACCTATGTAACGTACTTACGATGGATTAAGTAAATATCTGCTAACTTAGTTTGATTACATATATTATCAAATTCGAGGCTAATAGAACTGCAATGAAGTACCTAAATTATTTACAGTTTTATTAACGTGCTTTAAATAATAGATATAAAAAGACAAAGGGCCATGCTAGACAGAAACAAACAAAATTGTTACTCAAGCAATTTTTTCTGTTGATTCTGAGTAGGTAATACAGCGCAAAACGAATAATTGTAATAAAACATCCACAAATGGCATTTGTGCAGTTTATACTTAACTTAAAACTCATCCAAGAAGTTTATATCTGATGCTTTTGTTCAAAATCTTTTTGGCAGACATTTTAATGGCATAGATTTCGAAACTGTGTATTTTTTTACTCTTAAACTGTGACAAGATATTCCTGCGTCCACATCCTGCTCTCTTTTTTGAAGCGTCCGTAAACCGGCAGGTGTGCAAGTTTCACAACCTTGAATAGTGAGTGAGTGATATCTTCTTTCTGGTAAACGGTACTATCATAGTTTTGTTCCGATTAATACTTGGACCACAGATAAGTAAACAGATGGCTCACCCACCGTAGCAGAATTGACCGATTCACGCAGGTTGCATAAATCAAAGGTTGCAATATTACGATTTTATGAAACATAGATAGCTGCGGGGAGCACGGTGTACGGTCGGAGACCGGACGTCGGAGTGTGGAAGGAGTGCCGATTCGCTTTTATTTAAGAAATATGCTTTTTTCTCGCACAGCTGTTATTTACCTAGAATAGCAAATTGAATAGAAGTTATACCTTCTTGAATGTGAATTGCTTATGCTCTTATTTAGAATATAAATATTTTCTATAGACTGTCCAGATTGACTTGAGTGCGCGCAATGTATTTATTGAATTAATTCCTATGTGTCTCATAAGAATATATTTTATGGTTGTTATAATATATTGGAAGGAATCAAAGTTTATAGCCAGTAGTTTACATAAATAATACAATATGTTTATAAATGGCGTTCATCATCTATTGAATCCAGCATTTCATTCTAAGCGTTTCAATGATAACCAGAAAGTCGTCCACAAGTAGTGACTGGTCTGACCTTAACCATCATTTCGCTTAGAGTTCTTATAACCTGATTGTAAGTATAGTGGCTGATCCAACCTGCTACAGTGCCATAATCCTATTGGATAAGGATGAAGGTATGGCAATATTGATCTCTATCTCAAAAAATCATTATTTCTTCATTGGTTTCTAATAAATTCAAAATCCCAGAGACTAGATCCTTTAGTGCAATATTCATGGACTTGTCTGCTTGATTTTGACGAATTAGTTCTTCGCTGTGACCTTTAAATGCATTCTCCATTCTTTACTTTTTACATTCGCCTGTATTTTTATTGCTTATATATTATATATATTTGCAGATGTCGCCAAAAACGTCATCATGTTCTTGGGCGATGGAATGTCCATAGCCACTATAAAATCAGCTAGAGTGTACTTGGGACAATTAAATGGGGAAGATGGTGAGAGAACGAGGTTGGCTATGGAGCATTTCCCATTTTCAGGATTATCCAAGGTATATTCGCGAAACAAGAAAAACCTTTATCCTACCTGTAAAAACCTTTCTGAACGCAGACATACTGCTTGGACGCCTTAGTAGCGGACTCGGCCTGTTCAGCCACTGCCTACTTATGCGGGGTCAAAGCCAACGATGGTACCATCGGAGTGGGGGGACGAGTTGCTCTGGGAGACTGCCAAAGCAACTTGGACGAATCCAATTTCGTCTACTCCATCGGCAAATGGTCCCAAGACGCTGGCAAGAGGACCGGAGTCGTTACCAACACCAGAATAACCCACGCATCTCCATCTGGTAAACTGATATATAAATTTTTTGAAGATGAGAATCTGGATTTTCGCTTAATTCTTCATAAAATCAAAAAACAAGAATCATTGCTCATAACTCAACGTTTGCCCATAGTTTTTGTCTTTTTGGTTTTAAGAAGAGTTTACTAATGAATTTTTTTAAAAAATTCATAGGGGTCTACGCCCATATCGCTGACAGAGATTGGGAAAGCGATTACGACACCCCAGATCCAGCCTGCTCCGATATCGCGGTCCAATTGATCCACGGGGAGACTGGAAAGAATTTGAACGTTGCCATGGGCGGTGGACGGAGGAACTTCATTCCGAACACCATCACAGATGAGGAAGGCGTCCCAGGCAGGAGAAGAGACGGTAGGAATTTGATCGAAGAATGGTTAGATTCCAAGCAAGACGTAAACGCTGAGTACGTTTGGAATAGATCAGGTTTGCTCGAAGCTGCTAATAGGAGTGACTATATTTTGGGATTATTCGAAGATAGTCACATGCAGTACTATTTGGACGCCAAAGATAACCCGGAAGAACCTACTTTAGCAGAAATGACAGAAGCTGCCATCACAGTAAGTATGTAACTTCGAATATCGAGATTTACAGTGTGAGATGTAAAAGCGCTTCCCACCAATGTTTTCTCTAGTTCCTTAATACTTTAATAATAATTTTCTACAGCTCATCATATACAGGGCGTCGCATATTTTTTCTGAAACACCCTGCATTCAAAAATTCTAATCTAAATCCAAATATGACAGTAATTGGCTGTTCCAAAACTAACTTAACAAAAGCTTGAAAAGTGTCCCATGGCCTCAGAAAAAAAAACGTGCAGCGCCCTGTATATGATGGGCTCTAGAAGATAGAAGAAACTAAGCGATTTCGGACTGTTAGGCCAAGGTCTAAAGGAATTACTTCTGTACGTTTTATTCACAGCTACGGTGAACATCTTCAGCGAAACTGAACTAGAAACTTAAAACTAAATGGCGTCCTGTCACACAAACGTCACAACAAAATAACAATGTAGAAGACTGCTTATCCATAGTAAAGATGAATTTCTTCGCCAGTAAGGCGTGTCGTAGTTGGTGAATTAACTACACACTGCTTACGGTGCGTGCACTAAGGACCGGGTACCAAGCTTTGCAAGCAAGTTTTGTTGAAATTATTTTGGTAGAAATAGTCTTGCATGGTACTGCACAGTTTTTGACAGAATTTCAGTGTCCTTAAAACGAATTTTATGATTACCATCTTGTAAGGCGTGCTCTACTACCACTGATTTTTCATTCTGATGCCTCAGACATACATATTAAGAAACTAGAGAAAAAATTGCTGGGTAATAATACTTTCTTTTTGAAAATATCTCAAAGGCAAATCGCTTACGGAAGAGTGAATAGCTTTGGCACACTGTACATACGTTTGCTGATTTCCTAGGTGCTATCAAAAGAAGAGAAAGGCTATTTCCTATTCGTTGAAGGCGGCAAAATAGACCACGCCCACCACGACACTCTACCGCAAAAATCCCTAGCCGAAACAGTCCAATTCTCCGAAGCCATCCAACGAGCCAGAGATTTGACCAGTGAGGACGACACATTAATCGTCGTCACTTCTGATCATGCCCACGTCTTCACTGTGGCCGGTTATCCTCAGAGAGGAACGAATATCCTGGCTATCGCTGGAACGGCGAGAGACAGCATTCCCTATCCCATCCTGTCTTACGCCAACGGACCAGGACATCGTCCAGACGTAGATGGAGTCAGATACGACTTCTCACAACACAATTTCGGTAAGTCTTAATAATTGAGAAACTCCTAGGACATTCTAGTGACTACTCTGATTTGTCTGCAGCTGATAGCACTTTGATGTACCCGGCGATGGCTCCTTTAAACTCTGAAACTCATAGCGGAGAAGAAGTTGGTATCTTCGCCAGTGGACCTTGGGCTCATCTGTTCACCGGAGTGCTGGAGCAGAACGTCATACCACATGCTATGGCGTTCGCTTCATGTGTCGGTGATGGATTGACTGTTTGCGATGACGAATGATTTTGTAACATTAAATGATGGAATAAATACTTATTGGTATATAGGCTGGCGTTTTAACTTTGTTTTCAGCGTTCACCTTCAGTGATCCTTTAAATAAACTAATATTATAGGTATAGGAGGTTTTGCATTATATTGGTGAAGTCTGGTTTAATTTTTTCTTGCCTCCTTGTAATGGTATCAAAAATTGATATTTACTGAACATTTTAAAGGTTTAACGGTAAAAATATGCAAACTTATCAGAAGAAACTTAAACTTATAGCATTTTCGACTTACTGCACTTTTATCCATTGATTGTATTTCCATCTTATTTTAATACATAATATTAGTAAGGGAGATAGATATACTCCACGCGTAAAGTGCAATAAGTCGAAAACGCTATAGATTCATTGTAAATTAAAAAAAAAATTACGGAGTTGTTAGCGCAAATTCAAATTTCAATGGAAATTTGATAATTTTAAGACAAATTAGAGAATTTAAAAAAAATGCCAATTTTGGAGTGAGAAATTCCGATAAATAATTGAGAATACCTGGACAGAATGAAGGTTTTACAGGATTTTAGAGAAAAAATTTGAAATTAAAAAAAAATTATACCAACATTTATTAGAATTTAAACAGAATTAAACAGAGTTTTGTACAAATTTATGTAAATTTAGAGAAAAAGATTTTTTTGAGAAAATTTCGTGATAAGATAAGGGGTGAACAAAAAAGTGTTGCATTTTCCGCATATATATAGGTACTTATCAACTGAATTTTAGAAAAGTAACAGTAAAAAAATTACATACATATTTGTTTTTATAATTTCAAGTGTCTGCCCGGAATATAAAAAAAGCCGGTATGCCAGAAGCAAGACAATTTACAAACCACTTCTTAAATAGAAACGCAGTTGATAAGGAGCACATGTAGAGGATTATAATCATTAATCATGTGTTTTTCTCTAAAACACCTAGGCAAACCTTTGTATCCAAATTATACATAGTTAAACTACAACGTAATAAAACTACACAAAACTAAACTCATAAAAAGATTAATTGACAAACTGTGATATCCTAAAATACATACATATCTGCATAAGCAGTCTATTTTTTACATTCCAAAAACTCGCACGAATAAACTGATGGACAACACGTGTTTAGTGCACGTTATAATAATTTCTCTCTCTTTAATATGCATGATGCGTCCGATACTAAATAGCAAAACTTTGGAAACATCACCATTATAAAATTTATCTATCTGCATCATTTTTGTACTAATTTGCAATTTTTCCTGCGTTAACAATTTCCTAAAACGTAGTACAAAGAATATTCCGACAGAAAAATTAATAACACATCGACCGTTTGGTTGTCCACTTATTGTTTGTAGACGCTTTTGGTTTTTAAGGTGCTGTTGTAGGCTTTGCTTATCTTTATATATTTACAAAAATTTTAGCGCAATTTTTAGAATAACCTTGCCTGTCATTGATAAACGCAAAACAATCAAATTCTCATTCAAATTATAAAAAATTAAATTAAAACTATTAACAACCACAAATGCTGATCACGAACAGAAAAGAATATAAAAAAGCAAAAATCCAACAGATATATAGATTCCTAACACACTCTTAGATAATTCATAGATACAATGAGCAATTATTTGAACATTATTGTTGAACATTGTTCTATATTTTATTATCGTTTATGCTCATGTATTGTTGTAAGTCAAGTAAATTTACAAGGACAGTACAAGATTATACATTTATTGACCATTTTTTTTAAAATACCTCGTGGATTTTCATTCGAATTTATATTTTCGGCATAAACATTACGCAACTTGGTAAACAATCTGTTCCTATCAAGTTCTAGCAAAAAGCTTCTGGTGGAGTCAGAATCCAAAATAGCGTCCATAAGAAATATAAAGATTTGTGATGAAATTGTGTGTGAAAAAATTTCAGTTCACCATTAGATATAGAAAATCAGAAGCGGCTTTGAAAAGATGTTTTTGGTTCTTCTGTGTAAGGCCAAATAAATATATTAAATTCAAAACAAACAAATCTGGTCTATTTGGCCACTTAATCCGTAACAATAAGGTGATGAGAATCGGAAAGGAATTTGGACATATATACCAGGCTGTATATATGTCCAAATAAATACCTAATACCAGTTGTTAAGATAATTCACAATCTGCTCACGTTTTGGTCGGCTGACTTTGCCTAAGATTAAGTCAACTTTTATGCCTTGAATTTTACACAGTCAAGGTATAAACACCTGCACGGAGAAGATGCAGATAATCAATCGTGATAAGATGATGTGGAAGATCTTGCTAGGCTTCATAGCGTTGGCGGCTTTTTGCGAAGCCAAGCCGAAAGTCTCGTACGACAATGGTAAATTCGATGAAAATACGGGATATTTTCAATTTAATACATTCTCTTTGATTTGCAGCTGAAAAACTTATGCATCCCCGTGTAAGGAAGACGACCAAAAATTTCCAGGCAAACCTTCAAGAGCAAGATATCGAGTTTTGGAACAGGGAAGCCCAAAAGACTTTAAGAGAAAAATGGAGAAACGTCTTGAATACAAGTAAGTAGACAAAATATATATATATACCTATATATTTCAATCAGGTAATAGAAATTTACACTAATTTGCAAAAACCGATGTATTTTAATTAAGCAATTTCTTTTAACTGATGTGTAGTTAAATAAATAGCCAAACTGCGCTGCTAGTAGACAGGAAATTAATCAATATTTTGAATTTCTTACAACGAGATTAAAAAATCTTTCGAAACAAATAAAAACAAACACAATCGCTCAAAATATTTTATGTTTAAATTAGAACAACCATAAAATTGATTGGTTAAAAAAATTACTAATAAATTTGTTCGCAGATGTCGCCAAAAACGTCATTATGTTCTTGGGTGACGGTATGTCTATATCCACTTTGAAAGCTGCCAGATTGTATTTGGGCCAGAGTAGAGGAGAAGACGGTGAAAGAACCAAGTTGGCTATGGAGTATTTTCCATATTCAGGATTTTCAAAGGTAATTTTTCCCCTTCGAAAGTTTTAGCTCCATATTTTTATCACATACTTCTCATAAAAAAAGATATTGGAAAAGCAAATCGTTAACCAATTCTGCTTTTGGATTAAAATAGGAAAAAAGGTAAAAATTGTATACCAAAATATTCTTAAAAAAGAGATACCTACATTTTTAGAGATATTTGCAATTTTATGTAAAAATTATGTTATATGTTAGGGGGATGACCTTTAATGAGGGGTCTGACGATTTAAAATCATTCCTAAAATTAAAAAATTCAAAACTTCAAAAATTGTAACATTGAGAATTGTAATTGAATTTAAAGTGATGGGCATTTGAAAACAAAAAAAAATCAAAATTATAAAAAAAAACGGAAAATTGAGAAATAAGAATTCAAAAATAGAAAAAATGTAAAAAAGAGAAAGGCAGCTTAGATTTTTTTACTACGAGACGCGCAGGGTCGAGTCTCTCTTAAAATGAGACGCGTTTGAACAAAAGCAAAGTAAAAATTGAAAAATTGGTAAATTATTTTTTTATTTTTCTTTTTCTCAACGAGCCGCACAGCGTCGAGTCTTTTTGAAAGTGAAACGGGCTTGAAAAACAAAAGAAAATTAAGAAATATTCAAAAATTAATAAATTACAATTTTTTTCAACGAAATGTGTAGCGCCAGTTTTAACGACAACGCGACGCGCAGCGTCCAGTCTTTTTTAAAGTGAAACGCAGTTGAAAAAAAAATCAAGGGATATTCAAAAATTAATACTATCCAAGGAGTATCCACCGTCTATAGAGAGCGCGAGCCAAGGTAGATCGCGGGCAAGCCGTGTCAACTTTTTCAATAGAGTGCGTTCCAAGGTGAAACGCGGGCTTTCTATGCAACCTTCTGTAGTAAGCGCGGGCCAAGGTGGATCGCGGGCTAGGCGTACCATTTTCAATAGGGTGCGTTCCAGGTGGGACGCGGGCTTACTAGTGTATATTACTAATTTTCCGAATAATGTTGCTATATTGATATACCCAACACCCTAGCGTATATTAACAAAATTCCACATAACAAATATCATTTATGGTACAGTTTGTTACATCAATGCTTCAAGATAAATAATTTCACTTAAAAACAAAATTTTTCTTACTGCGTAGAACTACTGCCTAGACGCCTTAGTGGCTGATTCAGCCTGTTCAGCCACGGCGTACCTTTGCGGAGTAAAAGCCAACACGTACACCATCGGTGTAGGAGGGCATGTAGCCTACGACGATTGCCAAGCCAATTTAGACGAATCAAACTTCGTCTACTCCATAGCCAAATGGTCCCAAGATGCTGGGAAGAGAACTGGAGTCGTCACGACGACCACGGTCACCCACGCCTCACCAGCAGGTAAATAAACGAAACACCCATCGAAGTACGACAAAGGGGAATTCGCTTTTCTAGGTGCGTACGCCCACGTCGCTAACAGGATGTGGGAAAGCGATGCTGATACTACAGATCCAGCTTGCCCAGATATCGCTTACCAATTGGTTCATGGCGAAACTGGCAAGAATTTGAACGTGGTTTTTGGAGGGGGCCGCAGTAACTTCCTGCCTAATACCACTATAGACGAGGAGGGATTCTACGGCCGAAGAAAAGACGGTAGGAACTTAATACGTGAATGGTTGCGTTCTAAGAAAGGTGGACAAGCTGAGTACGTCTGGAACAAATCTGGGTTGCGCAGGAGTGTCAGTAATAGCGATAATGTTTTGGGATTATTTGAAGGTACCGACATGCAATACTATTTGGATGTCAAAGATAATCCAGAAGAACCTACCCTTCCAGAAATGACAGAAGCAGCCATCAAAGTAGGCGACCCTTTTCCGCCCAAATTAAAAACTCGTATGTGCAATATTCGTATCTTTTAATCTTCCAGGTGTTGTCAAAAGGACAGCAGGGATATTTCCTCTTCGTTGAAGGTGGAAAAATCGACCATGGTCATCATGCCAATAAAGCTCACTACGCCCTAAGTGAAACAGTCCAATTATCCGAAGCTATCCAACGCGCCAGAAACATGACCAACGAAAGAGACACTTTAATCGTTGTGACTTCTGATCACGGGCACGTCTTCACGGTAGCGGGATTTCCACAGAGGGGAACGAATATTATGACCATGGCCGGTGTGGGTTCTGATGGTCGTACGCCAATGGACCGGGTTATCGCAAAGAAGTAGATGGTGTCAGATATGACTTTTCCAAAAGCGATTTCAGTAAGAAATCACCTTGCTGTATAGTACTTTGAAACAAATTTAATTCTAGCAACTTCTGCACTTAATGATTAACGCACCTTCCTATATTGATTGCAGCTGATATCAATCTCGAATACCCCACAACAGCGCCCGCAGCTTATGAAAGCCACAGCGGTGAAGAAGTTGGCATCTTCGCTAGCGGACCATGGGCCCATCTTTTCTCTGGAGTACTAGAGCAGAATGTGATACCTCACGCCATGGCGTTTGCTTCTTGTGTTGGAGACGGCGCTACTGCTTGCGATAGGAAGCACTGATGATATAATAAAATATGCCCTTTTAAAATTGTGACTCTTTAATATCAATTCAATCAATACAGATTATGTAGCATATTTTCCATTCTTTAATCCACTTCCTGATACTTTTCAATAATTATGATAATGTCATTCATAAGTTTTTCTTTTTTCTTCAAAAAAGACTAATCGATAACACATCAGCAAATGCTCAAAATATCCATGCTAAACGCGCAGTTTAACTTCGGACGTGCTAATGCATTGTAATTTTATTCAAAGCACGGGATATGTACGATGCACGATCGCCAACCCTCTCTGGCTGCAGAGGGCACAACTTCTGCGCTGAAAAAGGACCTGAAAAACCGCCACGCTCTTGCCAGTGGGTTTCAGTACGCCGCGAATGCCGTTAAGGCGTGTGTCATAATCAATCAGGACTCTCTGTTTAGCGCGGGAAATTTTTTTGACGTATTAACAGTGAAGAGAAACAGGCAAGGCATTTGTTCTTGTCCGATAAATGCCGCAGTTTGTTTAAAATTGTGGATAAATTCAGTTTATTTTGTGTCTTTTCCAATCGTCTTTGTCGTAAGTTTAAAATCATTTTACAATGGATGCACAATGATATGTAGAATACCTGTATATTTTCTATGATGTTTTCTTTAATGCTTTAACGAGTTCATCAACATTGCAGACTAATTTTTTAAATCACGAAATACAATAATTTTAAAAATAATATTTGTATTCAAAATTCTTTTCAGTTGGAATTTGATTTTGAAACTTAAGTCATGACCGACTATGATCTATTTAAAGCAAATATTTTCAGCTTTATAGCCCATCCGGTATTTAGGATTTTAATATCAACTTTCTTATTTTAAATGGAATGCTGTAATTTTTATAAATCCAATGTATTTCTCAGATCAGTACTTAAAGACCGGATTTTATGCAAAGAGAAACAGAAATATATATGCAAGGATTTTTCAGGTAATGTGCATTAATTTGGGACATATATGCAAAAAAATTGTGAAAATATGCAAAAATTTTACCTCAAATAAATAAAAGCAGAAATTTGATTGAACATGAACATTATCCACAACAATTTCATAAATTTCACCGTTTGCCAAATCATTTGCCAAGTCGTTTGCCAAATCATTTGCCAAATCGTTTGACAAACCGTTTGCCAAATCCTTTGCCAAGCCGTTTGCCAAATGATTTGTATGTATGAACTATATCTAACACATTTGATGCTCAATTGTTTTTTATTCTAAGGCGTATAATAGGGAATTTGATGTAGAACAAATTTTCTTCTTTAACATTTTGTCGTATCTCTAACAACAGCCGAGATATCTGGGGTGACAGCTAAAATCAAACAGACTGTATATATATTTTTTTTCTCTTGTACTTTGCTGTATAAGGGACAATATTTCAGACCTCCTAAATATTCCCTATTTCCTTTATCCTTGCAGAGTATGCCGAAACAAGCGACTATCAATCGCTCAAACGCCTTCGATCAAGAGTCTCAACGTTCCGTTAGCATAGAGGACATCTCCCAATCGCACAGAAATTACTGTTTCACAAAAGCCAATCCAGCTCACGGACGTGGCAGAAAAATACACCTATGTCAGATGCTAATCTTGCCTTTCATACCGATAGTAGCCTTGATCGCCCAAACGACGTATATCTTGCACAATATCGTTGTGTCGCGACAAGAGGTTATGGACATCGATACCCAGGTTAGTTGCATGTTTCTATTTATGGTACAATTTGTTTTTGAATGGCTCCCATCAGTTTGTATGGAACATACATTTTATAATTTCTATATATTACCTATTTCACAACGATTTTTAATCAAGTGTTTTACCAATGAAAATATTGTGCAGGAGAATTGCGCAAACACTATGGAGAATCAACATTCTCAAATACATCTATCAAATTCCATGGAAGGACATCATAACCTAATTGAAGCTTCATGTCACTAAACAGTAACTGATATTTACCAAAACTTGACGTTAGTCACAGAAGGTACAGTATTTAAAAATTGCTTCTCACTATGTTGGGATGTTTTTGAGTAAAGAACAGGAATATTCTACGAGGTACCTATGCTGATCCTGCGATGACATTGATATAGTTAACATTTTTTAAAAATAATAGAGGAGACTTAGCCTCCGTATCCTCCCCTCACGAGCCGCCACTGTATTAGATTAACAAAATTCCACATAACAAACCCAGTTTTATTATACAATTTATCAAATCAACCATTATTGGACGTTACTTCAACAAAAAGAGTTTGTAACTCTAACAAATTTTCACTTAACAACGAAATTCTTTTTTTTTTTACTGTGTAGTTATGTACTATTGGCAATATTTTCCAAGATTCTCCGTGCGACCTAACCTCAATTCTCTCGATCAGTCGTGCAACACGTTAAATTCTACACCCGTTGCGCGCCCACGTTCAACAGTTCAACATTCATTACGCCGTAAACGATCCAATTAAAATGTACCATATCTGGAGTAACAATACCGCCCCATTATTTACAATGATTAATAAATTCATGCGAGGAACTGTTTGCCGACGATTTTATGCCCGTCCCCGTATTTGATTAATTGCCCGATCATGTGGAAAGTAGAGGTCGTTCAATAGCAATTATCGTATAGGTTTTAATCGTCATGCGAAGCGAACCGCCATCTAACGGCGATATATGTATATAAGGTTGAACCGGCGTGGAAATTAATTGTATTCACGTTGGTGATAAGAAGCATTGCTATTAGGTATTTTCCAGTACCCTCGGTGATAATTCGGCTGTGTTAGAAAATCCCAGCTTGGGATCGTCAGCCGAATCATGCATATGTTCGATAATTCGTTTAATTGCTATAAGCACACTGCTTTTTTTTGAGTATTTACTATCAGAATATTTCTTTTGCCTCTTTGTATAAATTCCTGAGAGAGAAAAAACTAAAAAGTAATGGACCGAGCATACATCCCTATGGCACGTCCATATCTACGTTAAATATGTCCGAATATTCATTCTGATATTCATACACAGGGCATTTCAATCATTTCATTCTAATCGTATTTTATTACACAGATTGCAAATTATGCACTTTTTGTTTACTGATTTATAGTCCGACCAAGTAAATTTGGCAGTCGAGAAATATGCGAACTAATTTACCTAAACCTCGCCGCGCACTACGTTTGACAGCTGTGTACAGTCTCATTCTACGTTCTGGTGGCTTTTAGCGTGCGAATTCGATATTTTGATTTGTTAAGAGATGTCAATCAAACAGGAAATGTTTGATGGAACGGCAAGACATAGTGATATGGCGAGCACGCTATTTACGATTTATGATGCAGAATGATAATCTTGGTGAAAATAGAAGGCCAGTAGTGTACCTAGATGAAAGTTATGTTCATAAAAATTACACTGTATCCAAATGCTGGCAAAGCTTAGAAGAAACAGGTGTATTAAAAAATGATGGCGCAGGACAAAGATGGATTATGTGTCATGCTGGTGGTGAAATGGGGTTTGTTGACGGAGCACTGCTTTATTTAAATCAAAAACAAAGAGTGGCGATTACCATGATGAGATGAATTACGAAAATGTTTCAAAATGGTTTAAAATGCAGTTAATCCCTAATATTCCTCCAAATTCAATTATTGTTATGGACATTAGGATTAACAAAGCACCTACTTCGGTATCCAAGAAGGCAGATATTATTTCCTGGCTTATATTGAACAATATACAATATGATCCAGAAATGTTGAAGTGCACAACAAACCAGAACCAGAATATGCAATCGATAATTACGCAGCAACTATGGGACACACAGTGTTGAGGTTAGTTGACGGAATTAGTTTGGAGCATTCTTAAAAGAAAAGTAGCATCGCAAAATGTCGATGGAAGTTGTGATATAGAGTCATTAATTAGGCAAGCATTTACTGAAATTACTCCCGATTTATGGCAAAGAGGGTGCAAGCATATTAAAAAAATTGAGAGAGAGTACATCAACAGAGACCAACTGACAGAAGAGGAGCAAGAATTTATTATAGACTTAAATGATTCAGATTCCGAAGTGGATTGGCTGGATTCTGATGAGGAATTATAATTTATAATTATAATATGTACCTACAGTTTATATAATCTAACATACATAATTGAAAAAGTACAGCACAATCATTATAAATATTTTTAAAAAATATTACGTTTTTTAATTTTATCTTTGTTAGATAGATTATTTTAACTCTTATTCAAATTCGAAATACATGCTTCATAGTTCACAATGCATTTAAATCTAGCGCGCTGAAAATTTTCTCCCGAGTGTACTTAAAAAATAAAAAAATACTTTTCGATACATATAGAGTTATTTGAGGTGGCTCTTTTCAATTGAAATACCCTGTATAAACACCCATACAAATTTAATTTTAATCCTTCGAAATGGGACAGAGCAAACAGTAAGCACAAATTAATCAAATATGGACGTATGCACAAAGCTAAATATTTTTCATTTAGGAGAACGCCACAAACCGAATTTCATTGGCTTCGCATTGAATCGAAGCCATCAGAGTCCAGGAAATTAAAAGCAAACATTACTCACAGAACATCGTAACTTTCATTATGAACACAGAGATGACTGTACATACTGACAAAAAGAATGCTTTAAGCCAATTAATTATATTTTTCTTCTAAGTTAATTCCTTCCACAGCAATATTGTTTACATCCGAAAAACAGCATATAACGAAAGAAATTTTTTCTCTGAAGTTAATTAGTTTTTAAATGCTTTTAAACTTTTCATTGTAATTTGCGATATTATGCGAAATGAAGGTACTCTACTGTTGTCCTTCGTACTTATATGGCCGAAAGAGAGTTTTTGACTATGCATCAGGACTCTTTATAATCATCTAAAGTGGACAGACGATGTACTATCTGATAATAGATTTTCTAAATCCGAATTTAAAATTGTCAGGAATACCCGAAAAAGATACCCCAGATAAAATCATCTTAACAAGAATGTCGGTGAATAAATACTATTAAAGTGAATGTGAGATAAGATGTTATCAGTTTGATTTATGTTGTATTGTTAAAGTCAGAAGCAATCTACTTCATATATCTCTTTACATTTTAAAAGAAATTCCCGTGTTTAAATATAATTGAATATTCTATCATTAAATATTAACATAGCATGATAAACAATAACAAAGAAATAAACTTCCTACATACATCCGCAGGTTACAATAGCAACAGAATTGGGCAAAGTGGTGACGAGGATACAGCTAGAGAGGTCAGACGTGGCTTTACAGGTCTATACGAATGGAGATTCAACCAGGTAAGCTCTAATCTACATTTATACAACACACTTAGAATTATAAAAATTTCTAAACCCATGTAATTTCTATCCCATTTCGGTTTGATTACAAAAAAAGTAGGAATGGCCAACAAAATAATCTTTCCCTTTTAATTGACCCGTTAACCAATCACATTTATGTTTGTAAAACTTTCTCCTCTGGCCATATTTCTGTGGACGGTAGTGTAGCTTCTTCATACCCATAACACACTTAGCAAAGGAGTTTAGCAAGTATGTACAATAAATTTCAGCAGTTCAAATTTGACCGAAACATTCAAACTGACAGACGGCGCTTTAGCAAACATGAGTAGTTGGCCTACGGTGCGTTTGATCAACAGATACGGCCAATTAGAATACTATACAGATCAAGAAACTTTCATGCAACGCTTGAAAAATTTCAGGTAAGAACTAATTATAATATATTGTTTTATGCTGTATGAAATTAGAACCTTATTAGCAGTGGCAACATCGCTCCAGCAATAAATCTATGCAGTAACAATGCAATCTCAGAGCGAGGTGTTAATAAACCAGTACTTTATGAGGTCTAAAAGCATAAATTTCCCATAATAAAGTTGTCTTTACGCTATATGAACCGTAATTTATGAAGTTCCGATATGGCATACGACACATTCATTGTTTCTTTATGAGCGCACAAGAACACCTGCAGAAGCAGGCTATATCATTTTATTAACATCATCTATCGTAAATCCAAACCCGTTTAAGGTTATAAAAATGCCTACAGCTCCACTTACCCCTAAAATAAGCTAATATGCGATACTTTATCTTTTTATCGCTTTTGACACAGTAAACTCCATGTAGAACAAAATAGGTATATAACGTATTTAATCCTAACTGAATCACTTCAGCATTTCAAACAACAACACAAAGCGATCAAAATTCAAATTACCTAAGTACTAACTACGTTTTTGACATTATTACAACATAGCTTCACATCTCTACAATGAAACTCGAGCTAATTAACTTTTATAACCTCTTAAAACCTTATGTCTTGGCAGAGCTTCAAAGCTTATTATGAAATAGCATTCACTCACCTCATTTCACCCTTAACTCATCATCGACTTTGCTTAATTTACAAAAAATAAAACCGGTGGATCCTCCCATAACCCTGAATAACATCGAAATAAATAAAATTTTTATGACTAACAGCGAATAAAACCGCCGACAATTCGGTCTAACAATTTTAATTTCTCTCGTATCTATCCGTGCATTTTTATTACGCGCATAAAAAAAAATATTCTGCTGCGAACAGGGAGAAAATACATCAAGGAAATGAAAATCTGGCAGAAGTCTTCCAATGGTATTCGTCCGTTAACGAAGCCATGTTGAATCACATGACCAATCAGATTAAGGAAGCCGATAACAGCGGCGTTTGGCGGTAAGTTTAAATATGTAATATAATAAAAAAAATCTATCTGATGTAAAGGATCTTCTTATAGCGTGTAAAAGATGTGATAAATGCACTAGGTTAGTGCTTTATTACATGTACAGTAATATCTCTTAATTAATGTTCGTAAGAAATGTACCTATTAAAATTTGCTAATTTGGCTTGGGAATTGTAATTAATTTAAAATGTTTACGAGCCGTGGAGATACGGATCATTTAATTAAAGAATATTTCCGGATAATTATGATTTTCCGCGATTTAAACTACAAACAGAATAAAATGAAAAAAAATCCTTCCAAGCAAGTTCAAACGGCGTAGGAATATATAATTTTTTATACGTATCTTTATAAAAAAAAAAAAATACCACCACAATCATATAAACTGAACAATCATCTTAAGCGATGTTAAAATAACAAATCAGATACAAAATTGTAATCAAATCTCAATTGTTAAAAGCAATTTTCACAACTTACCATCATGAGTTACTTGAACCAGCGGAGGAATTCATGGCGGTAGAATTTATCCGGGGTAAAACGAATTGAAATCAAATTTATCATCTCTAAAGCAATTACTGGCACTGTATTCGATTTGCAACGCAATATTTGTTAGAAAAACCCGCACTCCCGGCTTAAAAATCGCGGAAGATTCACTATTTTATAGAGCGTCATAGTTTCGCATTTCACCACAATGCTTCCCGCTTTTCACTGATTGTGGGAGGGGGTGAACGCAGGAATTCGCTACAAAAGAAAAATGGAGATATCGAAATATAAATTGTTGTGAGTTTTGAGTATTTTAAAAAACAGACACTGTTGTTTTTAATTTGAAATATTCATTTTTTAACTGACTGTAGTGGTTTTTACCTCCACTGTGTACTGTGTGGTAGCATTGTTTTATAAGTAGAGGGAGGAGAATCTGACGTTTGAAAGTTTTGTATATGTCTTTTGGGTAAAAACAGTAAAGAATGTGTTAAAAAACCGTTAACATAAGTGTTGAAACTGTTTCTTAAGTTAATAAAATAGCAGAGATTTAAATGGATTATAACAAACATTAAGGATTTTAAGCTAGTAAGTAGGTATTTTCGTAATTATTTTCTATTCATTCTGTTCTGTCAATTTGAAATGAGAACATCATTGTTTATAATTTATAACTCCGTCATCCTTCACAATTCTTATCGTATTTAAAGTTAGTAAAAAGTCGAATTTAAACTGTCACGGGTGCAGTTGACAAATCGTCTCTCGCCTACACAATAAAACATACCTACTATAGAACGACACGAGGTCGAAGTACTACTACGTGCCCCTGGGCTCATTCATCACGTTATTTTCGTCGTATCAAATTGAGCAAAGAGAAAAAATAATAACGGCGAAAGCTCACGTTTTTGTTTTATTTTATGTAGAGCTTTTAACCTAATGAAACAACAACTGGTAGTGTTAAGTAACCTGTCTATCTTGTTTTATTCCCAGTATCTGCCCGATATCATACGGTTTGGCTTTTGCGAAATTCGTTCCCGGATATGTTTATTTCGGACTTAATAAAAGTGGGTATTCTAAATGAAATGGAGGAAATCTACAGTGTTACTTCCGTTTTATTTGTTCAGTTATTTACCGTTTAATAATATTCTGAAGTATATACATATATATTATATTGCTGTTATTTTATTCAGTGAAATAAAACACTAATACAAGTAAGTTAGATTTTGATGGTACTGAATTCTTTACATAACTTATATTCAATAGAAAATAACATAGCCAATATACTGTGTTACGATTCCATGAGGTAGGAAATAAGGACTAATTATTTAGATTCGTCCTATTTTATCGCCTGTTAAACCAATAAATCTAGCATCGACTAATAAACGTCAAGGGATCAATCGGTTGGAATGAGAAGTCACCTTATTTTCTCAGTTAGATAAAGCGTGTAGTGTAGCAGCTTTATTTATTAAGGCCTTAGATTGTCTGCTACTTGTTCTCGTTCCATTCGCGCGATATTAATCCAATTTACAATGGAAGAACTTGAACGTTGTAGACGATGAACTGTTTATTGTGTATTTATCACCGATCGAGTGTTGATCATATTTCAATAACTCCAATCTTGTGTTATCCACCATTACGTTTAGTTTTTATTCTATAGATCTAGATGATTGTTGGATGTCAATTTAGAATAATCATACTAAATGCACATTATTAGAAATTCGAAAATATGATTATTACGTAATGTGAGCTTTTATTGTTTGAAGTGAATATTGTAATTGAGGATATTTCTAGCAAAATAAATCACCACAATTGATTTCGTGCGACCTCAGAGAGAAACTTTAATTTCCTCTTTTTTTGTTACATTCCAAATTAATTTATGGTTTTTTTTTGTCCTTTTTGGGACAGTACTTGTCATGTAAATTTATTACCCAAATAGGTTAATAGTAATCTATCCTAATAAGTCTTAATGAACGTAGGTATCAAATAAGATGTCTAAAGGTAGTAAATTTATATTGTGTTTGTATTTCTTAGGGAATTGATGAAACAATTCCCTACAATCAATTTTTTCTTATCAGCTATCTATTGGCTTTCAAGAACCTCTTACGAGGTATTGAAAGTATGGCCATGTCCAGCGTTTTTGGCGTCCACTACTATGGCAAAGGATATCTTCTGGGAACAAATTATAGCGATTTCATAAAGAACGACGCCATAGCCAAAGATCTGCTCAACAGCTCCTTGAATTACGTGCCGAAATTGAAGCAGATATACTTGAATCTAACACGAACAATGAAGAATTATGGTTCGCTTAAGGATAAGTACGGAAATTTTATTACATTTTATATATTATATTCTAGTCGTTTTGAGTTTTCCTATTTTATTTCTTTATTTACAGCTAGGTTTTAGTTTGGAGTATCGTTTTGTTTTACGGCACAAATTTTCGTAAGCACTTTTCTCATCCCTTATCGTTTTCCGATTGCCGTTGACTTTTGCATTCGATTCGTTTCTGTTTGCCAGATGTGACGTCATCATCGAGAACGGACGCAGGGCACCCAACAAATCGGAGGCGATAAACTATTTCGATTCGATAGCGGGTTACACTGACGAATTGAGGAAATTACAACGGGAATTGAGGCGTCAAATCAGGTGAGGGTTGTTATTACGTCGATTACGGGAGGAGGAGATTGGGAGTTTAATTAAAGTTAAGTTCGTACGGCAAAAATTCATGATTCAATTACGAAAACTGTCGGGGAGGATATTTTTAAGGCGGTATAATTCTCTGGTTCAGGGACTACGTCAATGAAAATTTGGACAACGCAGCCAGCAGTGAGGCTTTGGGAATAATCATTCTCATAGTGGTGCTCGCCGTATCTCCGGTCATAATCTGGTTAGTCAGAAATGCTGTATCGACTATACAGGTGAGGGTATATACAGTCTGTTCTCGGATGGACTGAACAGGGAAAAAAAATTATTTGTTGCTTAACGAAAAAATGTCATTCTTTATAAAATGTTTCGCTTATCTCAAAACCACAAATTCTGAAACAAAAACCTAAATATTTTTTCAAAAATTTAAGCAAAAACGTTTCTAGGTTTCATATTTTTTATTAAATCTGATTCTTCTGTATATCTTCCATGACAACTTAAAGCCAGCTTCACAAAACTATATTCAGAGTATCAGCCAATGAAATTGAATTAGCGTGTATTCCCTTATATCCTTATCCGTAGTTAAATTAATTTAACTACACTTATTGTCGCAAGAATTCTATTGGTTTATAATTTGACGCCATTCCTTTTTTGACTTGACTGATCCGTCATTTTTGTCCTTCATAACCTGTATTCACCGCTGTGATTAGTGAAATGAAAGAAAACACGGCTACAACACCTAAACTTTCAAAAACAACCTTAAAGCACTCATCGGGGGTGTCATTTACTTTATTTTTTACAGAGTATGAATTATCTAAAGGTTCGTAAAAGGTACTTTTTCATTTATACAAAATTTGAAAGCAATATCTCAATTAGTTTTCAAGTTATAAACGAAGTTCGAAAAGCATTTTGTAGATGATGCATCGACTTCCAATTGCTCTTTCTTACTTTTTGATAAAATTTGAAAGGCTATATTATTAAAATTTTGCACAATTGGTTCTGAAAGCTACTTTTTCATTTGTACAAAATTTTAAACCGATATCGCAATTAGTTTTCAAGTTATAAACGAATTTCGGAAAGCATTTTGCAGATGATGCATCGACTTCCAATTGCTCTTTCCTACTTTCTGATAACATTTGAAAAGCTATATTATTAAAGTTTTGCACAATTTGTGCTAAAAGGTACCTTTTCATTTATACAAAATTTGAAAGCGATATCGCAGTTAGTTTTCAACTTAGGTTTAGGTATGTTAGGTTTCAGTTTAGGTATGTATTACAAAAATTGCATATGTTATCGTTTATTCCATGTCTGATGTCCGCACTTATTTTTTAGATAATAAATTTGCAACAGAGTTAATAGATAAATATTATAGTCTATACTAGAAAAGCTTGGTGTCACCTCTAACTGAAAATTCTATTGATGTTATTGGGGACAATACTAATGATGTCGAAGAGTTACGTACATCATTAGGAAATGAAGAGCAACTGATTATGCTAGTATCTCGTAAACCACCATTATATTACCATAGATTGTCCTTAAAATCCAGAAATAAAGAACTGATTAAAAGTTTGTGGGAATTGAATTAAATGGTAAAATAAATTACTTGAGATTACAAAAAAAATTATTATTTTTATTTTAGTGCCAATTTCTGTAGAAACCACTACCAAAAAAATTGAAAAACATTCGTGATAGTTATATAAGACCAACAGGAAATGTCAATAGAAAAGTATTATCAGGTGCTTCGGCTTCTAAAAAAATAGAAGCAGACAAAATCAAAGCCAAGCATAAGCACTACGATTTGTTATCATTTCTTGATGATACTTTATCCACTAGAAAGTAAGCAACATTTTGTATATGATTTTTTCGACGGATTGAAGCTGTTTTTCTTTATAGAACAACATCAAATATCGAAGATACTGATACTTTACTTTCTTCTACATCTTCATCGTCAGGCCGTCGTTCAAAAACATCTAATGAGAATAATTTATCAAGTCAAGACAGAGCTTTCTTCGAAACCCTAAATAACCATTGATAACAATGATTCAAATGCTAAATCTAAATAAAATACAATTAAGTAAGAGTATACGTAATGTTATATGTAAGTGTTAAACGTTTTCTTTGCCTTTTCCTGAATTTTCCTGCGCCTCCACATCTAGTAATGCATTAAAATAATAATTTCATTAGGACACATTTGTATAACATTCTCGTAAGGAGTATACCAACCAAAATTCAAATAGCGCGACAAAAAAAATAGGAGTGCCCTCTCTCGATGTGTTAGCCAAATATTGCCAGCGACACTATAAACATATAGGGAAGTGGAAGTGTCGCCACGACAAAATACAGTTCTGTGAAGCCGGCTTAATAAATAAATCAAGTTAGGTGTTATTTGTCAATTTGTTAATCGGAAACGTACTCCGAGAAAAAAAAAAAATAAATAACAGTAATGCACAAAACCTTAACTTTAAACGGATACAAAATTCGTTGAAGGTTTGTCATTATTTGAAACGATAAAAACTCGTTTTTTTTTTCAACAGCACTACGCTGCCAATTTAGCAACGAAAGCTAAAGAATTGAAAACCGAGAAAGAGAAAAGTGATTCACTGCTGTTCCAGATGCTACCACCATCAGTAGCCACGCAATTGAAACAAACGAAGCAGGTAAGTAAGCATTGTTATAATATTGATGATTGGCTATGAGTGAAGTTGAATTATTGCAAAATAATACTACTGTTTAATGAATTACTGGATTTTTGTTTTATTAATGTTGAGGATATGTCTAGAAATTTGTTTATGTGGATATAGAGATAGTTTACTTCGAGAATACAAATGAATTGAATTGTATAACATTCATATATACATGTGAGCTGATCGACTGCACATTACCGATGCGAGTGAATCACACCTGATAAGGAATACGTCATTTCCGCATAGTGGTCATTCCCTATGATAACAAAACTGGTTGGGCTAATTTTACCTGCCCTCGATAGGTTCTTAATAATGTTCATACTGCTTTGTTTTCCTTCAGGATCCTATCATCTATTTCCCACTTTTCTTGGTTTTTCGATGTTATTGTTACTCCTGAATATTCGAACTCGGTAACTCTTACTGATGGTAAATCAACCAAATTGTTTTATCACTTATTACTTCAAATACTAGATTAACTAGAGGGTCGCCTTGCCTTGATCCTATGGCCTGCTCAAAGATTTTTTTGCAAACGTTAATACAATACTTATAGGTCTATGCATTAACATTACACTTTTTATCAAATATTTCTTTATTATGTACAATAAAATATCAAAATATCAACTTTATAATCTCATCACAAAAAAGGTTCCAGCTGAATACTACGCATCTGTGACGGTCTACTTCAGCGACATCGTAGGATTCACCGAAATAGCAGCAGTCAGCACGCCATTAGAAGTAAATTTTCGTCAAATATCACAATTTAGGGGAAACTTTCCTTCTTTTTTTATTGTAAATCTTCACAGGTGGTCACCTTCCTAAATAAGATCTACAGGCTCTTCGATGCTAGAATCGAATGTTACGACGTCTACAAGGTGGAGACGATAGGGGATTCCTATATGGTCGCTTCAGGGTTGCCAGTACCCAACGGTACTATTCCATTTTTTTTCGTTAATCTTTTATCTTTTGAAAGAATATCTCGCAGGGAACAAACACGTCAGCGAAATCGCCAGCATGGCCTTAGATCTGCTTGCAGGATCTTCACAATTCAAGATACCGCATAGAAAATCGGAGAAATTGCGTATCAGAAGTGGGATACACACTGGACCGGTTGTGGCGGGAATTGTGGGTTCGAAAATGCCGCGTTATTGCCTCTTCGGAGATACTGTCAACACAGCATCTCGAATGGAATCGACTGGCGAAGGTTTTGCTTCTCCTATTAATAATTTTTCATGTGCATTTGATGAGGGGCTACTAAGATTGTGAAACAAAAAACTAACTTTATTATTGTGCTATTCTTGCGATGCCAATATGACGAGCGCAGTATTGCCATATGACATGCACACCAAAATGTATTACTTAGAATATTTTAGAAATACTTGACTTTTGCCTTGTCTCAGTTTTGGGATCCGTTTCTCTCACGAGGCCAACATTGCTTCATCCCAAAACCCTTGATTGTGTCGCTCTATGGTCTTAATCCGTTACTGAAATATCTCGCCATGTTCGTCACTTAATCACCAAGATTGCCCGGAAGGAAATTCAAATGCGATTGCAGAAAATGGATTTACAGAGAGCTATATACGCCTGTTAGAAATAAATAAAATGGTAAAAAGAATACCAGAGAAAATTAACAAGAATGAAAAAAAAAACGACACTTTTTTTCTAGTTCTCCAGAGCAAATCGGTAATAACTGCCTTGTAGCTAGACCACACTGTTTTTATTTTCCAAGAAATATGGCAACAACCAGCTTAAATGAATTCCAAGCCGCGTTTTCAACCGATGTTAAATATGTTGGATACTTTGTGCCCTTCAGAAATTTTTTTATGTGTGAACCATCAAAGACGGCTTCCTCGAGTTTTGTTGTAAAATGCTGTACAGACCTCCGACAAGGAAAGCCAACTATTTAGAATACTTGTCTTTTCTTGTCTACTTACAAGTCAAAAAAAAACCGGCAATATCTCAAACAAAAATTTTACCCTGATCCATAAGAAAATCCATAAGAAAAATCGCCTCTCATTAAATGTACATTTTTATTCTAAACTACTGTAAGTTTACTCTTTGAAAAATGCGATTTTAGCATCGAAAATCCATATAAGCTTAGAGATGAAGAAGGCCCTGGACGCAATTGGTAGTTACAAGATGGAGCACAGAGGATTAGTCGAGGTCAAAGTCAGTTACCAAAAAAAAAAATTTCCTATAATTTATTTTAAATTTTTGAAGGGTAAAGGACTTATGGACACCTTCTGGTTAACTTGTAAAGATGGCGGTGTATCCAAGTACGATATGGAAACCGAGAACGCGCAAGACGAAGACGCAGAACCAATCTTCATGCGAAGACTCAAAGAAAAGACCTAAATAATTTCGTTCTGGAAAGCCAATTGGGTAACTATTGCTCAGAAACGCAGCTGCCTGATGGAAGGCCGAAGATTGCGTTGTTAGATTCGAGAATAATTGTTTTGCCCACTCCCCTACCCCTCAAGCGTTTGTTAAAACAATTGAAACGATATCTATGTTTAGATTTAGGAAGTGTTCCTCCAGGCTTTCAAGTGATTCCGCCACTACTATGGACTATTTTCCTGAAATGAGATATAAACTTGTATGTTAATTAATAAATGTTATTTAAATTCCACAGTTCTTTGTTTTCGTTTTTTGTTTATTCCTTAGTTAGATGAATTAATTGTTCCACCTCAAGTATCATATTATTTCTTAAAGTTTTTTAGGTTGGTACTATTCTACAACTGTCACCTGTAATTAATTATTTCATAGGTTCTGGTTTATCGAATTGAAAATATGAAATCTCAAATTAAATGTTAAAACAACTGTCAGTTTTCAGTGTTACAAACCCGCTGATTGGAAATTAAAATTAATAAAAATACCAAATTAGAAAAAATAGTATTTATAAAACGTTCGTACTCAATTTGAAAACTTGGGTTTTGAATATTTTTCTTATAAAATGCTTCCTCATAATGGGCTAAAGTCAGTAATGCAGATCGCGGTGGTAAATGGTAATAACATTTTTCATTACATACAAATCTTGGCCTATTTTCAATTCTTTATGACATATTCTTCAGCGAGCATATAATGAAGCTTATTATTCACGAGGGTGAAAATTCCAACTGTGTTAGAATCATCCTAGTGAATAATAGCCATTACATGCTCGGTGAAAAAATTACTATTTATGGTATCAAATGTGAAGGCTGATTATGATGAAGAAATATCTTGACTATTTGTAACTGGATAACCCCGTGGCAATAAAAAATTTGACCCAATAACATCATTATATTAGCAATATTTTTGTATGCATGTGTTACTTGTCCATGAAAATTTTGAAAATATTAATTTGTTTATAACTGGTGTATGAAGTACGACTACATAAAAGAGCCGTCCATTTTGAAATATGTAGAAAGTATAGCACTTTGTTCGAAGATGGTGCCACTGAAGTTTAATTGGGTAGATTTGATTTAATCATGTAGAGTGTACTCAAATTAGCATAACATATTTTCAAAAGGCAATTTAAAAACAAAATATTACGCGTGATTCACGTAAATTGGAATTTTCTATAATCCTTTATTTTGTATTTTAGAACAGACAGTGCCATCTACGTTTGAAACTGTGTTGGCAGCGACCATACTCTTTAGCTTTCTTTATCACCTTATCCAATCTTATTACTTACTACTTCCATTTACCAGGAGATGGAGCTTCCTATCTAAATTAGAGATTTATAGATAGCATTTATCAACACTAAATATTATTTATAACATTATTAGTAAACAGTGTGTCGAAATTTGTAACCTAAATTTCACTCAAAAACTAAAAGCGTTTTCGACTTACTGCACTTTTATCCACTGATTGTATTTCCATCTTATTTTAGTACATAATATTAGTATGGGAGATAGTATACTCCACGCGTAAAGTGCAATAAGTCGAAAACGCTATAAAATTATTGAAATATTCTTTACTACTACTTGTCAATAGCTGGCACCACTTTCACTGACCACAATTTCCATTTCAGGGATAATTAATCTTTGATCTATATTAAATTTTACTTGCCATATTAATTAAAAAATACTCAAATATTTAAACACAAAATTTATATTTTCCCATAAATTATGGAAGAAAACTGCAGGAGTAGTTCCTTGCTCATTTGTAAGTATAAAACACAAGTTTTCAAAAGAATTGTAAATTGTGTTAGTTCTGGAGTAGATGGCAGCACTTAATTTACACTTTTTAACTTCTTCAAATTAACAATCTCAATAGAACGTATATTTTAATTAGATTTGTTATTTAAAAGTATTTAAAATATGATTACTTATTATTACAATGATGCAGATTATATAAGAATTCTGTAATTTTCTCATGTTGTTGAAGCTGAGCAGAAGATGGCAACATAATGCATTTAATTTTTCTTTTTCTCATTAATACTTTCTAACTACTTTAAGCCTTCAAATTGATTAATCTATTAGATAAAAACGGGCTTTTCCACTTTAAATGGCTACACCCAGCAATTACCTTGCATATTTAAGGGATATTTAAGGAGTGTTGGTCATGCTGATAACTGAAATAACATCGCACTTGACATTTGACTTTAAGTAAACTGTCAAGTCAAATTTGAAATACGCGCAGATATATATCGCTTTTTAAACAAAATTTACAACGTAGTAATTACCAATTGTTACTACATAAATGATCGAACTGACACTTAAGCGACATGTGACAATAAACCGGGTTAACGCTATCAATACCGTAATTAAAAAACATTTAAGTGCTTGTACGGATTTCCATAATCCATATGTAAACGTGTTCAACTGACGTGGCTTTTACTTTTACTACAAATATGTGTTATTATCGATACAAACTGTGATCGTTAATGCGGTGCTAAGTGTAAAATATTATAATAACCTCGTCAATCAGTATTATGGAACGGAGGCGGTTAGTTAAAAGCAAAGAATCGGAGAATCAATCTCTCTCGATGGAAAATGGGGACATCAATTCTACGAGCCAAGTCACTTCTAACCTCAAAGGCGATAGAAATAACATAGCTTTGCTATTTTTTCTATACACCCTGCAGGGAATTCCGCTGGGATTGAGCGCAGCCATCCCGATGATCTTACAAAATCGCGGTGTTAGTTATAAACAGCAAGCAGAGTTTAGTTTTGTCAACTGGCCATTTAGTATGAAGTTACTGTGGGCTCCGATAGTAGATTCTATGTTCTCGTATCGATTTGGGAGGAGGAAAACGTGGTTGATCCCGACACAATACCTAATAGGCGCTTTCATGTTGCTCTTAAGCTCGTACGTCGACATTTGGCTAGGTGACGATAAAACGAGTCCAAATATCGGCGTTTTGACCCTGTTGTTCTTCTCCTTGAATTTCCTCGCTGCGACGCAGGACATCGCAGTGGACGGTTGGGCTTTGACGATGCTGAAAAAGCGGAATGTGGGGCACGCGTCGACTTGCAACAGCGTCGGGCAAACCGCCGGGTTTTTTTTGAGTTACGTTTTATTTATGGCGTTGGAATCGGCGAGTTTTTGCAACACCTATTTGAGAATCACTCCTAAAAACGAAGGTGAGCTAATTTATAATTAATTTTCTCGTTCTAAAATCAAGTTTTACTTAGGCATAGTGACATTATCGGGGTTCTTGACGTTTTGGGGTTGGGTGTTTATTTCGACCACAACGATCGTGGCAGTATTAAAAAGTGAGAAAGAAATAAAGGATAGCGATCATGAAGTGGTTGTTGAAAGAGATTTAAGGACGGCGTATAGTTCATTATTGGAAATTTTAAAGTTGAAGCCTGTCCAGACTTTGGTTGTGATCCTGTTGACGTGCAAAATGGGATTTTCCGCTACGGATAGTGTGATGACTTTGAAGCTAGTCGAAGCTGGGATTCCTAAAGAACGCTTGGGTTTAATGGCGGTACCGTTGATTCCACTACAAATTGCGTTACCTCTTGTCGTATCAAAATATACTACTGGTAAGTTGCTCTATTTACTTATTTTCAAATAATATTTATCGTATGTGTTTAATAATTACGTGAAAGTTAATATATTTGTGATTGGATATTATAATTTCGGTTTTAAAGCAAGAAATATGTTGGATGAATTGCTTTAAAATGCTAAAGTTATGTCACCACATTATTTTTATTAATATTACAGTAAAATTATACACCATATTTTTCATTTATCCAACTTATCACCTTAGATCTTGCCCGCCTTCTCTTTATATTTAGACCATCCGTCACTGCCATACGTCTCTTGAGATGCACCTTATTTTTCAGAGTTTTATATTCGTAAAACACTCTCCAACCGTAATCATGTTTCACACTTTTTGTGCCTTTCCTAAATTTTTCATTCAACATCTCTCCCCTCTTCGAATCATAAAAATTCACTAGCGTAATAGTAGTGAAGATTTTATACAAGATAATTGGAGGAAATGCCGTCCCACCCAAACGTAGGACTAACACTTGCCCGCTAGCCCTGTCCAAGTAGGAGGCTTCTATGGGATTCACTCGTTTCAAAACAGTTTGAGGCTCTTGTGTGGAATATTTGTACAGTTTCTCTTTGACGATTTTATATATTTTTCTATCGTTAAATCTTCGCCAAGCACTTTGTATTACTTTAGCCGCTTGATTATGCAGTTCTGATTGGTATTTATCTTGGAAATAAAGATCTATGGTAGAATAGGTTTCATCTAGATAAAAATCGTGATTCTCATACAATATGTAGAATATATCTTTTTTGTCTTTTCTGCCAAAAATATCCCTCCAAGTGAATGGGTTCATGAGGTTTCTATTTCGAATTTGACAATTTAAAATTGACAGTTGTGAGTTGAAGCTGAAAAGCAATTATGAAGTTAGCAATAGTTTCTATTGTACAGTTTTTTAGTTTAGTATAAAGAAAACCTGTACAATTGCGGTTAAGTAAAAGAGAGTAAAGTGACTAAAGTATTACTTGTTGTAGGTCCAAGACCGATGGATATTTTCGTTAAAGCCATTCCATTCCGACTGATATTCGGTTTCATTGCTGCGGTTTTAGTTTGGATCACACCGATTATAGTACCTGATGCCTCAGTTGGGCTACCGTTTTTGTATTATGTACTTTTATTGATAAGTTACGCTTTGCATCAGGTAGGATATCCAAATCATGTTTTCTTTTTTGCGTGTAAATTAGATATTCTTTATAATCCCTTTTTTTTCAGATCTGCGTTTATTGCATGTTCGTGTCAATCATGGCCTTCTTCGCTAGGATAAGCGATCCATTAGTGGGTGGGACATACATGACTTTATTGAACACCCTGTCGAATTTAGGTGGGAATTGGCCGGCTACTGTTGCCCTGTGGTTGGTCGATCCCCTGACTTGGAAGGAGTGCATCGGTGGAGTGGAAAACGAGAGCAATTTCTGCCGGGATTCCCTCGAACAAGAAGTAAGTTTGTTCCTACGATCCACTTTATTTTTATCTGTGTACTTTAATTTTGCAGTTGTGTGTTAGCAAAGGTGGAAAATGCACGACGCAATTGGACGGTTACTATGTCGAGACATTGATTTGTGCCGCAGTAGGTTTTACTTGGCTGATCTGGGCCAAACCGAAGATAAAACGGATCCAATCGTACACAGATGCCGACTGGAAATTATCTAAAAGAAACAGGTAGTAACGGCTGTGTTTTTGTTTCTACAGCACTGTACTTTTAGTCAATTCAAACTGGTGATTATATAGTCTTGATATTCCTTCGAATAAAACGACAATATAAATACTGAAATAACTTATTTAGCTGGGGATTCCCTAGAATTCTTTGTCGATTTTCCTCTGTTCGATGTACAATTAAATAAACGTGGGTCGTTTGATATTTTTGTAATGATCTAGGTTTGCCTTTTTATATATTTCTAGACAAATGTTTTTTTTTCTTTCGTCCTTAATTTATGTATTAGATCTTTAAAGTAATTTTGTTATTAGGTGTGTATATAAATATAGGGAGAGAATATTTATAAAGAGTTGATGGATTATTATTGTAAAGAGAAAAAAAATATTCTGTTGAAAATGTTTTTTTAAATAAATGAAGATGTGATCTTTTTTTAATTGTGTTCGTTTATTTTTATTATTTCCTCAAACCTTTTCTTAATATTCACATATGTATTAATTCAGTTTTAATCCAGCTCATTTGGACAATTAGGCCTTTTAAATATATATAACAGTGGTAATTTAATAGAATTAACAATACGTATTGCCATTTTCAACCAGAAAACGAATTTCTGTTTTGCAATTTTAAAAAATGATTCAATGTTCATCTGCGTCTTTCTAACGACTAAAATTTAGCAGGAAGTTTCCTGAACTAATATACTACGGCAATATATTCATAGCAGGGACTTTCTAATATAAAAAACTACTTTCTATCGTTATAATTATATAAATTCTTGTAATCATTAACTTTATGGTTCAAGTTCCATATAATTTCCTTTTAGACTTAAACAATAGTGGCAACTTCTCAGCGACATCTATATTTCAATAACAGAATCTATAAATAAATAAATAGGATGCGAGTTCGATTTCTTCCACAAATTTGAAACTGATATAAAATCAAATTTGTAAACAATTGCACCATAGTTGAATATAGATGTAATAATTATTTTTCCTTATCAAATTTATATTTAATAAACATTATACAAATAGTGAAATACCTTCCTGAAAGATCCACGTAAGAAGAATTGAAGCAACCCGAATTTGTGATAAAAAAAAAATGGTCCCGCAAAAATATAGAATGGAAACCGATTTTAGATTGAAAATTGTTAAAAATGAACTTAATTATAACATTTTTTCGGAATTTTCCGCATACTTTGGAGCCATCTATTGAACAGTAGTATAAACTAAAGTAGAGGTTAGTTTCTCAGCGACATCTGTATTTCAATATGAATGAATGTGATGAAATACGTTCCTGAAAGATCCACGTAAGAAGAATTGAAGCAACCCGAATTCGTGATAAAAAAAAAAATGGTCCCGCAAAAATAGAGAAGGAAAACCGATTTTAGATTGACAATTGTTAAAAATGAACTTAATTAAAACATTTTCTGGTAATTTTCAGCATACTTTGGAGCCATCTATTGAACAGTAGTATAAACTAATGTAAGAGGTTAGTTTCTCAGCGACATCTGTATTTCAAATAAAAAATTTCTATTACAGATATCTATTTCTCTCCAATATAAATTTTATAATTTAAAGCAAAATTAAATTCTCACAATGGTGTTTATTATAAATTTAAAAAAAATGTAATTATATTCACTTAAGAAATAATTAATGTATGAAAATATATAAATAAGTAAAGTGAATCGCATGAAACGCACATAAGTTATAATAATTATTTGCATACAAATGGTTGGTTACTATATCTTTTCCTCTTATTAATTTGACCGACGAATCTTATATGTTATCAATCTATGTTTGTGGCTAATGGATTTTTAATATAGGAATGAAATAAAAATCCTACATACATTTTTAGTGCAAGGTTTGTTTGTTTAATCTATCTTCTGCTGTGTGCAAATTATGCATTAGATAATCTTTGTTTTATATCCTTAACTGTTAAGTAACAGAATTAGTATTTTTTAGACATTATTTAGAAATTAAAAACTATAAAAAATTAAAAGATATCTTGAGGTTTGTGAAAATGGTAAAGAAACGGGAATACACATTTTAATTATTTCCCAGCAGTTTATTCCAATGAATATTTTTCTATTAAAATCATTAAAAACAGTTTCTTTAAATAAAGGTGCAAAAAATCAAGTTTTCATATGCAGGGGAGTATTAACCAGGGAGGAGAGCATACGAAGAACTACGATAATTGTCATAGCCTCCGACTGACGCAAGCACGAGCCGCGCCTGGTATTAACAGGATATTTTCTGTATAAGAAATAGACATTTCGTTATGTACAAATTCACTTTATTCATTAAACAAGTGCATTCAGATCTAATCGTGGAAAGAATACGACAAAAAGTACAACTCTGTATAATTCCCAAAACTAGGCCTACAGCACTCTATCACAAGCTTAAATATATTATTCTATATAAAAAATCGTTCATCTTTCCTATATAATACTACCTATCAGAGGTATAAGCGCGAATCTCAATAATCAATTATTCATCAACATTTACCCTACTGACGATAGTTTATTAGGAATAAATAAATGTGTATCTTCATCTATTTATTAGGTAGGTAAGGTAAGGTAATAAGACATATTATGCAAATATATAATAATATATAATTATTATAAAAATAGTATTCGCGATTTTTTATCTTTATAAAAAGACTTTCTACTTTCTTCAGACAATTTCTCCTGTACGAATATTATTTCAACTCAATTTATTTTCATTTCTTTTTTTTTTTACTATTTTTTGTATCATTTTTCACATCTCTATTACAATATATATAATATAATAATTATTATAATAATAATTCTATCATCACATTTATCTTTATACCATTGAAACATGGAAATCTTACATATTATTGTTACAATATAATAAAATATTTATAGGGTAGGTGAAACAGGTAAGAAATTAGAAAAATTCTTAGCGTGGTCATGGATTAATTTAAATTGAAGAAAGAGGGAAAGGAAAAACGCACTTTATTATATTATTTTTTTAATTAAATTTGTATTAATTATATTATTGGAAACAGAACGAAAGATATTGTTTTAAGAACAGCCAATATATACAGTGTGTCTCAGCGAGACCGTTTATTCGGCAAAAAGGTATTTATAAAGCTTAAAAATAAGTAAATCAAAATATGTAAAAATATACAGGGTATTCTATTAAAAATAATACAGTAGATCGCGAATTCAGGAATAACTGCAAGCGCTAGAAATCTAAAAATATTTTAATTGAAGAAACACAAATATGAAGTTTCAAATCAATATTGAACGATCTCGCTGAGACAACCTGTATACTGATCCTCAAAAGTGTTTAAATGAATCCCTTGCATAGGAAATTCTGGAAGGACAGTACATCATTTTAATGACAAATATTTGCCAACCAAGATTATAAAATGTGTATTTACTATATAATTTTCGTATTAAAATCGAAACAGCTCCAATATTTGCACAATAATTAATTTTTTTTAAATCACTAAATTTGAAATAAAAAGTTATAAACAGTCACTTGAAATAAAATTTATATTTTGAATGGGATATTTAAAAAATATATATACTAAAATTTCATTTTCCTAAAACATAATTGCGAAGAAAAAATACCTTACGTGTCTTATTAGAAGCAAAAATTATACAATTGATTCTGAGATACAAATGAATTTAAATATAGCACCCTCTCTACACAGAGTGTTTAGTAGGTGTGATGCTTAAAATCACCATGCTAAAATGAAACGCGCTCAAATAAAAAAAAAAAAAATACCAATAAAACAAAATTTTATTATAACAAGTTTTTTTAAAAAAAGAACAAAGATTTATTTTTTATTTTCCACGTATAAATATGAAAAAAAGTGCGTTAGGAATCCATATGAAATAAATAAATAAGTGGTAGATTAAATCAAGTCCGGTCTACATTATTCCGAGATAGATAAGCATAATGTGCACCGGCCTTTACACATATATATATAAAACTTGTACGTTTTCTTTTCTTTATAATTATTATTATAAATAGAGTAAAATTTGTTTTATTCGCATATCTATTATTTAATATTAAAATTGTATTTTCCATTAAAAAAATAACTTGGCCTTTCATTTTGTACAATAAGTCTTTTTCGTTTTGTTATATAATCACTAATTATATTTTAATAAAACAAATTTTACAAAATTGCGGAAATAAAACAAAAAAATTTACTACACAAAATCGTGTAGTCGTCGTCAATATAGTTTTTAGTTTACACATATTATATTATTAATAATATTTGAAATATCATAATTACATATAGTAGATGCTAAAAAAAAAAAAAGAAAAATTGGTTTTTCTCCCTTCAAAAATTTTTGTGCTAACATTTACAAATACGATTGTTTATTTTAAGTAACTCTACTGGATATTCATTATTATAAATGTACATGTATCATTTTCTTTAGGAAATAATAAATTATTAAATTACACATCATTCATAAATCAACTTAAAATTACTTTACATTCGAGCAGGGGAACATTTTCAGTATTGTTTTTTTTTTTTTCTAATCGAATGAGATCATCTGATTGGTGGAAGGAGGTCACGGAGAGCCAATCGCGTTCCACTACTCAGAATATCCATACATAACCTCACATGAAATGACAGTTAAATACTTAATTGTCAAGATTTAAAAAAAAATAACTCCCATGGTCTCTCATTCATACATTGTTGATAATAATATAATTATAATCGTATATAATCTACTAATTTGTATTATACAGGATGTTTCAACATATATATATATAAACAAAATTAGAATAATATAATATTTTGGTTTATATTCATTCATACAAGAAAAGAAATATAATATATCTTGATCCTTTACTAATTTAATAAAAAACTAACCATCAATTACATACAAATATAAATATCAACTTATCTAAGTTAAATCTCCATGTACACTAATATTTAAATTTGATCTTTATGAATTTATGACACCTTTCAAAATTTAATTACAAAACATTTAGAATTGGATCAAAATTTATTATCTAAACATTATTTTATATTGCAATTTTTCTCTTAAGTTTAACATGTAAGTATAACAATGTATTATATTATACTTATTGTAATTTAAATGTTCTTTCATAGTCAAACCCTGATGAAGCATACAATTTTGATGCGAAATATTGGATAAATGAAATAAAAAACTTAAAAAACTACAATTTTGCTGTATTCCCCAAAATAATACATTATTTTATATATATATATATATAGTATATACAGCGGCCGGAATAAATGTTGCAACATATGGAAATTTTGTTTATTATTATAATATGGTGAAATCTTTTTTGGGGGATGGGTTCAGCATGTCTAAGAACCGCAAAATTTATTTTGATACCCGTATGGTATGGCGGGAAATTTAAAAAATGTGAAATGAATTGGCTTAGAATTCAATTCTGAAGCCGTGTGCAAATTTTTCTTAAACATATTTAAAAAAAAAATTAAAAATCACATTTTGAAAAAAATTACATATTTAATTTTTTTTATTATTGTTGTTTATTATTATTCGTTGTTTTCTATTTTCAAAACCTACTTGAATACCTGCGATGCGTGCATTTAACATTGTGAGGGTTGAGATACCCAATGTTATAAATTTTGGACTAACTGTTACCACTTGAATAAAAAAAACAACGATAAAACGATAAATATAACGTTTAATAGGCAATCTAGATTAGAAATATCTTTAAAATTTATTTATTTCTTTTGCATACAGTTCATTGCAACAGTAATTGTCATACTGGAAACCTACTTTTTAGTTTTAGTTACCTACATTAATTATGCAAGAATTAACAAAATTATTTGAGTAATTATTGAGCGTAATTTCCGGTGGCTTGGGACAGCGGATCACTGTATGTCGTTTGCGTGCAGAGCTATGTTGTGGTTGGTAAACGAACTTCATATAAAATATTTATCGAATAATTATACAGTAATCTGTAAACTTGAATCAAATTTCACACTCCCTGTGTACCCAGTCCTTTGCAATATTTAATTTCAGGTAAGAAGAACACAATACTTTATACACCTTCTACTTTTCTCTGGCCTCGAAGTTCTATTTGCCAGAAACATTTGATATATTTTTTTTTGTAATTCCTAAAGCGTCTGGAAAACGTGTCATAACTTTACTTTTACTTACTTTAGTAACACCCTGATTATTATTTTTTGTCTTTTCAAGGGTGACTTGGGACTATGCCCAAAAAATATAAGAGGCTCCTTGGTAGCCGCAAATACCATGATTTTACAAAAGAAACGCTCGAGAAAGCATTCAACGATATCAGGGTTAACAAATTAACGTACAGGGCTGCCAGTGAATAATACAGCATACCCAATTATTATTAATTTTTCGTTCGAAAATGGAAAAATTAATAATAAAAATATGAAAAAAGATGAAAGAGAATTTCTTGTTCATTTGTTTAAGTTTCCTAGAATTTTTATACTTTTTTTATAAAGTTTCTATTTGGTATTATAATAAAATTAAAAAATAAAATAAAAAACATTAAATAAAATGAGCTGCCAAACGATTCTCCTAATCAAAATTTACGTAAATTTATTCTAAAATTGTCACAGCTTCTAAAGTTGAGTTGAAAAAAATCATAGAAATAACAGTACGTCCCAAGGCACCCAAATCGTTGGGTAACTTGGGACAGACAGTTTTTCTTTTAGTTATAAAGCTTTAAATTCGAAAACTGTTCCAAGTAACCCGAAATTACGGTATCAACCATATTTAAAGATTTTACTTCAGATGAGCTACTAAAACTATTTGAAAAAAAAAGGGATTTTAAATATGTTTACAAAAATTTGAATTGGATTCTAAGCAACCTTTTTTGGTATCATGCCATCTAACCACACTTTTTGCCGATTCATTTCAATTTTTTAAATTTCCCGCTCTACCAGTGATCACGTGAGGGGTCCTTAGGAATGCTGAACCTATCCCCAAAAATAAAAATACCCAAAACCATATTTTAATGATAATGCCCATATGTTGCAACATCTATGCTGGTCACTGTATAAAACAGAAATCAAAAAAATTCTTCCTGAATTTATTTTGAAATTGATACAGCGCCCGTATATGTAACAATTATACAAAAGGATTGGGCATTAGAAACTAAATCTGAAATTTGGCATTGTAACATCATTAATCAAACAGAAAATCAAAGAACTACATTAAAAATTAATTATATTTAATGAGTGAGTTAAAAAACAAAAAGAAAAAATTAAAAATAATCAGGTTTTTAATAAACTTATCTTTTCCTCCACATATACAAATAACAATGGACTATATAAAAAGCAAGTAACAATATTTGATAGTAATATTATAATAAAATGGAGATACATTCTAATTAATATATCCACGGTAAATATGTAGTGTTATGTTTTCGTTTCTTTTATGTATTTATATAATTATATATATATTTATATGTACAGAGGGCTGAGGAGAACAAAAAAATATATTTATAACATCAACATATTTAGTAATATAAATATTAAATAAAATAAGTTATGTTTCAGCCGTTTTTACTTAAAATTTTTCTTGTTTTTAATTAGTAACGAAAAAATGATTCGCGTAACATTAACATGTTCGTTACAGACCGTCAAAAATATACAGGATGTTCAAATTCCCATCGAGTTTCCTTACATACCTTATTAGGTATGCAAAAATGCTTTTGCAGTAACATTTTACAAAAATAGAATTATTCGAAATTTGTGCATTTAACTTAAGGGAGACATAATGTGTCTTGGCCCCTTATTAACCAATTTTTCATATTTACACAGATCATTGTGATAATCAACGAATTTTATAAAATTGCCGAATATACCACACCGAAAAACATTTAATTTTATCTAAATTATTGAATAAACAACTCATTTTAGATTGGGTTGCAATGGCAGCACCCTAATGAAGTAATGGTAGATTTTGGGCGCCCATCGTGGGACATTTTATGAGATCTTGTTTTACATCCATGTTGTTCCATGACGCAACAAAATGATATGAATTACTGGCCCGTAACGAACATGTTAATCGAACGTAGTCAATTTTTTTAAAAAAAATTAAAATATAAAATTTTCTTTTTTTTTTTTTTTTTTTTTCTTAGGGGTGAGGGAAAGAAAACATTTCCATTCGTAAGTAACGAAACTACTTTCTCGAAACGTAAAATTGGCAAGATAAAAATGATTATTATTTAACAATATGAGATCAAAAAACAAAAAAAACAATATTTGTACTTTGCGTTTTCTATAACTGAGGGAGGGTCGAGAAGAGGGGGGCACCTCCCACCAACGCGCTCTATTAATTAATCTTAATTAATTATTTAACAATAGAAAAATTAAATCATTTAATTTATATTTTTTTTTCTTAAGAAGAGGGTACATGAATGATTGTTCCTAAAAAAAAAAGAGGGGATGGGGGAGGGGGGGTAAGCAATGCCTTCTCAAAATTACTTTTTTAAGTGTAAAAAATTGATGATGTGGAAAACCAAAGAGCCCAATAGCGCCCCACATTAAATATACAGGGTGTTAATAATTTTAAATGAATTTGTTTCTAATGTAATTATTTTTAACACCCTGCATATTATTCTATATCATAAAAGAATAGCGGAACAAAAATAAATAAATTAATTAATAAAAAAAACAATGGAATAGCGTTATTCTAAGGAGCGATTTAATATAAATGACGGCTTTCTTAATATTTCTTTTTTTTTTTTTTAGTAAAAGACAGACAATATACATAGATTTACACATACAGACTAACAAAAACTATACAGAGTGTTATTTTTTTTTATTGATCTGGCGAAGTACGTAAATAAACCTAAATTTAATTAATTTATCATTACTAGTAATAAATTAATAATATACAGAGACGAACAACAAATAATTAAAAAAAAAAAAAACTTAAAAATGATGAGAAATTTAGTGTTTACAGTGTACAGAGACGCATACTGTAAATAATATAAATTAATATTTTATGGAGATGACTTTATGCTTTTGGTAGTCGGACAAGGGGGGCACCTTTTTTTCTCTCATAAATACGTCGACTCCCCTGGAAATACACCAAATGTTAAACCGAAAAAATAAATAAAATTGCGACAGTATAATTAAAAATTAAGACAAAATCAATCAAAAACAATTTTTGATAGGTACACAACATCAAGAAACACTTTTTTTTAAATACAAAAAAAAATTAATAATAAAAAAGAAAACCAACCAACAATTGCAAGCATATAGAAGAAATTAGACACAATAAAGAGGAAGCACCGAAAGAAAGATGAACAACACCATAAAATTAGCAAGGAAAAAGAAATACTAGGGATTGGGGGCGAGCATAGATTTTGGAAAATAAAACTTTTAAAAAATATTTACGAGAAAAAATTGTTAAAAAAATAATTCCAAAGAGAAGGGTTCAGATTTAATTGTGTTGGCCATATACAGTTTGTCTCAAATAATTATTGTGTCATATTTTCTTACAAGGAATTTTATTTTTAATACAAAGAAAATATATTTAACCTTAAATTATAAGCGGAAATCCCCGCTCATCCTTTAATAATTTTGAATCACCCTGTATGTGATTTTCTTTTTTGAGATTTTTAAGAAAATCTTTTGCTTTATTTTTTATTTCTAGCTGGTCAATCTATTTCAGGAGCATCACAACAAAAATCAATATTAAGGCAAAGAAAATAAATAATAACTCCAAAACGGCTGCACTTAGGTAACGTTTAGATTTCAAAAGTGCAAAGAAAATTATACCATTCCATTTGAAATAAGGAAGTTGATGTTAATTGCCATCTTGAAAATATTTTCAGGGCATAGATTTTATTACACTATGTACGTATGCAACTTTACAGAAATTAATTATTACTAGGAGGCCCAATCTTTCTAATGGAAGGTCTCGATCAATCACCCTGTATATATAAGTTATTATTTAGTGTTAGAGAGATATAACGTCCTCCAAAAGACAATCTGTATATTTCAATATTAAAATTTTAAATCAAATATTACTTCTCTGTGAACATTATTTCACCACTTATTAGGCAAAATTAAAGAAAACAAAACAAACTACAATCTACGCACATTTAGAAAAATAAAAACGAAAATAAGAAAGAGGGCGGCGATCGTGCAAAAACAAGAGGTAGCAACACACACAAATATTGAAAATTGTATCGTTTGGATTTACCTTCGTTTATATATGATTCCACTTCAAAAACTTTTGTCGAATCTTAATTTAATTTTTTTGGATTTTGTTTATTTTTATTGTTTCTTTTTGGAAATGAGCAGAAAAAAATGAAAACTTCATTGATTTGTTTCCATACAACAATTGTTTCTTTATTTACGATAAAAAATTACAAATTACATGATTTTGTTATTTTGTACTGTTTATTTATAATCTCTCCTTTAGTTATTAAAATTTTATAATCAATATTATTATTTCTATGATTGTATTTTTGATTTTTTTTTTTGTAAATAAATAAATGAAATTTTTTCTAGTTTATTTTTGGGAATTAAAAAAGTTAGACACTTACAATTAGTTTAAGAGTACAATAGCAACCCTGAATTAAAAATAAATATATATTTTTTGAACTGTAATGTATTTTGTTTTTTGTCTGAAATCATAAAATGTAAAATTTGCTTTTTTTTTTCATTGTAATGTAACTATAGACCACTTCATGTACTATAGAGGACAAATAATGTCGAATTTACCTACAAAATTCACGAACAATTTTCTTGTTTTGGTTCGGTATTAACGCAAGTTCGTTTTACTGATATTCTTAATATACAGGCTGTCCCATAAACGTGACTGCCAGAGTTTAAGGTTGCGGCAACACAATTTCCAGACAAAAATGTGCCCAACACTCTTTCGTAACTGAGGTACAAGCACTTTAAGTTTTAGATAACCCTGTAGACACTAATGCAAGTATTAGCTACCTGCCGCTCTTGATTTCGTTGTTATTAAAATGTCAGGGTGGCTGTGATTCGTTATTTATTATTCATTGTGACAGCAAATCCTTAAAGTCTCTAAGTCACGTCTTAGTACGTCAGTATTTCTATTTTAATATTCTATTAACACGAATATTCAAAACTATGCACTGAAAACACCTTTTGTGGCAAGAGATTTTTTTTAATTATTATGTAATATAAAATTGATTCACAACAATTTCGTTTACGAAAAATTCTAAATGCTTCGTCGTATCTGCTTTTTACTATATAATATGTATACATATCATATCATTTTTATTGACCTCCATAGTACATATTCACTATAATACATATCCTGTAAATATAGGAATCCTACTGTATGTTTGTATAAATCGCGCTGTGTCCACTTAAATATGAGACAAATGAGAAAACCTTTTTTTAATGATTTTGGGAAAAAGTTATATTAAATAAACATCGGTGCTACTTATTACTTAATGTTACCTTAGATATGAATTATGAAAAAAAGAATTTGCGTTAAGTGTATAAATTATCATATTTTAAAGATGACAAAAATATTCAGTACTGTAACTACACTTTCAAACATAAACTTTATTATACAGTGTTGTGAAGTTGAATGTAATAGGGTGTAGTGTCAAAAATATTCATCAAATATAGATATTTCTTTCTAATCTTTGTTTATTTTTGAATTATTAAATGCGAAATAATAAATATATATTTTTTCCTTTTTATATATATTATGTGTGTTGACATTTTAACAAATTCAATAATAAGTCAAGATAATTTATTTAATTCAATTTAATATTTCAATAATAACCGTGTATTTTAAACCTTTATAATCATTCTAGGATCAAAACTGGGCATCTTGTGATCTTCCCTTGTTAGTATTTTAACATTTTCATTTTTTCTGGCCTCGAATCTACACTCAATTATAGAAATTTATTTATATGTGGCATTGGAAGAATCAGGAATTAATTAGAAAATTGTGTAACGAAAAATCTGTCATCTCTCATCGAATCTACAATTAATTACAGACATTTTAGTTAACTTGCATATAATATTGCCAACTTTTAGTGACGTTTTTGTCGGCTTAGATCGGATTTTCTTCACTTCTCGCTTATTTAAAGCGGACACGTTTTATTTTACAACGAATATTCAAATTTAAATTTAATATCATCTTCAATACAAGGATCATCATTAATATCATTGCACACATTGTTCAGTTACCTTTCTCCAACTGTTCTATTCTGTATCGAATTGATCAAAGGCAAAATATTAATTAAAAACGATCGAAACCCAAAGAGAAATGGAGGAGAACTACAGTATTTATTATATAAACATCTATAAATTTGCATTATTCGTTTCGTTTTTCATCAAGCTGTGAGCAGTTCTGAATGTTGGTCGCTAGATGTAGCAGATGTTGTTGTTAGTTGTAATGTCAAGTCAGATTCTGAAAGAAGCCTATAGCCAAACGCCCTGGGGTCCACATTGTCCAATTCTAAGACTATAAGAGGTGTCGGGAAAGAGAGAGAGAGAAAAAAAAACTATGTTAGTTTCTCGATTAGTCATGCTTTTATACTGAAGAAGAAGAAGAAGAAGTGTAAGAAAGGGAGGGTGATTCGCGTCAAAGAGTCACTCATTTTTAAAACATACATATTGTACAGGATGTCCCACCGAACTGGCTCATTAGAATTTTTCCAAGTTCCCAGTTGGAATTTGATTCTGAATCAAATTCCAACTTTCTCTGAGTACAAAATAAAACTCTTAATGTAAATGCGTTATAAATAGTATTTTAATAAAGAATCTTAATAATTTTTCACATTTCTGTAAGCTTTTAATACAGTTGCAATACTTTTTTCAGTGCGTAAAAAACTGACGTCTCAGAAACGTGAACATGCATAAAAATTTAATAGATCTAGGAAAAGTATCTATAAAAACTATTGTAAAGTCATAAAAACGAATACCTAAACACTTAAATTAACTGCCACAGATGTAATGCCAAAACACGAAACTAATGGTAAATCATAGAGATGTCTATTACTTTTGAGCCTAGCTGTATTTTTTTGTACTTGTCTACTTGAATTAAATGTTAAATGTTACTGTGTCAACATATCTATGATTCACCATGATGATTTTTTGCATTACATCTGTGGCATGGTTAATTTAAGTGTTTAGGTATTCGTTTTTATGTTTTTACAACAGTTTTTATAGATACTTTTCCTAGATCTATTAAATTTTTATGCATGTTCACGTTTCTGAGACGTCAGTTTTTTGCAATTTTGTCAAAATTTTGACATTTACGCTCTTTTCAATTAATTCCGGCCCTAGTAACTACAAAATCCTATACCGGGTGTTCTTTAAACTAAAATTTTTTTTTTTTTTCAAATTGTGGTGTTTTTGCCCTGCAAGTTTCAAAATCAAATTCCAACTAGAACTTTGAAAAATCCTAATGAGTCAGATCGATGTAATTACGTTTTGAAAAGATAAGAGAATATAGTGCCCAAAATTTTAGGTGAGTCTTTGACAGGAATTGAAAAGAAATTAAGATCATACCAAAGGAGGTATTATATCTGATTTTAGTTACAAAGGCTATTCATGGATTGATTGTGCATATTTCGCCGGAAAAATTCAGGTGACGATGATGTATTTGGTACAATTTTTATTTGAAAATTCTAATTTGACAAAACAAAATGAGCGCAAACGTGTATAGGTGAACTTTATCGCTTACTATTTTTCATTTTTCCTTGTATTCATATATTGTAAGCACGTAAACCCTACACTTTGAATGAGTAAGTTGTCAACTCAGGCAATTATTACCACAGCGAATGCAATAAAAGCATTTTAAAGACGTCCAAAGTGAGTTGCTTTTTATAATTTGAAGAAGATTATACGGTAACTTAAAATAAAAAAGATCTATTCAAATTCTTTGGATAATTGACGCTGGATTGTACACATTAATCTCGAAATAAATTCGAAATCGGCAACTCTGGTATCTCGCAAAAATTACATACAGGTGGTCAAAATTCCATATACAGTATGAGGCAAAAATTATTCTAAATATTCTAAATTTATCTCTCAATTTTCAAGATATTAAAAACAAATTATTTTTCTCCGATTCCTACATTACGGCGTTATATAATTTTTGTATTGCCTATGTAAAATTTCGAAAAATAGTTTTTCATTTGAAATTTTAAATTTTCCAAAAAATTTTAATTATGACGTCATATTGGTTTTTTTTTTAACGGAAATCATGTATGGCTATGTTAACTCTGCACCATTTTAAACAGCAATTGCTGGCACTTAATATAATGTGACATTTCTTGTCTACTATTTTTGCATTTGTATTCCACTAAAATGTCAGTGAAGTCAGTTAGTTGCTGGAACTGCAGCTAATATGATATTCCTCGTCTACCATCCATTTATATTCCTTTATTAAATGTCACTAAAGTCAGTTGCTAGTACTGAAACTAATGTGACATTCCTTGTCTATTGTTTTTGCATTTATATTGCTGTGGAATGTCACTCAAGTCAGTTGCTGGCACTGGAACTAATGTGATAATTCCTTGTCTACTGCTTTTGCATTGATCCCTCTAAAATGTCATTTGAGTCAGTGAGTGGCACTGCCGCTAATGTGACATTCCTTGTCTACGGTTCTTGGATTTATTCCTCTAAAATGTCATTTGAATTAGTTGCTGGAGTGCTGAAGTTCACTGCAGCGAATATGACATTCCTTGTCTACTGTTGTCCCATTTATATTCTTTTAAAATGTCACTAAAGTGTCAGTTGCTGGCACTGAAACTAGCTTATCTCTGACTGAAACTAATGTGGCATTCCTTGTCTGCAGTTTTTGCATTTGTATTCCTATAAAATGTCGCTTAAGTCACTTGCTGGCATTTAGAGCTAATGTGACATTCCTTGTCCTGTACCGTTTTTGCATTTTTGTATTGCTTTAAAATGTCACTGGAGCCAGTTTCCTAATACAATTAATGACACTGATGCTAAAGTCACACAGTTAAATCAATAAAAAATATAATTCGAGCAACCAGAAATTTTTTGTATCTACTTTTTTTGCTTTCGAACTTTAAATTAATAATCTTTATGTATAGTTAAAAATTTATGTGAAAATTCAAAAATATTTGATCTTTCTTCTTTTTTTGCTATCGTCACGTGTATTTTCTCGACCTATTAATACACACCCTGTATACTCCCATTAAGAAAAAAAAAATTATTCAGTTATAAACCTCCTTTATATTTTTTTTTTTTTTGAGATACGTACAATAAAAATACCTCCCCATTTTGTCCGACAGATAGAAGCACAATCATTACAGCGATCGAAAATAAAACATTTAACATATATACAGGGTGTATAAGTGAGATAATGCAACTTACGCAAAAATTCTAAAACATCAAATTAGCGAACACGATGCAAAAGGATATCTAGTGATAACAATATAGAAACTAAGAGACACTTAATGGGACAAAGAGATAATAAAGAGGCATTTTTAATAATAAAACTATGTTATTAATGGATTTTAATAATAATAAAAAAAAATCTAAAATGACTACTACTGGTGTGCACGACAAAACATTACATATTTATAATATTTATAAGGTACTCGACTTTCATTTGTTATATTCTTACAAGGCCAAATTTTCTTTTCACTAAATAATTCTCAAGACATTACCAAAATTACACCAACAACAGTAATAATAATAACAACAACAATAATACAATAAATACTAAAATCGATATTATAAAATTAAAAAAAAAAAAATACGAGTCTACGAAAAATTATTAATTAAAAATATTACACATACTGAAGGAGAAGGGAGCACGTCATTAGAATGAATTTCTTTCCTTTCTTAGAACTATCAATAAATAATCTTTGATTCATGAATAAAACGACTAATTATTCACGAATAACGATTGAATCGACAATTTTAAATAATTTTATTTTGATAGATTTATTTGATTTTCACGGAAAATCGATTGCTCTCTTTCAAATCGTCTCTCGTGATAGCAACAGATGGTTTTAATAGTTTTGAGAAAGGTTCAGCGCTACGCTGTGTCCTAAGATCATCCGTGGTTACTGTACACATCACGTGATCGTTAAAAGCTTAAATAAATATTGTAGTATGACGATCATAATCATAAATTGGACAGCTGATCACGTATTTGACGCACCCCTAAATTCGGTATAATGAATTCGCCTGAACAAAATGACCATTGCGTCCGTATCACGTGAGGCAACCTCACCACCATTAACTAGTCTGCCTCCCGCGCACCCCCTCACCCCCCTTTTTGGAAATGAAAAAGCATTACACATCTCTAAAATCTGGAAATAAATCTTATTTTAATTTTTTGAAAACCAACATGTACACTGCCGAGTTGGGGCGTAAGCGGTGCGTTCCAGGTGGAGCGCGGTACATGGGAAAAATAAAAAAAAAATTATTTTTTTTCCAAAACAAAAATTAAAATAAATTGGAGGGCGAATAATAATTTAATTTTTTTTTTCTGCAGGTAACCCTAACTGGAAAATGAAATTATTTGTTTATATTTTCTACGCAGAAAATAAACTTCTTCTTTATTACATAATCAAATTTAGAATGCTCCATACCTCGATTAGTTGCGTTACCTTAACAATAGATGTCGTTTTTTCGTAATATTTAATTTTTTAATATTTTTTTTTCAATTCAAATAATCCTAACTGCAAAAATTGATAAACGCATTTAAACTTATAATTTATTTTTATATCATTAATTTTGGAATGTTCTATAACGGTAGATGTCGCTGTTTAATAATGATAAACACATGCTACTAATGACGTGCTTCCCCCCCCCCCGATAGAACTCACTATCTCTCAGATATTCCTCTTTTTATTTCCTTTTTAGGAACAGAAGACGAAAGAAAAACGAAACACTCACGTCCAATCAACATCCACACATCAGAACACAAAAAAAAAGAAAAACTTCTTTTAATGTTAGTTCTTTCTCATTTTCTACTGTACAGAGGATTGGTTGCGCTCGTAGTGGCCGATCAACGAGTTATTATCACTGCATTCATCGTCAAGGACACTAACAGCGGTACATCTCTGTGCAGCAGAGACATTCCGAGCAACACAATGCATCATAGTTGACTCACCGCTGTCCCATTCGTCTTCGTCGTCTGCCGTGTCATCTTCCGTGGTGTCAGCTTCCGAGCTCTCGCTTGGAGTGGTGTTGACAGTGTCTTGGGCGTTCGATTGCTTGACGGGCGGTTGTTTCGGCGGAGTGGCCATCCACGTCTTGGTTTGTTGCGGTACGCGTCGAAAAATTACCGTCACCTGAGGCAACAGAGGAGATTTATAATCTACCGTGGAAAATTTTGGATTAGGAAATTTTTCAAAGGCAAATCAGAGATTATACAACTCTATTCTTGTTGATAGTAGACAAATTAATCCGCAAAAGAGCTTTGGAAGCCTGGCACACTATTGCAGGCTTAGATCATATAAGCCTGATCTAAGATTGTAGGACACTTATGATAACACGTCAATTGGAATGGGAAAAAACTGACAGTTGTCACTCGTTTTTCGAGTGACATTTATATTATATATTTATTTTCTGTTTAAAAAAACGCGAATCCATCTGCCAGAATCGCCCGGCAAGATGCACAGTCACTTTAGGAACGTGCCAAAGGTCCTACCAATCTTTAAAGTATCCAGCAGAAAGCATCACATCACCGGAGATATGCTCAGGAATACGACCACCTTCGGAATGGACTTCCTGCGCAATAGGAACCTATATAAAGGGCTGGCCTTCAGCCGGGAAGAACGGTTCGGTCACGGCATCTATGGGATGCAACCTGCCGCTGTCAGGACCATGGAGACACAAATAGATGTTTGTAAATACGCCTTAAGCCGAATTAAGCAGCCGCTAGACAAGTACATCTATCTAACCGGCTTGCATTACACCAACGAGAAACTATTCTTCAATTTGCTAACGCAGAATTTGTACGACCTCCTGCCGATAGTTTACACGCCGACTGTCGCCAAGGCGGTGTTGGACTGGGGTGTACTCTACAAGCAAATGAGGGTGATGTTTATCAATATTAACGATAAGGGGCACATTTACGATATCATGAAGAATTGGCCCGAACCTGATGTGAGAGCCACAGTGGTGACTGATGGTGAAAGATGTCTGGGACTAGGGGATCAAGGTGCCAATAGCGTTTGTATTGCTGCCGGGAAGATGGGCCTCTACACCGCTTTGGGTAAGTTGAAGTCAGTTTCGTTGCTGAAAGAAACCAAAAAGAGAACTTCTTGGTGTAGGTTTCAAAGCATCATCACCACAATACACTATTTATTAGAGAGTTTTGAATTAGTGGTACTTCTTAAGTATGGTTGAACTACTTCTTTGATCACATTAAGGGTTTATTACCACAATGTAAAGTCTGTCCCATTTTGGGCACTTTAGCAGGTTATCTCAGTTATAAACAGGGTAATGAGTAATTTTGGGAAGTTAGTTTAGTCATTTTCATGTACCCCTACAGAAGAATATTTCTCTATATATTTTTAGAATTAAATGTCCAAGACTTGAAAAAGTAATTTATGTTTACGATATGACCAACTTTCTTGGCTTATTACTTTTTTATATTCCATCAGAGAGATTCACTTGGGTGCCTTTTCTTTTAAAGTGTAAGAATGAGATACCTATATCCCCAAGATGGATGATCATTTTTTTTATATTGTCTCTTCAAGGTTGTATCAAACCGCACGTTTGCATGCCAGTAGTTTTGGACGCCGGAACGAATAACAAAAACCTCTTGGAGGATCCGTTTTACGTGGGCTTAAGGCAGACGCGCGTCACCGGCAAAGAATATGACGAATTCGTGGACGAATTCATGAAAGCGATCACCAAGAGATTCGGCCACAAGACGCTGATACAGTTCGAAGATTTCGCCAACATGAACGCCTTCAAGTATCTGCGAAAATACCGCGACGTTTATTGCGTCTTCAACGACGATATAGAAGGCACGGCCGTCGTGACGGTAGCGGGATTGATCAACTCCAAGAGGATACTGGAGAGGTCGCTGAAGGACCATAAGTACCTCTTCCTGGGCGCTGGAGCCGCGGCAGTCGGCATAGCCGACTTATTGTGCAATACGATGGTGGCGTTGGACGGAGTCTCTATGGAGGAAGCCAGAAGCAAGATAGTCATGTTCGACAGGAGGGGATTGGTGGTCAAAGGGAGAGCTTCCGGTATTAGAGAATGGCATTCCCATTACGCTATAGAACACGAGCATCAGAATGATTTCCTGAAGACGGTCAACACGTTCAAACCAAGCTGCCTGATAGGAGTCAGTACGGTTGGGAGGACCTTCACTCCGGAAGTCCTCAAAGCCATGGGGTCCTTCAACGAACGTCCTCTGATTTTCGCCCTGAGCAATCCCAACGAAAAAGCAGAATGTACCCCAAAGGAAGCGTACAAATACACTGAAGGTCGCGCTATCTACGCCAGCGGTTCGCCCTTCGGTACGGTCAAATGCCAAGGTAGGACCTACCACCCGGGGCAAGCGAACAACGCTTACGCCTATCCGGGCTTGGCTTTGGGCGCGATAGTTTCCGGATTGCACCACATCCAAGCCGAAGCCATGATCGCCGCGGTGGATTCCCTCTGCGAACATACAACCGACGAAGAAGTGAAAGTTGGACAACTGTATCCGCCTCTGAGCAGCATACAGGAGATATCGATCACCATTGCGACGAAGATGCTAGAGTACGCTTGGGATAAAGGCATATGTAGAGTCTTTCCGGAGCCGAAAGATAAGAGAGCGTACGTGAAGTGGCAGTGTTACGATTTCGGATACGAACCTACGCTGGCCCCGCGATGGAAATATCCGACCCCACCCGATATACCTCAAAAACCGTTGCATCCTCATCTTCTGTACCCGAGAAAGAAAAAAAAGTAAACGAAAAAAAAACCGAAGAAGGGAAATCGAAGAGACCCCAAATTCTACACAAATAAAAAAATAAAAGTGATTACACCACAGTCTTTAGTAGTAATTTCTTATGAGTACCTCCTGTTGCCAACTACGTGTTTGCTCGTTAACGATTATAGAAACTACTTTCTTTTACGGTAATCTGATTGAAGAAGACAAGTTCATAAGCTTGGACGAAAATGATATAAAGAAACTTCTTCAAACCAAGCATTTATTTCACATAAATAATAGGTACTTTTTATTTGATAGATATAAATATTTACCCTAGTATAAAGTGTTATGATTTTAAGGTAAATATATGAAAAGTGATTTAATTTTGCTCCAAGACTAATGGTTTTAATGCAAGCAAGCGAAATTCTTAAGTGGAGACTAAAAGTAGTTTCGTCAAAGACTGCTAACCTCAAGATTATGCTGTTAAGACATTTTTTTTCTTGCCTTAAGAAGTTTTATTTACAAGGAGTAGGCAAGAACTGCGAAACAAAATTAAATGAGTCGTATATCATTTGAAAGAGGGAGTTAAGATTTGAAGATATCTTCTAACAACTTTAATCCCTGCAACTTAAGCGCAAAAGTACATGCGCGGTCTGTTATGTATAAATGGATCGAGGGGTAAAGCGACAAATCAACACTGTAGTTTGCAAAGTGAATGCGGGGTTCAAACCTCAAGGATGGCAATTTTTTTTGACTTTATTTTATATATATTTTGAAATGAAAAAAGGCTTAACAGATAGTATTCTGTATTGTTGCAGTAATTATAAATATATCACTATTTTAAATATTTTCGTATATATAATGGAGAAACTTGATTTAATTTACATTGATTTCTCCATGCAATTTTTTAAGGATGAAACAGCCAAAGTAGTCGCTAACAAATTATTTGAAAATTTAGTAAAGTTGTTCAATAAAGGCACGGTTGTGGAAGAGGTTGATTGTTATTTGTCTATCCGAAAAAGAAATTGCATCACTGAGGAAATTATGGACTCCGGTGCAAATTTTTTTATGAGAGCGGTCTGATATAAATTCTGCGGAAACACTGCAGCCTCTTAGCTTTTCGTATCATATTATGTAGTACCTATTTGTGATAAAGTAAGAGTTTTGCTTCACAATCATCAGTATTTCTTAACATATAAAAACAAACAAGTAACTCTACGCATTTTCTCTTATATAGGTACTATATTATAATGTAACTCATTACTACTATTCTACAATTTACAGTTACAAAATTGATTTCCTTCGAAAATTTGTAAAGAATATATAATGTAATTATATGTAGCTATAAATATTACGTATGACATTAAAAAAAAATATGGAACAGCATAGAAAAGTAAAACCTCTGGGAATGCAATAAAAAAAGATGAGTTGGTTAGAAAATAAATACGGAGCAACTTCTATGCGATTGATATTTAACAAGTTTTAATTATTTTCATTACTATTATTTACAAAAAAAAGACCTAGAAAACCAAGGAACTGTTAATATACAAAATATCTACAAAAGTTCACGTGTGTGATTTCGTAGTTCATTTTCTTTATTAATAAATAATTATTGCATTGTGTTATAATTGTTCTTTTCCATGGTTGTGTGTGAAAGTTGTATATGTCATTAATGATTATTAGTAAGCACATATATTACGAATAAAAATAAAAAAAAAAAATGAATACCGATGATAGAAAAATAATGTTCTAAGATGGGCTCGAACCTATTACACTTTTACTGGTAAAATTCGTAATTCGTGCCCTCAACAAATCGGACTACACATACACTAATCAATTGTATACATATATTTGTTCTTAAGCTACAAGCATTAATGTTTTTAGATAATATTCTTAATATCTAAAAAAGTAAGGCCCATGCACTCATTTACAGTTTTTATACACTTAATTTCCTCTTTCAAATAATATATGACTCTTTAATTTTGTGTTTCGCACTTCTTGCCTACTCCTCGTTAGATATTTTGTAGATTTATTTGGTCCAAGACAAATTTACTTAAGGTAAGCATGCATCTTTCTGTGCGCATACTTTCAAAGTCTCTACTTTCGCATTCGTTTTGAAAAGTGGTAGAAACGGGTACAAACGATGCTCTTTTGTATGGCAACATCAGTTTTGGTATATCTTGTAGTTGCTTGCTGAACATTTTTTCCCATCCCCCCTATTTCTTTACCAAAAAAAAACGGAAGTGGTACAAAGCGGTATATATTAACGAGATACAAGCGGATTTTATCAAAAAAAAATTTAATCAAGTTGCTCGCCAAGTTCAAACCGATTTTATAAACGTGAAGAAAGAATGGGCACTTACCTTAAAATTCTCCGCAAACACCTTATTCTGCTTATCTTTCTTATTGACTATATCCAATTCGCGTTTATTCAACACCAAAACTAGATCCTCAGTATTGTCCGGATCCTGGCAATCTTTGACGACGAAGAACGTATTGAACCAGAACTGAAATTGTTTCTCCTTCTTCAGTTTCTTGTTGTAGAACTCCACTTTAACGTCACCACAAATAGGAGTGCACACAGTCAGGTCGATATTAAAGACTTCAGAACGTTTCACCTCGTAAAGTTCACTCTTATGCAATCGGACGCACTGCTGGAAGCACTTGCCGTCGGCCTCTCTCAGATTCTGCTGAGAGATGGCGAAATAAACCGAGCCCTGGCCCCCGGCGAAGTTCGGCGTGGGCTCCAACTTGATCCTCCTGATGTACAAGGTCTCCGGTCTATAATCGAGATGTTCCTCCATAATCTGGGCGTAATAATGAACGTAGCGCAGTTGACTCGGTATGGTGACTCCGCGACGATCCTGGGTCCTCTTACTGCCGTAGTAACCCAGGGCTTCGTCGGCGTTGGCGAAGGATTTACTGTGGAGGAGGTAACAGCAGATCATGGTTCCGGTTCTGCCTTTGCCGGCTTTGCAATGGACCACCGCCACGTTGTCTTTGTCCGCGCTCAGCCATTGGTGAACGTTGACGCAGAACGGCCGTATCAACTCTATCTTGGGCGGATTATGATCGTCGAATGGGAAAATCTCCACCCTGTTTTGAAATTTGGAGGTGTCATAGGAACGTTCAGAACAGAGATTGTAGATCTTGTAGTGGTTCTTGTGCTTGGTCTCCATGAATCGGACCACGTCATCTATATTGTTCCTGTAGACGCTTTCAATGTTGCAAGCCGGATAACCCATAGCTATTATTCGTTCGGTAATGTCTAAAGGATTTGTGGTTAAGGAAACAGATTCTTTGATGTTTTCGCGGTGAAAAGGTGGAAGAAAACCTTCGTTATTTAATTCATTCCTACAGCAAGAAATGTCGTTCAATTTCTGGTCAACGGTCAAACGGTTATATGTATAGACCGTACATATACCATATACCTGGTTGTTCTACCCTCAAGGGTTATTCCATGTCCAATGGACACTTTAGAATCTTTAAAAAAAAATTAATCTGACGCTTGTTTTTGAACATGCAGGATGTAAGATGAAGATTTTTCAATTAAGTTAAGAATTTAACAGTTTCACATCTCCTGTATTTGGAACGCCCAAATTAGTTTCAATCGGTTGAGTAACCCAAAAACAAAAGGATGCATAGTCAATTTTTGGTAGAAAAAAATAATTCTCTGTTTAGAACAATTAATACATAATAGGTAAAGATTTTCGTCGACCTGTCGTATTCATCGCCTTTTCAAAACTTCTACCTAATATTACAAAAATTCCGTGATCCTAAATAAAAATATTCTGGCATTCTTTCAAACACTTTTTAAATGTAGACTAATTTTAAGAAGAAAAAAAAAAAACAAGAAATCTGGAGTTTATTAATTTATCTTCGTCAAAAGGCGATTGAGCAACACCAATGCACAATATCGCACCGCTGTAAGATTTAAATAAAACATTCTTTACTTTTTTTTTTATTCTGAACACATCTGGTCCGGGACAAGAGAGACAAAAAAAAAGGATACAAGTCAAATCTAAATTGAATCCGTCTTTCTTATATCGATTTCGGCGTTTGCTGACGATCCCCTTGATCATATTTGACATACTTTCCTTGTGCAGCTTGGATGACCTGTTACCGTTAACGATGGCCGCTGTCAAACAAGCCTCCGGATTGCCCAAAACTTCCTCACTGCAAGATACCGTGGAATGTTTCCCAGTGCATAATTTCGACCCCTTGTCTGCAATCAGAATCACACGTTTTGCTAAAACCATCGAGGGATTGTGCCGTTTCTTCAGAATGGCCAAAAAATAATACGGCAAACAATTGATAATAAGGGATAATTGCAGTGATCTATCTACAACGATTTTGGAAATATTTCCCGATTTTTCACGATGGAATCGTATTGCTAAGAAACAAACGCGGCCATGGAAAAAACGGCCATGTTGTTTATTGGCACAAATTTTGACATTTCTTCTATGAAATAAGTAGGTAATATTTTGTTTAAAAGAAATGGAATTAATTGGAAGAACTCATTGATATGACTTTAGCATTGGATGAGAGCGAGAAAAACTGTTTTCTTGTTAGTAGAAGTTATGTGATTTCCCGAAAGTCGACATCCAGAAGCGTTCAAATCAGTTTTGCCAGGCTTCTTGAGCGCCTCTATTATCCCTGCCGTCCCTAGAAATGTGGAAAAGACCTTTCAAGTGAAGAAATTTCGAACATCTATTAAAATAAGAAATTCATTTAATAATGTTAGTTTCAAATGTATTTTTCCAGGCCTACTTTAACTTTAAAGATGGCGTTTATTTAATTTTTGTTTCTTTGTTTGTGTGTTGCAGTGGTTCTGTTGTGTTCTGCAGGTCACTTTCTAAGCATGCCAGTTCCAAACGGGAAGGTGACCAACCCTTCACAATACGTTCCTATATCATGAAAAACTGAAAAATCGGGAATATATTCAAAACCGTTGGAGGTAGACACAATAATAAAATTTAACAACCAAATTATCCATGATTTTAGAACTCAAAAATTACAGATCCGTATTTACACACCCTGTATTTTAAACCCAACATTTTTTTAATAAAAGACGTGCTCTTTCACGCTGAGGCGAAAACTGAAAACCGCATCTCTCTAACTTTCATAGTTTGGCAGATATTTTCAAATTTCGAGGACCTTGAAAATTTCATTTAAAAAAAAAAAAACGTAATGTAATTCAAAAACTATGCGACTTAGATCCAATGTATGCCATACAAAGTGCCATTTAAATTTAACAAGGAATCCAAAAATGCAATAATATACACAGTGTTCGGTTTAAAATAATAAAATTGGTATCCACTTCCGGTACAACCGCAAGTCTGCCATTACTAAAAACACTTTCCTAAGATACACTATAATACAATATACGCCGGTATATGAATGAAATTCCTAACTTAATTCGTCAAAGGGTTATCGAAGCCTGACGTACTATTGCAGGACCCTGTATATATTTGGAATAGTACCTTTGTTGGTAAATTTCTTAGAATTTTAACATCTGCCTACGTATAATTCTAGTAAAAAATTTCAAGTTAATTAAACAAATGTTTGTATTACTAAATTATGTTATGAATGGTGAAAAATTCATAATTTTTACATAAATTCTTAAAAAGAAGTATACTTATGATTTGACGTAACAAGGAAATCCAGATTTTTACCCACAAATGGTCATGACTCAATTTTGCGGTTTTCCTAATTCTTACTTAATACTTAATAATCATGCATAACATCGGAAGTCACAAAAAAATCATACACAATTCTCATGTAAGTCCATAATAACTATTAGTAGGCTGATATGCCTGTAACTTTTCCCATCTATCAAGTTGTTTCATTAATTGTCATTGCATTGCTGGTTTGCCGTAAATTTTTCCGAATAAATCCTAATAAGGAAACTAAAAATGGTCCATCAACAGTGAATACGTTGACATGTTAGTAATTTATGGTGAACTACGCCAGAATTCTGCTGCTGCAAGTTGTTTTCTTCTTTACGTTTTACACCATTGTTAGGACACATTTCCGTAATTATATTATCTAGAAGAAATTTGGCTTGCATGTTTTTATCCTTTCAGAATTTCTATAGCATCTAAGAGATTCACAAAAGTATTTTCAAGAAAATAATGCTGTTCTTTCGAGCTGATATTTTGCAAAATTATAATAGATAATCCGATGTAAATTTTATGAAGAAAAAAATAATTATCTCCAAGAGCATTTTCCATTATATTACTTACTTATCAAAAAGTCAAAAACAAAAAAAAAGTGAATAGCAAACATTTTATTTATATATTTCTTATTATATTTGAATTATTCACTCTAATTTTTTATTGAATAAGTCTGAACAAAAATTTCTACCTAACCTACAAATGTAATCCTAACTCCTATCAAACGAAAGTTAAATAAGCAGTACATAGAATTTATTATTTAACTTGTAGAACATCTAATTTAAATGGATTGCAGTTCTAAATTTAGTAGGGAGAGTATTTCGATTCATTAAGGCAGTAAGAAAATTTCAAAGATGCAAAATTATTCTAAATAAGTAGAATTAGTGAAGTTTTAAAACAAAAAAAAATCAATCATTTTTATATACCAACTACTGCAATTAAATTTTAATTCCTTGAAATAGAACAAAATTGCTTTTTTAAAACAGAATTTTACGTTTTGTAACAAAACAATATTAAAAAATAAAACGAATTTTTAAATTTCCAAACAGAAAAATTTCTTTGTTCCAGTACCTATTTAAATTGCATCAGAATGAAAAAATAATCAATAATACCAAACTATGGCAAACAAAGAGATACATATAATTTAGCTAAATACCAAGATATTTAATTTTTATAATTTCTTTTAAACACTTGCAAGCGTTAGGTTTCAATTCTAAATTAATTCCTGTTTCTATGTAAGATCTGTAACCTTGAGGGTTCTTTTTCCGTTCAATTTCTCTACCATGAATGAATATACAAACCGCACTCAAACATACGCCGAGAATACACACAGACACATTTAGTGTTCTACTTTAGCATGTAAAATTATTTTTATTGTTTAAAAGTTAAAGTTGTATAACGCTCGGATTAGAACTAATCTTCGTATAGGTGTTTATAAGAACGAGTGGAAGTTTCACGTTAGAATAAAACGAAAAAAAATTGCATTAATTATTATATTAACCTGTGTTTAGTAAGTTCAGTTAGCTGGTCTTATATTAAAACGATTTCTGCGTGTATATCTATAGCACAGGAAATCAATAGGAAACTATACGACAAAACGCATCCGTCAAAGATTTTTTTTTTCATTTATTTAAATGTATTGCAACCGCACAGCTAATCTAGGTTATTGGGTATCGTTATTGCTACTGGTACTTACATACTTATTACGTTACTAACCTCCAAATCGAGTCCTCGACTTCTTGCAGCAACAACTGAAACACAGACCCATAAAATCGCGGGGCTTTAACTAATTTCCCGTGTGAAAAAAATAAAACGGAAAAATCAACACTATTAACACTATTATAGTTAGTCCCTGAGTTCTTCCTCCTTTATTTGTCATTTGGGTATCGTTAGGTATATCACAAAAAGAAAAAAACACGTATACGAGATTAACGTTGTATAAGTATAAGAATTCCTACGGGAATCTCCAATGTTTTCTTTCTCTTAAGGGTGAAGATCACATGAATTACACGAAAAACACACACATCGTTTATTTCCCATCTTATATGTATCAATCGAGGAAAGAAATGCGAATATTTTAACACCCTCTCTATCGCAATTTATCGAGCGTAAAGGCGAGACAGGCGGCTGGCACTTTGGTCGTACCGGAGGGTGCCCCTCGTAGATTTCTTCTCTTCGCCGTGATCCAACATCATCACCATCAGCATCAACATAGTCCGTCAATGGTGTGTCCTGGGAACGTAGCGTCTGTAGATGCTTGTGTGCCGCGGGATCATCGTCTTTGTCTGGCGTCTCTTTGGGGCCTTTCACGGGGACGTGTCGTCCGTAGGTTTCCGTCGATTCCTGCGTCCTTGGGGTCGAATTCACCGCCGAACACCCTGCATGTTGTTTCGCACCGTCTTTATTTCGTGAACTGTCTTTTCGGTGAAATGCGATTGGTGTCGCGTGCCGCCATCGGCGGCGCTGATAGCGGGAGCGATGGTGGCGCCGCGTAGTTCAGCGGCAAATTCGTATTGCTCAATAAATTTTAAATAAAAAAAAGATTTATGTTAAAACATTATTATATTAGAATATTAATGCATATCGATGTGGCAACCAAAGTGAAACGCAGGAAAATCAAATAAAATTTGTGTATTTACAATATTCATGACACTTTTTATTACTTTGAGATTAATGATGGATTAAAACGAGAGGCGACCACCGCAAAAATTCGTAAAACGAAAATATGTACCTATATTTTTGCACCTAAATTATTAATGTATTAAATTATATACTTACGTGATATTAAAATGCCTTGCGTTGTTATTTTTGGTATTAGGTATGATTTAAAAAAAAATCTCTTTTCGTTTAGATGTTTCACAGAATAATGTCCAGATAAATCATAATCATATCCTACCTAACCGTTTAAAATATTCATTATGTGTTAATTTTAATAAAATAAATTAACAATAATTGGCAAGAATTTATATTTTTTTACAAATAATTGCGGCAAATTTAAATATTTTTGGTAAGTTTAATCAAGTGTTGTTTCGCTACACAAAAATCGTTTTTGGTTATGTATTAGCAGGGACATAGCAGGGATATATTACTTCTACGTCTTTGAACTAACTTTAGTGATCTTTAGTGAAATCTTATAACGTTGGAAAAAATGTGTTTTACAAATATAATAAATATATTAATGCATAACTTATTAAATAAAACTGACGGTCTCGTATATTATTTCATTAGCTGTTCACGGTGTTTTTCATTTGTTGGATTGGTGTCATTGTGCAACTGTCACTTTTCTCACATTATATTTCGCCGTTGATTGTAATTGAAATTGTAAATTTTGGCGATTGTAATTAAAAATATAAAATAAAATATATGCCAAAAGAATCTTGAAAGAGGATTATATAGTATGATGTTTATAAAATTATGTCACTTTGCTTATATTGACCATAGGTCAGCACCAATAATTTGTATAATGCGTGTTAATAATATATTAATATTTATAAATATTAATTATTTGGTGCTACTTGGATAGCAGGATTTTATTTTCTCATGCCTAAAATTTCCATAACAATGGTAAAATAAATAAAGAAACAATTCAATCGCCAGTATACCATAAATCCCTGAATGGGAAACTTTCGACTCTTAATTTGAAATAAAAAAAAAAATTATCAAAATAGAATATAAAAAACTGTTATTTCCAGGTTTTCGGCTGCGCGGTAGCGTAAAAAATCGATTTTAGATATTTTTGTATAGAATGGCGGCATTTTACCAAAAAAATGGACAGTTTCTGTGTAAAACATGAAGATGTCATTTTTCATGTTTTAAAATTGAGATTTAAAATTTTTTTTTTTTAATATACGTTGTGTCCGAGTGGGCAAGATAGGTCCTTAATTTGTGTACCAGAAATTAAATGCCGTAATAATAAGTACATCATTAATCCATTACAAAATCTTCGAATTTTGGTGGAATTTTCCTATTCCTCTTAGTAGGTTGGTGCTCCGCGGGCAATTGACGCTGTGCATACGGAGAAGTCTCCAACGTGTCTGACTGGTTCTCCAGAATTGTGGATTGTGGTTGTTTCGTCTTCGTTCGTTGGAGGTGGAAGGTCTAGTCTAATTCATCATCATTTAGTTTTGGAGTTTGTTCACCGATTTTTCTGATTTGGTCTACATGCCTTTTGATGTCTATGCCAGAATCTAATTTGATTATGACTGTAAATTTTTAAATACTGACTGCATGAAAAAATAAAATCAATATTATATATCCTATGCTATGGTGTAAGAACAATTATTTGATTGTCAACTATTTGATTGCTATGGCAACTCTTTAATTTTTTTTTTTGGTAAACTATTTCATCAAAATATTTTCATCAATAAAGAAGCTTAAAAGATTTTTTAATTTGTTTTATTTCTAAAGATTTTCCCGCCAGAATCAATCCATCCACGGGCTTCCTAAATCTTATCCCCTTAATATTTTTTTATTGGAATAAATGTTGAAGATTATAATAATGCTATAAGTAATTGGAAAAATTTTGTATAAGTTTGGTACACATTTTTGTATTGAATGAGTATAGCTGTAGTATAAGTGATTTTGAAATTTATTTTTGTAAAATATTAAGCAAAATCTGTGAACTTCTATGACAAATTGTTTCATTCCTTTATTGAAAATTATGAAATATATGTTCCTGTCATTCACTCGATGACAATATATTTATTATATTTATATTTAAAAAAAAAAACTGAATCATATCCTACTAAATACTATTATACCCATATATTTTATTTCATTTATATTTAATTATAACAAAATATTATTAAAAGACAAAAATGCACGGTATAAAATAATAGGTAATATCATTTATTAGGTTGGCACTACAACATATTCAAAGTAAGCTGAAGCTGAACCGTAACGGTTCTCTTACACTATAGAGTTATAGTGTGCCAATGATGTGCCAAATGAACGATGCACTGGTAATTGCTATATGATCTAATGAAATGTTTTATACCATAAAGCTATTTGCCTGTACGCATAGCAAATTCCTATGATCATAGTCGTTTCAATAATGTATCTGCCATTAATTGTAGTGCTTGGGATACATAATAAAATAAATAAAATAAAATAGAGATGATGCTTTAATTACATTTTTAATCAAGTAATCCAAGAACGCTAACAGCTGATTGCTATCTAATAACATGTAAAATATCTTAAAATCTAGAGCAGAAAAAGAATACGCAAATTCGATCTTGTCGATATTACCAAGAAATATTATTTTATAAAACGCATCATATGTCCTCTGATATACCCGTATATCTGGTAGGTACAAAAGAAAAGGATTCCAGAGTTTTCATTAATAAATTCATATAATATATTGCCCAGCATTAAATAATGTTAGACTCACAGTTAAATTTCTAACCTCAAAGACGTTCGGATAGCTGTCAATAAAACGAAGAGAATTTATGCAATTTCATATTTTTATAATATTAATTAATAATGAATAATTTGCATTATTTTGACCGTTAATAAATAAGTCGAATGATTTTAAAAGATTTAACAAAATCATTTATCGGGTTTAGTGAAGAATGATCAAAACGTTCGTGTAGCTCTCAACCAATCACAAAACAGTTATTTAAAATCCCGGTTAATTGTCAGTTTATAACCGATTTAAATAACTTTTCGAAGAATTTCACTATAGATAATCCTTCGATAAATTCAATAAAGTATGACTCAAAATTACGTGCAAGTATAACCCGATATATTCTTCTATGAGCAAAACTGTCCAACATTACGCAATTTTACGTCAAAGTTAGGGCCGCTACATCTCAATACGGCTTACATGCGCGATTTAACGTAAGCTCCAGGTTCAGCGGGCCTCCGCAGACTTTTTTTCTACACGAGAACCTAATCGAATACGTTTTATCTTATCTAAATAGGTACGTAACGGTAGACGCAAAATCGTCTATTTTTAAATGATCGCGATTATTGTCTTGACCTTCCGTAAACGCGGATTTCTCAGAAGCGTTTCAGTGTAATGCGTCTGGGTCACTTATTCACGGTACCCCGCATTGAAATCGTAAAACGATTATAATAATTAATATTTGCTTTGCGATAAGAAATCTTTGTGTGAGATATAGATATTAATAACGATAACGAAATGTACGATTATTTCCAGACGAACGGGCTGCGAACTACGAAATCGAGCGGCGTGCAGCGTGGATTGGAATGCAATTTTATTTATAAGTATATCCGTGATGAATACACGTAATTCCCTGTGTCATTCTCATTTAATTTATTACATTATTGTCTCGGTAATCAAAGAGGAAGGTTTTCCACAAAATTACGTTATGCGCAATTTCAAATCCTATGGTGAAATAGTAAATATACAATATGCAGATACTCATCTAAAATTATTACTCTTAATACGCTGATCGGCATAAATGTTCAGCATTATATAGTATTTTGTTAACTCTTTTAAAATCATTTGACTTATTTATTAACGGTCAAAATAATGCAAATACCTACATTATAAAAATATAAAAATATTATAAAAATATGAAATTGCATAAATTCTCTCCGTTTTATTGACAGGTTATATTTGAAAATAGAATTTTTCATTATTTACTTGAATTACACAGTTTGGTTTTAATTTTAACAATATACCTACATTATCAGTTATTTCTAAAATACCTATTTCAATATGGAACAGGCGATAAGTTTTAATTATTTGGATTTTAATGAAAAATTAACGTTCATCCTAATTTTCTGTAGAGTATTGAGATCCAGTAATTGGGTTTTGGAACCTTTGGTGTAACAATAACTATCACACTGACAAAAGTCAATGCTAGGTTTTCAACTATCACCAAACAACAATGCACAATCTCTCGACGCGCGTTTCGCTAACCAAGTTAGCATCATCAGGAGATGACTGATGAGACTGTTATTGCGAGCTGGCGTTCTCGAACTGCCCGTCCGCGCTCCGCTCAGGCCGACCGCATCTCCCCGTTGCCGAAAGAATTTTTCGGCATCAGCATTCTCTTTCACTAATACTAATTTAATTATCCTTCTAACAAATCTAACAGTTCATCAGTACTGTTAACATCACTGTCACTTTCAGTTTCTTCTATAATGCCCCCTTCCCATTTTCTTAAGCTATCCACTGGGACAACTGCTTTAAACCTTTTATAACCCTTTATACCTTCTAATGCTACAATATCGTACCTATCATTACCACAGACCTTATTTATTTTGTACGGACCCCCGAACTTGTAATACCCAACCTTTTTACTAACCTCTTTTGAGCTTTTATCAGCACCAGCTGATTACCCATTAAGTAAACTCCAAAGCGTCGAATAGAATCTACGACTCACAAAGTTTCCAGTTTATAAGAATGGTAAAAACATCCATCGCGGTTCGTAGATCTACTATAATAGGACACAGGTTTCAAAATGCCTTGTCCATATTGAAGTAAAATCCCGGCCACACCTTTGCTACACGCATCGGTGTGCAACTCCGTTTTATCTCGAAGGGATCATATACCTTCAATAAAGGTTTATTAACTAAAATGTTCTTAATTGTTTCCACAGCAGAAGTTTGTTCGTTTTCCCATACCCACGGAACGTCTTTACGCAACAGTTTTGCTAACGGTGATACTATTCTGGCGTGATCTTTAATAAACTTTCTAAAGTATGAACTAAGTCCTAAAAAATTGTCTGAGTAAATTCGTTGGAGTTTTAAAGTCAACTATTGCTTGAATTTTAGTGATTCCTGGCCTGATACCTTGCTGTGAAATCTCATAACCAAGAAAGTTAATGTTTGTCTGTTGTAACAACTGTAAACTCTCGTCCAGTGTATCAGAAGGAATTAAAACATCATCTAAGTACACAATTACTTTATCATATCTTAGTCGTCCCAAAACATTATTTAACATCCGTTGAAATATAGCTGGCGCGTTAGCTAAATCAAAAGTCATTCGCAAAAACTCGTATTGTCCGTCCGGTGTTACAAATGCAGTCTTGTGTATAGAGTCTAGATTAGAAAAGTATTTCTTGTTTCGTAGCTTAGCTATCGGATCCTCTATATGAGTCATGGGGTATTTATCTTTTACAGTGATAGAATTTAATTTTCTGTAATCTATACATAAATTGCCTTATTACCTGCATATCAATTTTTCATCATCTATATCAGGACGATGTATCTTTCTTCTAATGTTTCTTTTGCTAAATTTATATAAATAAGCTTTTTATATTGCAAGATTTTAGTAGAATTGCAATAAATAATAGTGCATAATACTGTTTAAAATGATTTATTTACACATACAATGACGACAATTTACAAATATGTAGTAATGTAAATTTATTACTGAGAATTGATTTGATATTTATCTACTTTTATTCTTATTTACTTCGATATTCGTTATTATAACAGCTTTTTACATCGTTCTTATTTTATTGTTATATAAAAAAATGTTTCGGCATGTATTAAACTTAAAAACATCGTTTATAAAATCACTCTTCCACCTTTCGAGACCCAAAAATAATAAAATAAACGGTTAAAATCATACGGCGTAAAAACAACAGTTTCAGTCCATCTATCCAACTTCGACCCCAATATCCTCCGTGTCCTACCGACCTCTACCTCTGCCTCTTGGAAAACTGCCTCTACCGCGCCCCCCGGAAGATCCTTTCCCCTTCGGAGGGGGGCTCTTCGGTCTCAAGGCCTCGATCCTGTCCGTACAGCCCGTCGTCAAGTTGTTCGCGTTGAAGTAACCGCAGTATAAGTCTGCGTTGAAGTTGGAATTGGTCAGTTCTGGGCCAAGGGTCAGCCAACCGGGTCTTATAGTGCTGTCTCTTCCGAATATGTGCAAACGTCTCCTGCCCAGACAGAAATGTTCGATTATGTGGAAGATCTCGACTGGTTTTTCTAGGCTTCCGTATTCGTTTTCTTCCGATATTATGAGATCGATGTCTACATTAGCATGGATGAAATCTCCATCTGTCGAACGGCGTACCGTGCCTTTGATCCCCATCAGACAGTGTTCTTTGGTTCGTTGGAATACGGCTTTTGGTTCTAGGTTTTTTGAGTGACCAGGGTTTTTAATGTTCGTTCGAATCCAACAGATATCTTCGCAACTGTAATAATCGATGCTCTATGATGAAATATAGCGCAGTAAAATAGTAGTTTTGATTTTTTTAATACCATAAACTTTTGAAAATTTTATTTTTAGAAACAAAAATCGTTTCAAAAACTATTTACAGCAAATTTGATCTATATTAAAAAAGATAAGAACTTTCTTTGTCAGACACACATTTTAGCAGATAATTGGTGAAGCCAGAAAATTTTGCACTTTTGTTAGTCCAAATTTGAATAAACACATAGCTAAAACTGCTGGAAGTAGGGAAATCGTTCTGAGCTCAAATTGCAAGCAATTTCACTTATTTTTAAGAGACAGAAAGAACTCTTTATATATTTTACAAATATTTCATTTGGACAAAAAATTTACATGTTTGGAAAATTTAGCTGAACTTTGAGGGCCTACATTTTCAAAACTAGACAGAGTAAAAAGATCCATCTGAGCACAAATTGCAGGCAATTTAGTCTACATTAAAAAAGGCAAGAAAAATTTTTTTTGTTGGACGCATATTTTAGCAGATATTTCGAAAAAAACGAGACGACTGTACTTTTGAAAAATTTATCCAAACTTCGAAAGGCTGTATTTAAAAAACTATTAGGAGTTGGCATACGGTTCTGGAGATACATTGCAACAAATATAATCTACTTATAAAAAAAACATGGGTAACTTTTTGTGATTAGTGATTTTATTTTTTATGACCTGGAAACACTAGAATGAAATTACTATGAAATTTGACGTTTTCTAACCTCAAAATATCTAATATATCTAAAAAATTTTAGATAATTGGCATTCTTGAAAATTTAATACATTAAATTTATACAATTTTATCAACAAAAAAATATATATATATCCAATAGCAATCCCTATTTCTAAATTTTTACAACTCACCGTCTGAAACCCCATTTCCTCAAGCACACTCGACCCATATCCAAACCCTCTGAGCTTCCGCACCACAAAAACACGAAACTCCTCTGAGCGGCGACCTCTCCGATATCCAAATTCATTATCTGATCCCACGGCCAAAACTGCAAGTTCGTGGCGCCCATCGTCCTCTGATACTCCTCCAAGGGGGGTTCGATCAAGATCACGTCGAACTTGCAATTCAAATTCTTCAAATCGTACGAAGATAAATCGCATTTCAAGTACATCGGAGGTGTTGCCGTCTGCGCTATTAATTCGTCCTTCAATTTTATCAACTCGCGCAATTTGGGATATTCTTCGAAACGATCGGCCAAGCCGACGTCGCGAATAAAATTCTGCGGTCTTTGACCGGTATCGACAAAATGTTGGCAATAATCATTGTGTGGATTTGAAGATTGTGTTCCCTAGAGTTAGTTGAACAATAATATACTTAAGCAACTTTATATAATAATAATTAGGGAAGGTATAACACAGAGAAACGATGATAACTTCAAAATTATATTTTGTCTATGCTAAAATATTAGTAAAAATGAAATAGAAGATATAGTTGATTCTAAACAATATAAATGTTAAAATAAATACCAATCCTAACATAGCAATTATTCTGTCATCCTAAACTCTAACCTATAAATTCAGAGTAAAATAATTATTAATCATAATTCAATCAAATTTTCTTTCAATTTACTATACTATGATCTCGCATCTCTTTAGAACTATGTTACTTAGTACTCCAAATTTTAACTTGGTCGTTAAAATACCCACAAAATAGCATCCTTTTAACTCAAACAAAATAAGATTTACCTTAAGAAAAGTAGAGGAATCCCTATATACAAGTTCGTCAGAATCATTGCGTTCACTTTTTTCACTTGTATCTTCACCGTTCTCCTCAGATTTGTTCTTTTTATTCGTCTTAGAAACTTCGGAGGATGTACCTAAGATCTGTCGTAATTCCTCAACGCCTGAAACACCCAGCTGAAAATCAAATTAATCTTTTTAAAAATCACCATTCCACGGAAATAAATTTACCGTCTGCGCGAGTAACTGCTTTCGCTTCCTAGATTTCTCTCTAAGTTCTTTGAGCATATCGCCCATTTCTGTTGGATTTAATATACGTTACGAATTAAAACCTATTTTACGTTTGTATTTACAAACAAAAAGTGTCAACAAAGTTTTAGTTTACGTCAATTTGCAGCATTTGCAGCTGACGGCGCTGACGGATGTCAAACCTCAAAATTGGTTAAAGACTGGATTAATCTATTGAAATCCTTATGAATAAATATCGCTTTGTTGAAATTCGGCGTATTTATTTTAGATTTTGTGCTGAAAATGTATTTTGATAAATTTGCTATCGGATTTATTCTTGAATTTTAGAATTTTAAGAGGAATTTAAAACTTTTTGCCTAGTATCAGAAAAAATACTTTGATGCGTGTGATTCGGGCTTTATAGCTTTGGAAAAATATTCAAATTAAATTAAAATTTTAAATTTACTCATCTTTTAAAAGCTTAAAATATGTGAAATTAACTATTATACTGATTATTAATCATATAAATTTAAACTACATGCTATTATTCATCATTTTTGTAAAAATATAACATATTTTATTGGGAAGCATCTGTCATTCAATTTTCTAATTTAAAATTTGGAATTCCTTTTGATTTTAATTATATTTACAGTTTAAATATCGCAACATTCGTGTTAATATTGTTATTTCTGCATTTTATGCTGCACCTATACGTATTAGGTTTCTTACATTCCAAATATAAAAACGAGCAATCAGAAAAAAAAATTGTTGTCTGATAAAATCCTTTAACGCAAATACGCACTTGCTAGTCGTGCAAGATGGCCAGGGCTAGACATTGACCGGATATTCTACGCACGTTACAATAAAAAAATTTCAAATCCGAAGTCCTGCTTCTTCAAAAATTCAAAAATACTGTGTGCAAGCATATTACTCCAAAAGTTAATTCTTAACAACGCCAATTCGAAAACACCATCCAACAAAAGAGCAAAACGACGAAGAAGATGGCTAGCAGTTTTTTGACACCTCGTGCCCCGGACCAGAAAGGCTCAGACACCCTATCCGAGATCGGCTCCGAGTCTGGTACCACCACATCCGGTTGGACTTCTGGATGGGACTCCAGGGAAGATCTCAGAGATTTTGCGACGAAAATCGGCGTGAAGGACGTTACCGATCTACATCAGGACAGATTTCGGGTGAACCGGAAGAAATTAGAACAAATGTTGAGCGGTATGTCATAAAAAAAAATCTTTTAAAACGAAATTACATTGAATTTTGATCGTTTTAGGGGATAATGAAGCCCCATTACCGGCTGATATATTTTTTGAACAGGTATTTTGAACGTGTTGAAAGTGATCGTACTCTTTGACCTGGGATTTTTTTTTTTTTTAGATAATGTCTGATACTGCAACTTTTATTACTTGGCCTACTAAATTGAAAATTGGCGCCAAATCTAAGAAAGGTATTTCAAAATTGTCTCACTTTTTTCCAAACCAATTTTTAATTTTTAAGTTTCTGCAGTTCCCCCGCCAGATGGCGCATCTTTGTACATTTAATTATTAGTTGGTACAGAATAAAGTTTAGAACATTTACATAAAAAAAATTATCTTTCTAACGACAATAGATATCAAAATGTTACTAGTATAACTTCTTTTCCTTAATCTCTAGGACCAACCGTTACTTAGATATGACCGGTGATTACTCTTTAAATGAATCACCTTTTACATTCTACACTTCATATTTAAAATTATATTACAAATAAATTCTAACATCCCTAATAAAATTTAAATTTGCCGCAACTTCAACTTTGAAGCATAAAATTACGCGGGAAATTTAAAGTTGGTTAAATAAAACGGATATTACATAACACATTTCTTAGATCCACATGTACGTATAGCGGGTTTACGTGACGATGTTCAAACAGCAAAAGATAGAATCATGACCATCTTGGATATAAGGGTAATTATCCTTGTAATATCTAAATATTCCTAATGTGAGAAGAATGGTTTACAGTGTAACAGGGTAACAATGAAAATGGATGTAAGCTACACTGATCACTCCCATATAATCGGCAAGGGTGGACTGAGTATCAAGCGTGTCATGGAAGAGACACAATGTCACGTCCACTTTCCCGACTCGAATAGATCGAATCCCAGCGAGAAGAGTAACCAGGTTTCAATCGCAGGTGACATTCAAGGGATAGAGATGGCTAGAAGTCGCGTTAGAGTAAGTAATTCTTTTTGGAAACGATAGATGGTCTTCAAAACAATCATCTTCCAGCAAAAGACACCAGTTGTCTTCGGTTTTGAATTACCCATCATGTCCAAGACCATAGATCCGAGTTCCATGTACATCGTGAAGATTGAGGAGCAGTATAATGTGCAAGTTATGCTCAGGACGAGACCGAAATTGCACGCGACCTTGGTGACGGTGAAAGGCGTCGAATGGGAGGTGGAACAAGTGAAGAAAGCCACGATGCTATTGGTCATGCATATGTGCGATAATCTAGCTGTAGGTTCTTCATTTAGATAGAAAGGAAATTAAAAAAAAAAATGCTTTTTCCAGAACCAAATCCCCATACAAATGACGTTGGAGATTTCACCACATCACCATCCATCTGTGATCGGGAAGAATCATTCGAATCTGAAGGAGATTATGCGTGTGACTGGTGCGCAGATTATGTTTCCAGATGCTCAAGATCCCAATATACCCAGCTTGAAGAAAAGTAACGTTACCATAACTGGGAATATCAATAGTGTGTACGCAGCCAGGCAATTGCTTATCGTGAGTTTCTTTATTTATTTTGAAGGAATAACTTCATTTAGATGTGTCCTTTAGGGATCTCTACCTTTATTACTAATGTTCGATCTACACCAAGATAGTTTGCCGATACGTCAGGAGACCCTGTCGGAAATCCAAGCAAAATACGACGTGAGCATTAGCATCAGAGTGAAGGCCAAGCAAAATACCAAAGCTTGCATTATAAAGGGGACAGAAAAGTGGGCTGGTAATCTCTTATTGCTCTTTTGTTTCAATGTTTTTCTAACGCATTTCTTCACAGCCAACATTTATAAGGCACGTAACGAAATCTTGGGCATAGATGAACCTATGGTCAACGTGGACATCCCTTCTTCTTACCACATGCCCAAAGTGAGCCCAAATATCCAGCAACCCATTGAAATTTCTATCCCACCGATTGGTGCTCAACCCCCTCTATCGCCAATGCTGAGTCCTCTGATTTCGCCGACACCAACATGGCAGTATCCGCCAAATCCGTTCGGCCAATCGAATTCATTCGTCAATATGATGCAACAACACCAGCAGTTCTTCTTCAATCCTCTGCACCATTCTTTGAGTAGCAGCGGGTGAGTTCCTCAATCTTTTGAATATTGTAATCGCATGGACAACATTTAAATTGTAGTGTGTGAAAAATTGTACTTTTGAACAAAGTTTCAAATTTGTTTATAGAAAACCAACTTACCAAAGAATTTGATTAGGAGGTTACCTTTTATTTTTTGGAATTCCCACAATTTTGTTTAATGTTATTACGAATAAAAGATATTATTGTCAGTTATTTTTAACATTTTATTCCATGGTTTACTTGATCAATTACACAGTATGCCTTGGTTTTCTATAAAAAAATGTGACCCCCAGGCGTCCTGCTCTCAAATGGGCCATACTGTATATGCTGGAGGAATCAATTCCTTTTTGGAAATGCCTCTATATATTATATGTGTCATAGAAATTTGTCCATTCAAGTAAGTCCATGATGTAATCAACAATATTTTACGTCCAGATATCAATCTATGGGACAATTCTCCGGGAGTACCCTCTCCTTAGAGCAGAACAGCAGAGATACTCCTTCTTACTCGACAATACTGAGTGCGACTTCTTCCTCAAGTTCAATTTCCAGTCCAAGGAATGCCTCTCCAAGTTATCAACAACGTAATTTCACTGATTCTTCTTCTGATAAATATGGTAACACACCTCTAATGTTATTCGGATTGTTCTTTTTCATTTGACTTCAAACAATTTCTTCCACAGAATTATCTTCTGTCCTCTCCGATATGAGTTCGAACAGCTGTCGCGGTTTCCACGCCTCTGGCATGGATAAAAACGAAGACAACCCCAGTCCAACACCCTCCGAGTACGAACAAAAAAGAATCGCCGGTTTCAAAGCCATGCAGAATCGTCCCACGGGTGTTGGCTATAGATATCCCAACAATACCTGGTCTGGATACGGGTTGAGTCATACAGCGCCAGGAGTTGGTCTGGTGAAGAGCGAATACGAACCCTGCGCCACCGCGCAAGAAGCGGACATCTGGAAAACCTCAACGACGACCCATCAGAACCAGAACATCGACCTCTGGCAAGGAGATCACAATACTAGCAACTATTTGGACCACACGCCCGGAAACGTGGTCAACCGTTTGACGTCGACGAAATGGCCCGACCTGACGACATTATTCGCCACGATGGGGCTAGAAAAGTACCTCGGACTATTTCTTTCGCACGAGATCGACTTGATGGCGTTCAGTTCGATGACCGATAAGGATTTGACCGAATTGGGCGTCACCGCATTCGGATCTCGCAGGAAGATGCTGTTAGCTATCGCAGGTGAGTAGAAAAATACGCGAAAACATTTGAAAATTGTGCTAAATCACTTCTACAATTGATACAAATTCATCTGAATGACAGTTTAATTCATGACACTTCTCAAATGTCAATTTGACAAGAAGTTTTGACTTTAACCTCCAAATTTGTATTTTAGGTTAGGACCAGCTTATCACGATATAAATTAATATGCCTTGTAGCTTTTTAATATTTGCTTTGTTCAAATAAAAGAAAAACAGCTTTTCTAACAATAAAGTCAGAGTGTGGAAGCTAATGTACGATATAACGTATTTCGCATTTACAATATTATAACCTCAAATTTAAGATCAATATTAAATTATTGTGGCGGTCTTATACATTTTTGAAATAAGAGAAGGTTGGTATACTTTGCATAAACATGACGACATGACATAAACGATAAATATAACCTCTTCATTTTATATTTTTCACTCTTTATTCTATATTTTACGATACGTTATTCTAAGGTTCACTACTTATTGCCAGTTTGATAATAATTAAATTGGGATAAACTTAATCAACACGAAACTCACCAAGATTTTATTACTTTGGTTACTTTTATGACTTCAAAATAAACATGTATATATCCACATAGTTTTACATTGTAATCTCTTGTACGATAGAACTGAAGAAACGTTCCAATCAGTTCCTGCCAGCCCCCGGTGCTGAGAGAAAGATATTTTCGAATGGAAGTAATTCTTGCAGAGACAAATGGTAAAAGATAATAAGTCTTTGCACGACGACGGACCTAAGATACTGATATTAACCAACTTTTGATTAATTGCTAATAATAATTTATATACAGGTATTTATATTGAGATTTAAAACTATTTATTTATGTATTTATGTGTGTAAAAGCATTTTCGTGTGTATCGTCAACAGAAAAAATAATTTTCATGTAAAATCTATCAGAATTTTTGTGATATTTGCAAATGTTTGTCATTTGTTTGTATTAAACTGTTGTATATTTTGTGTATATTCGAGTGAATGTTGAAAGTAGCAACAAATAATTTAGAAAGTTCATTTCATGGTGTTATTCCGAAGTCATTACTGAAAAAAAAAATAGCAACGTACCAGAAGCAATATCGATTACTGTGATTTTGTTCGGGCTCTTATTTGTATAAAAAGATTACCTGATAATTTTTTTTCATACATTTAAGAACAATTACACTGAACATTGTCACTAATTTTCGTACTGCTTCATTCATTTTTTAATGTATTTAAATAGAAATTAACCTTGGTAATTTTACACTTAACAAATGTGATATTTTTTTAACTTGTACACTGTAAGAAATAAATAAATTACAAATATGAAGCTTATCTTCGAATAAATTTAAAAAAAAAAGACTTTATACACTAAACTGCTACTAACAAACTAATTGATGTCACTTTGCTAATTTATTGTTATATTATTTAGATATAGTTTTTAACTCGTACTATATAATATGAATTTTAGTAATTTAAATAGTGAGAAAAATGTAATGCAAAAGACTTAATTTGTTTAATTATATTTATACTTTGATTGATGATATGATATTTAATGAATTGATTGTGATACAGGATTTTAAATGTTTACGAATTAAGGCTTTTGTAACCTCCGATTTATAAATGATATTATTTTTTGTAGCTTAAATATATGATATTTGTTATATATTATTATAAACGTACTGAATTGATCTATTATTACTATTTTTGATACGAATAAAAATATATTTACAAGCATTTTTCTGGTTATGTACGTTTTAAATTTCCCGCTAATTCAAATACTAAACATATTTATCAAAACTAACTATTTCTGTAGGTATTATTAAATTATCAAACAAAGAAAAAACCCATCAGTAAATGAAATGTTAAAAATTAGGATGTATATAATTCTAATTTCTTTTCGGATTATTTATTTGTAAAAATTAAATGAATGTTTGTAAAAAGGCTAAAAACTAGTAACAAGTACAATAAATAATATTAACGGTAAGTATAAGCGTAAAATTCAACACAAATATATTAAAATAAGTATTAATATAAAAATTCATAGGGCATCGTTGAAATTACTAAAACAAATTGTGGCAAATTTAAATTTGGTTACTAGGGAGGATATCTGTCTCAAAACTAACCTAAATTCATCTTACGTTGATATCTCCGCCAATTTTACATCAATCAGAATATTGTTAACATGATAAGTTTTATATTTCAGGTGTTTTCAATTAAACTGATTATAAAAATCCACTTTTCTTTCTCGTTTCAAACAGAAGTAAAAAAAGCGGTTGGTATTAGAAGCAAGTTGCATTATCACTTGCTCAATCGATATATTCGCAATTCTCATTAATAATCTTCATTTAATTGATTGTAATGTTTTAAATTCAACATTCAATTATTATAGTAGTATTTTGTACTATAAAAAGTTAAATAATAAATATTTGGACGATTCTTATTTTGAGTGAACGCATTCGATAAACGCACAATCCATGAGCTGGCGCCATCTATGAGAGCGACGCGTCAAACCTCTCGACTAGAATAATCGGTCAGGCGCATTTCGGATCCATAAACACGGTACGCTTTGAAGTCGTCCCTTGACTTTCCAGTAGTGATGTCGTTCGCGGTGTAATTTTCCTGGGTTTTCGTTCATGTTTTGTGTTCAGATTCGTTCTTGTTTAGTGTTTACCACCTGATAGGAAGCGAACGAGAAATCTCTCGAACGGATCGGAACGACAACAATTCTAGTGTACCCCCTTACAACTACCTGCCTATCGCTTTGGGGTTGTCCCTCGACGTCCACTCTTTCCGATTGTAAGTACCCCTCATGCGCACCAAAATTTTCGTCTTGTTTCTTCCATAAGTTAAGCGATATGGCATACATACGACTATTTTTCCTTATCGTCTAGAGTCTAGACGTTGGACATTGCCATTGATTTATTCACTCGGTGCAGGTATTAGCCGGCCTTTCGGTGGCACATCATTAATGTGTACCGCAGAAGTAGATGCAAAGGTGGGAATTTGCGGAACGCGAAAAACGCGTATTTTTAGGTTAGGTATCATTGTCTGTCAATTGAGATGTATGTATGCCATTGTTGTCTGTGCATTGCAGATATTTCACCTGCTATAGTATTTTTAATCGACTTTTTAGTTCAGTTTCGGCGAATTTAAAAGCCGTGAGGATTGTTTGGATCGATTATCGAGTGCTTTAAATACGTTTTACGAAGAAACTCCGATAATACCTTACATAATAAGTTCAATGAATTTATAACTCATTAGTTGTGTCAATTTATCATCCGTATATTGCAGTCATGATTATCACGCTTATTTTAAGCTTTTAACTTTAATTAATTATTCTATTTAATGCATAACTTGATTGTAAATATTAAAATTACCTTTGAAATGTAAAATATGCTATAATTTATTATTTTTTTTAGATTAAACTGAAAGATATCTTATTTATTATGTACACCTAGGTGATATTTAATTAAATTGTAAAATTTTCGCTGATATTTCCATCGATTTTTATATTATGAAATAAAACACGTTCTTCACACCTAAGTACATATATCGTTAGTAACATCATTAAACACGTTTTTTCTTTGCATCTAAATAGCATTGAATTTCCTAGCGGTATTTCACAAAAGTGAAACCCACTCCATGTGTATTTATTGATTTTTGTCGAATTTCGTGGTGTATGTATTTATTGTGATAGCAGGGATTCCTTGGAGAGTGTCGAAATGCGGCTCGTATTACAGAATATCAGTACTAAAACATAACAGATAGGTAGTTCTACTCATTTAATGTAAAATATTTATGTTAATGTTTCGTATTTATTTAATATGCTGATGGAAAATGCATATTAAAATCTTGTTTCCAAAGTATATCTATTGTATTAAAGTCTGCTGATGCAATTTTCACTCTTCCCTAACATAAAAGTGTTTGTATCCATTTGATCTTCAATTCCCTAGTTATAAAATCCCGCAATGTTAGTTTTGCGTGACTGTGTGCCATATCCTAGTTAATTTAATTCTCTTCGAATTTTATACCTTTTTAGTAACAATTAATGCTGCAACGTTCCATTCTTTGAAATTAGGAATATTTCATGTTATATGCTACATATATGAATGTAATTTGTTTTATATAAAGTAGATTTTTCTCAATTATGTTTTTTTTTTAATGCGTTATTTTGCCCTCGAATAGATTTTAAATTATATCAGATGGTTGGGTAGTGCAATTTTGGATGGAAGAAATTGTTTAACACGAGATAAGATTTATTACTTAGTAATTATTTATATTACAAAAATTGAAAGCAAACATGTTTATTTTAACGCGTCGTTAAATATAATTATTACCAACGGAATTTCTGCTTTAAACAAACTTATTGTATCATATATATCCGAGATTTTCAAATTTGTTACACCAGATACATTTTAAATCTATTTTTTTATATAAATATTGATTATTAGCTAAATATATCCTGTTTTCCTGTTTGTACAAAGTATAATATGATTATTTTAATGCGTGTAAACTTCTTTCTGGTTTTAGTTATTTTATTTCCAGGATATTAGTAAATGATTTCAAAATCTTTTAATAAAAACGGTTTGGAAATTTTACATGAATATTACATAGGTTTTTTTATCAGTGTGAAGTTAGAAATAGATTTTTCTTTGGTGAAACCCATTCCAAATGTGATACAATCACGTTATTTAAACAAAGTTAGTTCTAAGAGGGTTTGAAAAGGTTGAAATCTCAATATTATTATAAAGTGACGAACTTCCTACGCGCCGGCCGTTGTAAATTTTATTTATTTTGACATAGTTCGCCACGTTTTAGTTCAAATTCTTTTTACAGACGTGTTAGGGGATGTTTAGAGAATATATAGAAAAAATATAAAAGTCACAATATTTTTGTAACAATTTTCATAAAGAATCAAAATTGACCGTACCGATAAAATAGGAAAGGATACAATTTATTCTCTCGCAGTGCTCCCCAGACAATTCGATTTGATACATTTACCTGGCGAAATATTTTTCGAGTGCTACTAGAAGGATCTTCTTCGACAAGATTTAATACTTCTTCCGCATCAAAAATTCGTAGGTATCGGCCAGGTCTATTATCTAGACTTTGACGTGTTTGCAGCACACCAATTTATCGTGGACGGATTATTAGAGCATCGGTGAATATTTGTGGAATTTTTGTATTGGCTTGCTAGGAAACCGCTCAGCGTACAATCGACTTTCAGCAGCAGAATTCTGGAGTACTTCACTATAAATTAACAACATTAACTTGGATTGATGAATTCAGATGACATATATGGATATAGGATAATTGCTCGTCGGCAAATGCTCGCCGTCAATTGCTAGCCGTCAGTTGTTCGCCATGAATTGCTAGCCTTCTCAATTGCTCGCCACTCCAATTGCTCACCTCGGCTGCTCGAACTCGAAAAAGTTTGTTAGCGACCCAAAAGACTTTTATAACGACCGTCTATTAATGAACGCCAACATACAAATAACAAAAATTTTAAATAAAGAATTAAAATGAATGTCGATTATTTTATCTCCGCCTTATTGTCGTTTATTAATATGTTTGTTCAAATTATCCATAATTCTACCTGCATCTTATCGGCCTGTCAATAATTATCAAATAAATAAACAACTTAAATGATCATTAGAAAGTATACAATTCAGAATAAATGAACTACGACGTAATTGCTTTCTTATTATACTTCCCTTCTAAGAAGAAATGTTCGGTGGTTAATGTTAGTCAGGACTTGTATTTTTCAAATTTATAAAAGTTTTATGTATGAGGGCGGAGCGTATTAATGAGGTGTTCATTACTAGATGGTTGTTATAAAAGTCGGCGATAGAAAGTTTCGCTTCATTTGCATTCTAAGCAGCGTTCAATACAACCTTTTTGACGAAGATAACATTTCTGTACAATGGCTTTGGAGTTCTTGCAATCCGAAAAAGGAAAGCCGAAGCTTTACGACAAAGGCCATCTCTATATTAGAGATAAAGACAATGGGGATAAAACGCATTGGAAATGTGAACATTCCAAAAAGTTCAAGTGTCCCGCTCGCGTCACAACCGAAGGCGACGAGATTATAAAACGATGGAAAGAACATAACCACCTGGCCGACGCAGCAAAAGTGGAGGTTACTAAGATATTGACTTCGATTCGCGAGGCTGCAAAAAATACCAGAGATATGCCCCACTGTATAATCTCGGATGCCTCTGTTGGATGCAGCCAGGCTGTCGCACCGCACCTACCCCGAACCGAAAACATAAAAAGAACTATAAGGCACGTTCGTAAGCGGAATGAAGATCTACCCGCAATTGTTAACCATCGCAGGGACCTCCAACTTCCAATGGAGTTTACCACCACTTTAAATGGAGAAAAATTCCTTTGCTTCGACTCCGGCCCAGAAGATGAGCGGATTTTGATGTTCTGTACCGAGAAGAACCTCCAAATTTTATCGGATAGTGACCATTGGGGTGTCGATGGCACATTCAAGACAGTGCCCTCGATTTTTTACCAACTCTTAACAGTCCATGGATTGAAAAGCAAACTTTCAATACCATTACTATATGCACTGCTGCCCAATAAATCAGAACAAACATACATTCGTTTGTTCACCCAGTTGAAAGTGCTGAAGAATACTGTCACTCCAAGGATTATAACCACAGATTTCGAAATGGCCCTTTCAAACGGAATAGTATCTGTTTTTCCAAATGTACGGATACAAGGGTGCTTCTTCCATCTATGTCAAGCTATATTCCGGGTGATACAAGCTAAGGGTCTAAAGAAGCGTTATGAAACTGACGCTGACTTCGCCCTGAGTCTGCGGATGTTACCAGCTTTGGCATTTGTACCAGTGGAAGCGGTTACCGAAGCCTTCGAAGAACTGTGCGATAGTAACATAATCTACGAAGACGCCCAAGAGGTCCTCGATTATTTTGAAGACACGTGGATCGGGCGACCCATCAGAAGACATAGTCGACGACCACCGAAGTTCTCGCATGATCGCTGGAATTGTTATGATGTGGCTTGCCAAGGGATGCCCAAAACAAATAATTCTCTTGAGGGATGGCATAGAGCCTTTGAACAACAAGTATCGGGGCACCACCCAAATATCTGGAAGTTCATCAAATGTATCCAGAAAGAACAAAGCTTAAACGAGCTACAAATAGAACAACTACTTGCTGGCGATGTCCATCAACAGAAGAAAAAATACAGGGATTGTGCTGAACGGCTCCAAAGAATGGCACAATCGTACAATGGAGAAAACCTTTTGGAATATCTTCGTGCGATAGCCCACAATATCGCATATTGATGCAGTTAGAAAAAAAAAACAATGCAAAAAAACAATACAAAAAAAACAATAAAAAAAAAATTAAAAAAATAAACAATAAAAAATAAAAAAAATAAACAATAAAAAATTAAAAAAAAATATGGGAGCCGAAAAAAGCCGACCTCCACGTGGTGTCTCCTGGGTAACGCTAACAGGCTTTTAAATTTAAAAAACATGTAATACGAGCAATTGAAGTGGCGAGCAATTGAGAAGGCTAGCAATTCATGGCGAGCAATTGACGGCTAGCAATTGACGGCGAGCAATTGCCGACGAGCAATTTTCCGGATACCGACATATATTTTTTGCATTAAATTCCCCTTTTTTTCCTGTTATTTTTTGAGATATATCTATTCAGATATTTAATCTACCTATAGCTAGATAATAGCCTTTTTTTGAAATCCCATTTATTAGTTTGTTTAATACGGAACATTGATGTTTCTAGACTCCTAACCGTAAAGTCCTATATATTTGCTGTGGTTTAGATGTATTAGGTACATATCTGAACACGGGGAGGGGATGAGTCTTCATAACTAGACTCCGGAACACTGAAAATAGTTTTTTATTGGGTAGACGGTAACTCGAAAGGTGTGAAATTCATGTAAAAGCTTTCCTTAAAACACTTTAAAATAGAGGCGATGCACTCAGTGAGTCATACGAATAAAGACAAGTAGTGATCAGCTACAATGTGCAATAGTCCCCCAAACCATTACTCCAATAGTCCAGTGTATATGCCTCTCAAAAGCAAACTCAATATCACGTTTCTCTCAACGGCGACGTCTTCTTCTTCTCGCGAAAATCGCGATTCGTCGCTAAAGACGATATTATGCCATTTTGCCTCCCAATGCTGCGGTTCTCTGCACCAGTTCAAACGTTGACTACAGTAGTCCGCAGTCAAAGGAAGTACTAATCGTGGACGGTATGAAAAAAGTCTAAAAACCTTCTCCAAACCATTGGTCAGCAATTTGACGTAGTAGTCAAACGATCGCGTATTGCTGGTTGTTTGAAGCGCATATCTTGACGCTGTATGGTACGCCTCGGTTGACCAATTCGTCTTCTTCGTGTGCCTCTACCTTCTTCTGTCTACTTCTGTAAACGTCTGGACAGGAATAGTTCAAACAGAATTCTGTTGTTGGTCTTCTTTTCATTTAGGAAAATCTTAAAATATTTCTTCTAAATGATCTAATTCCAGTACTTGCTGCACTTTATCCAAACGAAGGTGATCCAAATATCCCAAATTATATCCTCTGGCATCTCAGTACGATACCGCATTTCTCGTCAAAACTCTGGAGAAGATAATTGATAGGCACCTAAGGGATTCGGCTCTGGCAAGATTGCCTCAACGCAGATGATATCACCATCATGGTCTGCGGAAAGTTTGAGGGTGTGTTGTCCGAGAGGTTGCAAGTCGCGCTCAAACTGGTGGAGGGATTGTGTCAACGAGCAGGACTAAATCTGAACTCACGGAAAACGACTACGGTTTCGTTCACTTGGAGGGGGAAACTTCCAAAACTCCAGTGTCCAACCACATTCAGCTTGAAGATACGGATCGGTCGAATTTTTTTCTGACAGCCAAGCTGCCCTCAAGGGCGCCAGTAAACGACCATTCACAGATTCAGTACCGTCGTGTTGGTGTTCTTATGGCGGTATCAAAGCTTTTGTCAGAGCTGCTAGTGGTTTTGCCGGTGCGAGATGTTGCAAAACCGTCGGGATTCATCTCGGCGAGGAAAGATTCCGCAAGGCACTCTTTCTGAGCAGGAACAGACGGAGAGCTACGGGAGTTTTAACTGGCTACTGCGCACTGAAGCGAGTGGACTCTCCCCCGTGCAGAAACTGTGGGAGAGCAGAAGAAAGTCCTGTGCACCGGAGTGAGACGGAGTTGTCTAGGGGTCGCTCGGTTGGACGAACCCAGTTTGAGCAAACTTACTCAACCAATTTGCGGATCTCTTGCCGTATGGGGTAAACCTGCCCATGAAGGTCAAAAAAAAAACCGGCACGATGGCGTATCGCCACATTATATAGACTTCCTGTCCGTAATTTTCTGCATGCTGTTTTTTTCTTCAGAAAGATGGATCGGCAGATGAGGGTCGATCGAACGGCCAACAAGACCTCGATTATTTTCTATGGAATTACTTAAAATCAAAAGTTTGCTAAACAAAACCTGACAATTTAGAGATATTAAAGCAGCGTATCCAAGCAGATATTCGCAAAATAAAATCTTGGGTGAATTTGTTAATAGACTATGACTATGCTATACTGCTAAGAAGTCAGTGGGTGACATTTCCAACGTTTAAGTTAATATTAGTGTTGATTTTATTTGCTTTACTACACACTTACAGTTATACATTTGAAAGAGTTATCCAAATAACGAGAAGTTATAAGAAAATTAAGATTTTATAAGGCAAACGTGGTTTAATTAATCCGCAACCAAAGAAAGAGAAAGAATATATATTTTAAATCAATAAAAGGAGTCTCAATCTATTATTATACCTAGGGTATGGAAAAAGACTATGAATTTCTTGCGCTTGATAATTTGGGATTAATATACGTCATGGTTACGTCATATTTCACGTGTAGGCACTGTTTAGTCCATACCACAGTAAATTTGCCAAGTATCAAACTTTCAAGCACAAATTTTTTCATTCCATTTCATTTTGGAATAAAAGAACGCGAAGAAATATTCTTAATTAACCTGCAGAAACAAGAAGACAAGCTCTTACTCTGAAATACCCCATCTTCAAAGAAGATAACGATAATAGATACCTTCGCATCATCCCGAAACGCTGAAGAGATTAAATCTGCTCGTCTACCCCCGACCTAAAAAGAGAGAAAAAAAAACGCGGAAAATTATAATTTCGGCTATAGAGGGCCCTACAGATACATGCTATCCCCTCCCCCTCCCCACCACTGCGGGACCACGCTCGTACAAACGCCGAGTACTGACGATCGATACCAGAACTTAGCAGGCCACACCCTCCCACCTTTTTCGGCGCAAACGAACTATATACGCATTAGGGCACATCTTCACCAATCACCTCTCTCATTCTTCCCTTTACTTGGCTCGGATAACCGATCCTAGTCCTTTGCGCTCCGCTCTTCCCACGCTCCAGCGAGATGTCTTTCTCATTCTAGTTATGCTGGCATTGCATCGTCTTTTTCCTTAAAGAGGCGATGCCAACGCCACATGGAGGACGCCGGTCGAGTAACTAGAGTATATTCGCTCCCTCTAACGGGGGAACTAGAATCTACTGTGGGTGTAGGAGTAGATAGCCGCTCTTATGTAATTGGGATAGTTTGTTGACATTTTATCGATTGTCCAGGGTTATAGTGCTGATGTCGTCATAGCCTATTTATTTTTATATCTCGCTTTTATACAGAAAAAAAAAAGAGGAATAACGTCTGCTTTTCGTACTTTTTGCTTTACGAGTTTGGCAGTGTGTACGAGATGAAATCTCCTCCAAGTCTCGGATGTGTCGTTTAATTGCTTCGATTTTGGAATGAAATGCTGTGTGCGAAGTTCTGATCGAGGTCAATGACTTTAGAAGAAACGAATTTGAGTATACGATTTTAGAGCAGAATATGGGCAATGAATTATTGAAAAAGAAGGCATGACTAAATTTCAAAAATTTGCTTAACAATTATACTAAATGATGTAATGTATATCCGAATGAACGTATATGGTAGGTGAGGTTTAAGTAGTAAAAACTACGTTCTTACGTTCAAATTATTATATATTGATGACTAGTTTCGGCTATGATGCCATCTTCAGATCAAACGTCGATAGATTAATTTGTCATTATTAAATAAAATAAAACACTGAACATTAGATTAAATTTGTCAAACAAGTTAAAAAAGTTAGAAATCGAACAAACACCAACTCAATGTATCAATCGAAGATGTAAAAAATTATACTAAAATTAATAATTTAACTTATAAGGTGATTTTTTGATAGAATAAGTCAGGATAATTCAGTTTTGGCAAGCAAAGTAACTTGCTTTAGCGTCTCAAGTTTGTCTATTTCCTTAATTTTTTTATTTTATCCCCGCTTTAACCCACCTTAAGTTTTATCCTTCTAAATGTTCAATTCAAGCTTAGACACACACCTTTATTGCTTAAATCAATAAAAGTAGTATTAGATGCACATGTAACAAAACATGCCAGCAGGTACAACTAAAACAGAAAGCAATGCTGTTGCCGAAAATACATCTCGTATACAGAGGACAAAATGATACCTACTAAAATGGGAAAAGTTGTATTGTATTGTATTGTATTGTATTTGTAATAAAAACCATTACAGATATCGTCATTACAGCGTTTGGGATGTAGTATACAGGGTGTCTCCTCGTTGAGTTGCATAACTTCATGGGGTTATAATAATTCATGCCTTTACATCCCCCAACAGCTTTCGCCAATTACAGGGGGCATCGGCCGGCCATGAGTTATTATTACGCCCTTGTATTAAAAATAGCAAAACACTTCCAGTCATATGATTCGTCTAAATTAGTTACCGTAACTAGTGACTTTCAGCGCTTTCGACCACCCATATCTCGAAAACGGTTGACAATTGGACCTATGCTGACTAGAAGTGTTTTGTTAATTTTGATACAAGGAATAACCCAATGAAGTTATGCAACCCAACGAGGGGACATCCTGTATATTAAATAAATCCCACGTATTACTGCGTATGTACAATAAACTAAATTCTCTATTTACACTAAGCAAATATATTGTCTAGTTAAGAAAATCCATCCAAACAATAATTTTCTTGAATTAAAACATTCAATTTTTTTAGTGGTAAAAGATTTACTTACAACAAAGTTATTTCATTTACTCTATTTATTTATTTTATTTATTTATTTAGTTCTTTGGGATAGCTACAGGACGAACCCAAAAATGCTATCCACAAGTAAAAAATAATGAATACATTTCAATATTACATGTTTAGATATAAAGTATGCAAAAAAACAATATGAGAAAATTGTGTTAAAACAATATTCTGTTTTGAACTCACTATGCATTTTTCTGTGTGTACAATTATAATCTCCTTCTTCATTGTATCGTGATGAGTCTCTCGTGTTAAATAATATTTTTGGTTAATTCTACAGATGCACAAATACTATCCGTTATAGCTTCAAGTAAACCGAGCTTACTATGATTATTTTTAATACAATAAAAAGATATGAACAACAGCAATTACTCAGCTAGCCGAGGAATTGATTTTCTGTCTCGTAAGCTCGGGTTAAATGTGACGTGAGGGGTGTTACCAACACTAATTGACAGCCAAGAAGAACGTTTTCAACCTATGTATGCCTGGTGGTTCATTGTGGCGTCGAAACATCAGAGTTGATGTAGAGCGTATGTCAGTGCAACATTAATAAAGCCGAGTTATCATTAATATTGTTTTTTTTGCTTCTATTATTACATGGAGCAATATATTATTTTAATTTTGTCATGAAATGGCATCATATATATATATATATACACTAAATAAGTACCTACTATTAAAAATTCATTTCTTTAATACTTAATGCTGTTGCTATTATGGTAAAAAGTCTATTTTTATCCAGAAGGTAAAATTGAATCGCTAATGTTGGGTTTATAGAATTTTCAAATGCGTTTTTCCCCCTCAGCATCGCAGAAAATATAATGATAATAAACTGTAGAATTTTGGCCAGATTTTATGGTATTAAGAGGCACTGTGCAAACTACGCAGGTTTAAATTTTTTATCCCAAAGTATTTAATTGAAATCATAAACCTATTCTCATCAATAACTCTACTATATTTAATTTCTTTCTTTCTAGATGAGTTATACATCTGCTTTCATATACTAAGGCAATCACTTCTCAAGGTAAGTGAACGCATTTTTCAAATTCATCCAAGTTTAACGAAAAGTTTCTTTCAAAATACTCTTTTTATTCATTAATGCTCTCAAATAGTCCAATAATAAACCTTCGCCCCAAAATGGCATTTTTTTTTAACAACAATAATTCTATAGTCATTAATTTCTGGCTATTAAAGTATGACCTCAAATGACAATTTTGAAAATATTTCAATTTTTAAATAATTTGACAAAATTTTGAGTCACCCCAAAATGGTCATAATAATTTTTGGATATATGTGCTTCTCAAAATATGTCATTTTAAGGGTTACTCAAAATTTACAAATTTTGTTAAAATTATTTTAAAAGAAATATTGCAATAATGGTCATTAATTTTTGGTTATACTACCAGAAAGTGTCATTTTAGGGTGACTCGACATTTACAAATTTTGTTTAAATCTGCAAATTGATTGTTTTATTTATTTGGTTCCTGAATAATTTTTTTTACGATAATAATTATATGATTGTTAATTTTTGGCTGCACTTTAAGAAAATGTCACTTAAGGGTGAATTATGTAAAAAATTATTTAAAAAGAAATATTTCAATAATATCATTTGAGGCTGATCCAAAATTTGCAAGTTTATTGGTTGCAAATTAATTTTTATATGTATTTGGTTTCTGAATGAAATTTTTACACTAATTCTCTGGTCATAAATTTTTGCTCTGCTTTAAGAAAATGTCATTTTGGGATGACTCAAAATTTTAAAATTTTGTCACAATTATTTAAAAATTAATATGTCAATAATGTCATTCGAGGATGATCCAAAATTTGCAGATTTGTTGTGGTCAGTAATCTTTGGCTATTAAAGTATAGCTAAAAATGTGATTTTGGGATGACTCAAAATTTGTAAATTTTGTTCAAATCTTAAAAATGGCGTATTTCAATAATGATTCCCAAAAAGAAATTTATTGCTTTTAAAGTAATTTTTATATCTTGAATGTGGATCAACGTTTTTCCAAAAATAATTTCATAATCATTAATTTTGCGCTAGATTTTAAATAAAAAAATGTCTTAGGAGTGACCCCAAATTTGCAAATTTATAGGATGCTGAATCAATATTTTTACAAAAATATTTCCATATATGACTGACATTTCAATAAATTATTGTTATCAGTGAAAAAGGTGTCGAAATGTTTGCACGGAAATTTCTGAACATTTATAAGACCTTTTTAGTAAATAAAAATTTTCAAATTTAAAATAAATTTGAAGGGGTTGGGGTTGTTGCCGGTAAACAATAATTGTGGGGGGAAAACTATTGTCATTATCTTTTAGTACTAGTAAAACAGTTAAATATTTGTCTTAAGGATTTTTTTATGTCTTATGATTTTTGAACTATTAAAGCAAATAGCAAAGGCTTAGTGTTGCCGATAGAGCGTTCCACCCTCCAAAAAACGGGCGATTTAGCAGCTACATAAGAAAGTTCCCGTCATTCTTATACTAGATCACTCTATAAACCCATCAAGTTTCATTAAAATCGATGAGACCGAAATCAAACAACTCATGGTCAACGTATTCTTTTTCCTTCAAACATTTCATTACATTTCGCACAACACGATAGATTAAATTATAATGAAACGGCTTACATAAATAAACACGTTGAACTTGTCAACACTCTATCTAATGATATCTCATCGACAAATCGTTTTTTTTTCGTTTACCAGACCTAGAGTTCAGCAATAAAACATCGGTTGGCCTTTTCGAATAGCCCATCATCAATTCTCGTAAGCGAGTCTCTGTGATCGACCTAATATTTCATTGGTGTTGGTGTGGTACATAAATTAAATGGGGAACTCAGAAACAAATAAACATCTACTTCTCGTTTATGTATTAGTAATTGGCAAAATTTATTTTGTTTGTGTTGGTATATATGTAGATATACCTTTGCTTTAAGTTTTTGTTGATGGAAACATTTTAAGGCAGTTGGATGGCTAACGATATTTTCTCGAGTTATATATTGGATTCTCTGCAATACACTTAATAAAATGTCTAGTTTCACATCGTCTTCAACAATATGGGGTTTTCCTTTTATCGGGCGGACATGTCCAAGTTCTCTAAACTGTGAACGAATTTTGGAAACTGTTCCTTGCGAAATATTGAGATTTATTCAGGATATATCTGATTATTAGATATCAGCTTGACTTCTACACTTATCTCCGTAACTGATCATCATGAACATTTCCATACGATGACTTTCTGTTAAATATCGCATTGTTTATTAAGGACAGAATGTCTTTCAAAAAGAGATAATTTGCTAAAATGATAATAATATCACAGTGATTTCATTTTATTGTTCCGTTGCCTAGGTTATTTTTATTTTGGTGCAAACAGCAATAAAGATTCCTAATCCGAAATGTTTTTTTTTTAATGCTAGATGAAAAAGTTTTACATGTGCCTGTAAAACTTTTTGAGTACCGTTCTTTGCTGGTATGTACTGCAATTGGGTGACAAGCATTATAGGAAAATAATACTTTTTTACTTTTTCACGGCTGTCGAGTTGATCAGCTGATATCGTCCACTCTTAAACGATTTCATGTAAAATAATTTTATGAATTTTTTCCATAATTTTATAGCTAGGAAAAAAATTAAGCATAGAGATGATAGAGTGCTGATATTGAACTTAAAACTGCCATCAATTGCAATGGACACACAAATTGGAACACAAACGTCATCAATGACGTCGATACCATGGCGGATATTCAAATAAATAAAGTTAAGGATGTCAATAAATTTGAAAGATGTAGCGTTATTTGCAACACAGTATTTTTTGCCCATTATCGACTGGTAATAAACACTTCTAGGGAAGATGGAAGCACAAGAATGACACTTTCGAAATCCACATTGACAATTGATTTGTCGCATACAGGCTGTCCAAAACTGCATGACCAATTACAAAATCTTCAAAGTTGAAAAAGTTCTTTTTTTCAAATGGAACACCCTGTATATTATTGGATGATCAGATGCAGAATTTAATTCTGCATCGATTCGCTATGACTTTCCCTATACCTATTTACAACGGTTTTCTTGTTATTCCATATTTTTTACTAAAATCTAATAAAACTACAAAATCGTATCCAGTAAGCATTGATTATAAGAGGAATTAGAACAAGTGACTTGAGGACAGTTGTTGATTTTATGTCAAAGTAGTACAATTCTATTTTGCTAATTCTATGAAATACAGTTAATAATGGAGAATATTGAAGAATATTCGAATAATGATCTGCTAAATTTGTTTTATACGCAAGGTGAATGTGAACGAATTGTCAGACGCACATGTAGATTATTTAACGAGCGATATCCGGACTTACCAGCAATGACTCCTGGAAAATTTGCAAGAATTGAAGCTAGGTTTTTGGAAACTGGGAGTGTAAAGGCAACCCGCCGAAATCACCGAAAGCCAGTAATAGATAATGAAGCTAACGAGGTGAATGTTTTGGCTTATTTTCAAGCTTATCCACGGAGTTCAATTCCAGCAGCAGCGCTGGAATTGGGCATATCAAGAACTTCAATTCATAGGATATTAAGAAAACACAAATTACAATGTAACCTAGTACAAAAACATTGAGAATTGACTTCATTCATTCTTCCACTTCATACTGTATGAACATATTATACATAATTTAATTCAAACAAAAAATATCGTTTTTCCATAAAATATTATCTTGTATTTCCCCATTTCTATTTTTACATGAAAATTACCGGCTGTTCCCCATCGCAGTTACGATCAAGGGTTGCGCAGTAATCAGAGGTCTTTTCGGGCGGGAGTTTTCGTACGGCAGAAATATCCCAAATAACCAGAGCAAATGGAAGGGTTCATTCTAGCTGACCAATTTCACACAGGCGAACTGGCTTAGCTTTTGTTCACCTGTTCGCGGCCCTGTTTGGTTATTAATACTCCCAAAATAGGGGTGTACTACCCTATTGACACGCTAATATCCGTCTGTCACGCGACCAGCATGTAATACGTGGTCTGGGGTATGGTGGTAGTGCATAGGTCTCTTTTGTGTTAGTTGCCATAGGCAAGGCAGCAGAGTAGAAGTTGTAATTTTTGACGACAAAGTCGTATATACTAATAAACAAAAATCCGTAAGGATTAAAAGTAATGATGTGTAGATACTGCTGGTGTATACTCGATGATTCATTATGGTTGGCCACCGGGCATATTTCTGGAACAATTAGTCTTAGAGCTTAAGGAAAAACATTGTGAAAACATCTTTAACATTATTTTTCTGAAAAGATTGCGTCTTTTACATTTGCAGCTATTATAAAGTGCTGGGGGGAGCATACTTTTTGTTACATTGAAATCCCGGTGACTTCAGTGAATATCAACCGTTTTTTAAAATCTTGGATTCCTTGTGAAGAGAGCATCATCAGTGGATGAAAAACCTAAATAATGGAAACTAGATGGAGTTATCTACACTAGTTCGACCTATTTATGTGATTTTCTCTAGAAATTCTAAGTGGAATGCTATCCAGGAAAATGAAAACGCAATGACAATTTAATTTTTTTAAAGGGAGACGCATTTGAAAAAAAAAAAGAATTAAAAAAATTAATCTATACAGGATATACCGACGATCCAAACCAGTCACAGGTGTAAACGGGGGTTAGTGGAGACTGGTGCGGTATAGCCGGTCTGCTGAGTTGGGGCGTAATCCGTCATCCAACAAATTAACCAGCTCGCTGAACGGTGCGGAACTTTTACTAATGATATGTTTTCTGTAATGGAGCAGATAAAGCCTAAGCAATTGATGCTTGTCAGGCACCCCTGCAGAACCAAATCTCCCTGCTAATTAGTGCTGCAGATATCCGACAAAATTGAGATCCGGATATCCGGATCCAAAACTATCCGGATATCCGAATCCTTGGATCCGGATCCGCTATCCGAAACTTCGGATCCGGATCCGCTATCCGATACCTCAGATCCGGATCTGCTATCCGAAACCTCGGATCCGGATCCGCTATCCGAAGCCTCAGATCCGGATCCGCTATCCGAAACCTCGGATCCGGATCCGCTATCCGAAGCCTCAGATCCGGATCCGCTATCCGAAACCTCGGATCCGGATCCGCTATACAAATTATTATCGAACAACTGAATGGTAAGTAGGAATTACAATTAAATTAATTACTATAAAGTAATTACCATTAAATTAACTACTATTAAAGTAATTAGTAATTACCATTCAGTTGTTCGATAATAATTTGTATAGCGGATCCGGATCCGAGGTTTCGGATAGCGGATCCAGATCTGAGGTTTGGGATAGCGGATCCGGCTCTGAGGTATCGGATAGCGGATCCGGATCCGAGGTTTCGGATAGCGGATCCGGATCTGAGGCTTCGGATAGCGGATCCAGATCTGAGGTATCGGATAGCGAATCCGGATCCCAGGTTTCGCATAGCGGATCCGGATCTGAGGTATCGGATAGCGGATGTGGATCCGAAGTTTCGGATAGCAGATCCGGATAGTGGATCCGGATAACACTTAGATCCGGATATCCGGATAGTAAATTATCCGGATCCAAAATTATCCGGATCCGGATAACAACTCTACTGCTAATCATCATTACGACACCGAAAAGGAAAAACGGTTATTGCAATTGACCAAGCAAGATTTGAACATGCGACCCCATGACTAATAGCAAGCCACTATAATAGACTACCGACCGCTTCGATAATATTGATATTTTTGTTTAAAATAACTTAAGCGATTCTATAGCGACATCTATCAGAGAGAGTCACCGTGAGGTAGTCAACTGTATATACGACGTAGTCAAGTTATTACCTGATGTGTATATATTATACATATAAAAAGAAGTATTCAATACGCTACCGTCCACGGTAGTTTGAGCAAGGGATAAAGTTTTACAAATACACCTTAAACTAATTATTTTATTGCATTCAATGATGATTTATCTTAATATGTATTCGTCTTATCGAAAGGACCATGCAGGTAATTTTTTCTAGCATCTCCCCCTTCTCTCTCTCTCTTAGGGGCCCATCCGTTGCCCCCCGCTTGGTCATTTAAAACATTTTATCCCGATGTTAGTTTCTGTTTGATTCTTATTATGACAAGTATTGGCAATCTGCCAATAAATGTATCTAATAATAATTTAGCTATTGTAGTTATAAGGAAGATGTATTAGGTAGATAACAACAGACCGTCTTTCAACGAATATTTATTAGTTTAATAGTTCTTCCGCATTTTCATAACGCTATCCCATAAGTTGCAGACCATTTACCTACAGCATGCAACAAATGACAGCACGCTATACAAATTTGAATAGAAACACAAGGGAATTTCTTCGATACACACCAGAAGGATATCAGTAACTATCCAAAATGGCGACCGCTCCCTAATATGGCATTGGTGCAGCGTTAAGTCCGACGCACATAAAACCCAAGCGCTCGAAGTCTTCAAAGATGTCCATGTTTCTCGTTCATAAATAATTTAAAACTTGTAAACATAGCCTTGTTTTCTTGGTTGTTTCGGCGACATTCAGGGACTTTCAATTCAACCACTCAATAGCATTTTATACATAATTTTTATTAGGTGATGGAAAAACAGTTATTTAAGTTATTCAACTAATAACTTTTATTAAGAACTTTATGAGTTTGAAATACCGACCCTATATAACAATTTTTCTTTCTTTCTTTTATTTTTTGATCTTTTTAAACATTCGTTATTTGGCCAAACTGCCGTGAACAGTAGTGTATATAAAAAAAACATCACACTTTAACATGATATGCTTAACATAAGGAAAAACTAATTCTGATAAACATATATAACATCCCCTCGCTAACATTAGCTCTGTTTTACACACGAACCCAAGTAGCTCCCCTAAGTTTTTCCCCTTTTCCACTTGAAGACACGTAATCGTACGAGATCTGTTACTAAGGCCCTATAGTAAAGTAACAACTAATTTGACCTTACGAACTTTTTCGGGCTCTCGCCATTTCTGCAAACCGTTTCAACACCCACTTCGTCCTAATCCAATTAACTTGTGGTGCAGTATGGTTTTTTGTCTCTCTCTCTCTCTCTCTCTGTGTGTGTGTGTGTGATGATGTCCATTCGACCAATCGTTATTTCGAAAATGCCCGTGACCTTCCTTATTTATTGAAGATCATCTTTATTATTTTTTTTTTCTGACGAAATGTTTAAAAAGAATAAAAGTTTATTGTAAAACCAAGGACCGGCGATATTTTAACTATTCCAAATGGTTATATACAAGGTTATCATAAAGTACCGACATATTTAATTTTATTATGTATTTTTAACAAATTAAGTTAACAATAGCATGTGAAAGAAAGTCGATTGTCTGAATAATGGGATTTCTCATTTCCAACAGTGGTTATCACAAATGTTCGATATGTTATCCATTTTGCTGCTGTACAATCATCATCTTCCAAATTGTAATCACATTTCTGGTTGAATTGCAGCAGTTTGATGCCTAATAGAGTCCTTTAATTCTCCCAGCATTTCTGGTTGTGCTCTAAACACCTTTTTAAATTAAAAACAATAATAATAATACCCATACATAAGAAAAATGATGTAAGTAAACCAGAAAATTACAGACCTATCTCTTTGCTATCGACAATAAATAAGATTCTCGAGAAAAGCATTCACCAACAAATAATGAAACATGTACAAGAAAATAGCATCATAAATTACAGTCAATACGCGTTTCAGCCAAAATCAAGTACAATGTCAGCGGCGTACGACCTAACAAACACTATCCAAAATGAATTAGATCAGAGAAAAACAGTAATAGTGGTATATATTGATATGAAGAAGACATTTGATACCGTTTCAAAAGAGAAATTAATTTAAAAACCCGAATATTACGGTTTTGAGGGAAAACAATTAAACTTAATAAAAACTTATATCACCAACAGAAAACAAAGGACAAAAGTAAATAACACTATGAGTGAACCTATGACTGCAGAATACGGAATACTACAAGGGGGAAATCATTCACCAATTCTCTACATATTGCGGTACGCTTTCATACCACAGGGCACTAATTTTAACCTGATTTTTTTTTTTACGAAATCTTCGTAATCCGTAAATCGTATTACTTTGCGACCAATAACGAACATTTTGACCATTTGAACATAGAGTTGTTACAAAACCGAGATTCGTCAGTAAATACAATGTTGTTTATGCAATTATTGGCTTCGTATTATTTAACAACCAAGTGTAATATGCAAATGTTGGTGCAAATTATATTTGTAAGAACGATATTTATGTTTTCTTAAAATTTTTCAATTTTTTAAACTTTTATTACTTGTACCGGCTTTCCTGGACGATAGTGTATATAGAACAAGGCGTAGAGGTTATATAAAAGCGTTTAGGGATGAAACAAACAACGCTCCATGATTCTCCATAGAGTCGCGAAACCTTTTGAATAAGAGCGTAGAGTGTAGTTGAACGTTGCTGCGAGTTTTAAACTGGACGGAGCCGACAAAATAGTCTAGATGGAGTTTTGTATCGATCCAGTTTCGGTTAGGGCTGTCTTGCGCATGCGCGCTGCTCGCACGGTTAGTGAACCGTGTGCTCTTGCATCGCGATTTCCTTTGTCGCTAGTGTATTCGGGGGTGTTTAGAATTACCCGGCGCTTGGATCCGTATTACCTACCCTGCGAATCGACTCTATCTTTACGCGTATATTTACGCTGAAATGACTTGAGACAACACGTGAAATAAGGAGTCGTAATTACACCAAATAATCACAATTAATAGCGATAGTATAGAGGGTGACTCGCCGAAGTGTCTCCTTGGATTTTTTTCGAACTTTTAGTATATAGGAACTTGATTTTGAAATTTTCAGATCTCTTGATGTCTCTTTCCCCTAAAATTCCTCTATAGTCTACTTATTTAGGTTCATTTATTTTTAGTAAAATATCTTCTAGGATGTAATCTAGTTCGTTTAATTTTAATGGCCACTTCCAGTAGATGTCTCCATACTTCTCCATTGCCTTTATGCAAACTACTTCATTAATTTTAAATGTAACTTGACCAGGATGCAAATTGTCTTCGTAAGTAGTAAATATAACAAAATCACCTACTATCATGTTATTAACTACCAGGTTCGTTTCATCATAATTCCAGACGTTGCAACTGGGCACTCCTTCGATTTCCTTTTCTAAATTATCACAATAAAAGAAGTATTAACGATAGACCACAGACCTGATAGACTGCCAATGAACCGTATGCGCATCGCTACGGCGCATCATCAAAAGACCAAAGGACATCTTGGAACACATGCGTCATTATATACATGTTTCATGTAGCGTCATGCTTACGTTAGTTTTCTTTAGGAAGTATTTGCGTTGTCACGTTAAGTTTTTTGCAAGTTGACAAGTGTTACTGATGTTACCTAACCTTGCAGTTTGATTGTTTTATTTACTTTCTTTGCTTTATTCTTTCACGGACCCTTTGGAATATTATATATTATTCACCCGATATTTTTGTTTTACGCGTAAGGCGGTGGTGTAAGTATGCATATTATAGCATTAACAATTGGACTTATATGACAATAAAATCCTGCAAAAGCAATAGTTACAAAGATGACGCAGAACTAACTTTTCATATGTAAGTTGCAGAATAACGTCATAGCTTAAACATATTCTGAAATTATGATAATGCTTAGTGTTTCTATGTGAAATATTTTTTTGTAGAATGCCCAAACATTGTTGTGTGGATTACTGTTACATGGGCTACCATAAATTCCTGTAAAAGTAAGGGTGCATATGTTTGTTCACTACATTTCCTCGAAAAGGATTTGGATAGAGCGGGACAGATGGTGCGAATTAAAGAGGGAGTAATTCCAACATTCAATTCGAACAAAGAAAATCTAAAAAAGTATATTTTTATTTAGAATCACTTGATATTCCTGAAAACAAAGGTAGAGGTAAATAAATGATGTATAACATATATATTTCTTTAAATTTTCTTGGCTATTTCTTAGGTAAATTAATCTGCCCATCAAACGAGGTGCGATATATTTGCCAGTTCACCGAAAAACAAATTCGGAAAGTAATGGTCTTGACAGGAAACAAGATTCCACAAGAAGGAATCTTCCTAACGACTTTTGTTTATTTACTATCAAGTCATGTACACCAAAACATTTTTTCTAGTTTATCCCATCATCATTTCTTAGATATGTCACCTCTGGAAGAAACTCATGTTTGAATTTTAAGTAAAACCATAATATCGTCTGATAGCAATATTAGATTTCATAATTTAGCGAAGAAGTTTACAGAAAAAATACAAGGAAAATCAATAAGGAAGGTACTAAGTAAACTAATATTATTTAATCATCAATAAATCATACAACTACTGCAGTATATTTTATTTACTCCTAAAGACAACATACAATGTTGGATTGTTATGACAAGTCGTGAAGATCTCATGAAACTTGCATCAGATTTTTCCTATGTATTTTTATATGGCGTTGAAAGAATTTTTTTCTTTTCTCTCATATTAAACCAGAGAACGAATGAAGTATATGTTGCCAGTTTATTGTAAGTTTAGAAACTGTCTATAGTAAGTGGTCCACAACTTTAATAAAAAAAAAAAACAATGCCATATAAAATACATCGGGTAAAATCTAACACATGCTACTAATTATCATTATAAATTGCAAGTGCTATTAAAATTTATTGATATCCTTAACTTTATTTATTTGAATATCCGCCATGGTGTCGACGTCATTGATGACGTTTGTGTTCCAATATGGCGCATTTCAATTGATGGCAGTTTTAAGTTTAATATCAGGCAGCTCTGCTGTCTCAAACGTCAATGTGTCACAAAGTTGCCCTACAGTCACAAAGTAACCCCCGGCTTACGATACCTATTTTAAATTGCAAAAAATATAACGTTTTTATAGTATCGGGTAGGTAATCATTATTTATTCAAATAAAAAAAAATATTCCTATACATTTCTATTGTGATAAACGCAATGAAATCGCTTGATGACGGCAAGAATTCCGAACAGTCAAACATTTCAAAAACAACTCTACATAGAAATCGTTTGCGCCGAGATAAACAAATTCCTGACTCTTTAACAGACAAAACATCGCAATGAATCCAACATTGAACCGTGCCGGATTTTGAGAATTGTACACTCACAATCAGTGAATCACCATCGGGGCCCGTATGACGTAGATGCACTTACGTATTGTATGTACGAATATTTTACCTGAGTTTAGTATCTACCTAATACGTACATATATACAATATATAGTCGGCGATTCATGCAAAAACAAATAAGCGCAAACTTAGATTGCAGAATGACTCCGTTCGCTTTATTATAATGTATCTAATTTTATAAATAGCTGTCGTGAATCTAAAAATACAACTTCCCGTGCAGTTTTGCCGTAGTGCTAAGTGATCAGTCGGATGTTAATGCAAATATAAATAGTGTAATCTTACGTCCATATTAATGGGCTTTTTTTTTGGCCGGAAACTCAGTAAATTCTTTTCTTGCTGTATTTTGTTGGAATATCGTCATGAAGTGATTTGATTTTTATGTAATGTCCTAATGTTTTTCATCTGGTTCGACTTTGTAAATATAATTTGAATTTTGGACATTTTTGAGTCAAACTGACACTGAGAAACAAAATGAATGATAATTTAAAAGTCTAAAGTAGATATCCTCTTTGATTCTCATGGAAAATCTGATGCGTTCCTTTAAAGCGAGTAGGTGTGATATCTCTTGTCTTTGAGTCTTTGATGTTTGTCGGTAAGAAATATAATAACGTATAAAGACGGTGAAAATTCATTCAAAAGTTTGTGTGTGATGTTTTCAGTCGGTGTACATCGCCTTCACGCAAAAGCATTGTGGCTAAATTTCGCAAAATTTGAACAAAATGGCCAAGTTACTGAAGTTGTAAATTTGCCAGTTGAAACAGCGCTGTCAACATCCCCTAAATAACCTAAATTATAGAGGAAAGAGAAAAATAACATAAAGAATACATTTTAATTTGGAAAAGTGTATTTATTATTACATAAATTTAAATCTAATGTCTAAAGTATAAAGCTGAACGATCGTAAAACAAATACTCCTAATAAGGCAGAAGAAACCACAATGTTAGTAACTCACACCTCTTCATCAAGCACTTGAATTGATTCATATATCAAATTGATTGTGCTTTCTTTTGCGTTTATTTGTTCCTTAATATTGCTTATAGCATTTTATTACTTTTACTACTTATTTAATATGTAAATACATTTCTATAAATGAATTGTAGATAAAGGTTTTCGTTTGTTACAGACTCAGTCTTCGAAAACGTTCAAAGAATCCTACATGCAAGAATCGTTTGATTTTAAGGTAAGAAACCAAGATATACATAGCTGTTATATTTGAGAGCGCGCTATTGAGAGCGCCGGATATCAGCTGGGCCGACGGCCACCAAACCCACGTCTTGCCATTCTAATGCACAGGGAATTTCAATTGTAACCCAGCCACTTCAAATAATTCTCTATCTGCTGTGATTTATACCGGGTGTCCAACCTAAGATGCAACGGTTCCTAGCCAAGTAGATCTTGCCTGGAATTATATTCTACACATGTTAAAATTAGTTTCAATAATGGCGGACTTCCGGTTCTACCGGAAGTAGGTACTAACTTTATTATTTTAAATGGAACAGCCTGTATACTATTGCACTTTTGGATTCCTTGTTAAATTTAAATAACAATACGTTAGAGATACATTGGGGCTAAGTTGGACCGTTTTCGAATTGCATGACGTTTTTCGAAAAAAAAAAAATGACATTTGCAGTGTCTTCGGTGTTTGGAAATATCTCAGGAATTACGAAAGTTAGAAAGATGCGATTTTGAATTTTCGCTTAACCATGAAACAGCACGTCTTTTATTTTAAAATTGTTGCGTTTAAATTACAGCGTTATTAAATAGGGATCTGTAATTTTCGAACTCTAAAATCATGGATAACTTGATTTTTTTTTAATTAAACGGTATAGCAATTTTTACATAAATGGATGTAAAATTGAATTTTCTTTCGATTTTATATGGGTATCATTGTGTCTATCTCCAACGGTTTTGGAGATATTCGCGATTTTTCAGTTTCTCACGATAGATACGTATTGCGAAGCGCCGCCGCCGGCCACCTTCCCCTCGCGTTTCACCAGGCTTGGGACTGGCATGCTTAGAAAGTGGCAAATAGAACACAATACGACCATTTGAAACAAACAAAATTGTCTAAAAGATACTTGAGATGTTTAAAGCGGCATCTTCAAAGTCAAAGTAGGCTTGAAAAAACAACTAGGTAACCGTTATTAATGTTACAAGTGTCAGAACTGACGTTCAGGGTTCTGTTTGGTAACAACAATTAAAGATGTCGCTTACTCGAGAATTTAGTAGATATGGTTTTCGTTCTCGGTGAATGTAACAGAAACGCTTTGTTAGCGTCAAGAGTTTATGCACAGCATTACCCATGTAGAAGGCATCCAGATAGGAGAGCATTTCTGTCGCTACTGGGTAGATTTGTAAGTCTTTTTTTGGTTTTAATATGAAGAATGCTGTTTTCCAAATAAAAAAAAAACGAAATAAAAGTCGAAGAAGTTTCTTTATCTCTAAACTGCAATACAAAAAATAGTTATTCGTAATTTTTTTGCGTAATTTTATTAACCATAAATCTGCAAAACGGAGGCAACCAACCACACACTTTGGGTAAAGTTGACTTTATTCACTCGTGGCAGACTAATGTTAGGGGTGACGGGGCATCAAAATTTGTTTGATGCGCGCCCCCTGCACGGCGAAACAGCGTGTGAAGTTCCGTAGCAAGCTGAAACTAAACGTACCGACATGCGCATGCGGTTCCCTAGTTATGGAAGTGTAGCGGGAGCATTTCCTCCAGTTTGTCGTCTATAATAGGGACACTGAAAGCTTTGGTTTGTAGGAGGGTTGTCAGCCTCGCCCCTGAGTAACGCAAACATTCCTAGAATATCAAGTTTCAAGACTCCGAAGACTTAAGAACGTAAGAATTATTTATCAATTTTTCCTACGGCCGAGGAGAACGGAAAACACGTCTAAACTACTTAAAACACAATCCGTCATCCCCTTTGGCAATTTTACCAGTCGATCTCGCTGAAAATTCAATAAAGGTCTTGACGGGCGAGCCCTCCACCAGAAATACGAAAGAGTGTGTAATATAAAATGAGAGGAGGATAAAGTTCTAGGCATCATCGCAGTTTGAGATGGCATACAACTGATAATAATATCAAGTTTGTCTGATGAAAAAGGTTAACGTCTTACCAGATGTGACTCTTGGGAACTGGCTGGTGGATTTAATTTCGTCTTTAGTTTGATTAAATGCGAATTTAAATTTGAAAAGACTTATTGGTGACGTGGATTTTCAAATAATATATTTAATGCTAATTGTATCTTCGAATTGGAGTTTAATATTTGGGGAATAAGTCTTGTTTTGGAAAATATTAGCGATAGATGGCAAGGCATTTATTTTTTAATTACTTCAAGCTCATGCTTATTCCGCAAAAGTTTATTATCCAGCATAAGGCCTAGATATTTCACCTCCTTCTTCCAATCTATGCCTTGCGCTACTTTTATTCCCTTCTTGGGATTAGGTTCTCTTTTTCTTGTGTGAATGCTATTAAGGTTGTCTTAGTGGGGTTGATGTTAAGGCCTTTGAAGCTCTTTGAACTATGTCATAGATGGTATTCCCAAACTTTTCTCTTCCATATATGACTAAATCATCAGCATACCCTTGGCAAGGTATGCCTAGATCAGTCCAACTGCATAGGAGTTCATCTACTGTAAAACTCGACATGGTTTTATTTTCGACCTCCTTTTCCACTGATCTAGTAGAAAGCAGTTGCAACTACCATCTGGAGGTCGCGACGTCTACTACTCTTTCGATTAATGCTTTCTTGACAGCCTCGTGCCGAGTGTTGTCAAAAGCGCCCTCTATATCTAGAAAGGCGCACACTACAGTTTCTTTGTTCGTCAGTGCATCCTGGATTTGATCTGTCAGCTCCACTAATGCAAATCCAATGAGACTGGATTTGCCCATTTGGTAGCCGTGCTGACAGGAGTGCAATGGCACCCGCTCCAGGATATCTGTCCTGAAATTGATCTACCGCCTTTTCCACTGTTTCCAAAAGGAATGATGTTAGGCTGATAGGTCTTTGAGATTTCGGATGTGTAGTATTCTTCTTCCCTACTTTTAGTATAAAAGTGGCCCTTCTCCAAACATCTTGGTATAAACTACTCCGGCTTATCCGAATTACATGTGACAAAATCACGTCCTGCCCTTTCTGAAGTAGAACTGGAAGAATCCCATCTCTTACTGGTGTCTTCAAAAGGCGGAAAGCTGTTTATAGCCCATTTCAGCCGTTCGCTACGACATATATGCCTAGCCATTGTTGTAGCTTCCTTTGTGGGTCTTCTGTGTTCCTTGTGTGGGTTTTCCGATGTGACTAGTTTCTAGAAGGAGGAGAGCTCTTTCCTCTTCACCTCCAGTGAAGCTTCCATCTGGTTTCCTTAGTGCCATTCCTATATCGATCTTGCCTTTTGCCAATACCTTGTTTAATGTTGTAGCAGCAGGTGTGAGTCGATATCCTCACAAAACTTCCTGAAACTATCCCGTTTTACTTTCTTGATGGCTTTATTGTAAGAGGTAAGTTTATCGGTGTACCTCTCCGGTGCACTTCGCCTTGTTAAAGAGCTTCCTTGTATCGGATCTTAACACTGATAGATGACCATTCCACCAAGGTGCGTTTATTCTGTTGGATAGGACAACCCCAGATCCAAATGATGAATAGCCCTTTCGATGTGCGATAGATTGCTACTTTGGCTGGTTTTATACTTGCCCCAGTCTGTTTCCTGGGATTCCTCGTGAGTGGTCGCTCTGGAGTCTCCGTCTCTAGTGTGAACACAATTATCCTGTGGTCAAAAAGAGAAGGTTCACTAGGACATTTTAACATTAAGATTTTTTATTCATCTAACTTTTGCAACAATTTATACACACGTTGTATTAAATTCCAATTCAAACATTTTTAATCCACCTATTACCAACGTCATCCGTGACATAAACATGCTGTATAAAATTGTGTTTTACTTTTTAATTTAAAAGAATCACACTGCCTTTATTGGACTTGTAATTGTTGTTGCTGTAACATGTGTTAAATATTTATTTTATGCCAAAATCATGGTTAATATATCTCTTAACACCTTGCTTTTAGTACCTCGCATATTATTTTCACATATTTTTCCAAGACTGCCTTGAAATAGGTCGCCAGTTCCATCTTAGATAATAGGTCAATGGTGCTTCGACTAAAAATTCCAACATTCTCTCCGCTTGCAATTTGAGCCTGCCACATATTTACACTGGACTTGAGCCAAAATTCCAAGACGACGCATGGTTCCCTCAATAATTTGTCAGCGGTATGTAAAACATCGCTCTTAATTTATGTCCGTCTGGGTTTCTAGAAATCCTTCTCTATAAACTTTAAACGAATGCTAGAGAAATTTTGATTCTCCTAGTGGAGGTAACACCGACATATGTATTAATAATTTAAAATATGAATTTTTGATGCTACCAAATCATAAATACTTACTTGTCCCTAATGAGTTTAGATATGTACATAATTGTAGTATCAGTGTTTTCTGGTGATTGTTTCAGATTTTGCTGTCCTTGTTAATTACCCGTCCTAAGAAAGATAATCTAAAATGGACCATTCTTGGTAAGTTTAAATTAAAATCACGATACATATTGTGTTTACTAATTGAATTGTATGTAGAAGTTTATATTCATCTGAAGGGACTTCCCCAAAAGAAATATCTTCTAACATAGAAATCAACAAAATTTACCAGATACCATAGCAAAAACTATGATTTTGTTCTTTCGTTTGTTTTCATAGGGTTACAGTTTCACAGTTATTAATGTAATTTACGCAATTTACTTTCCAGAGTGCTTTAATTTGATATGCGACACGGCCCTATTCTTACGAGGTTGATTTTTCAAAATTTTTGACGTTTTGAATTTTTTAAGTCGCTCGAAAATAGGTGATTCGATATATTAAATCGAAAAATCTGTACACGCCGATTTCTAATTTGACATCACTTATAATCTTTGTGTATTTTTTTTGTGAGATAGAATTAAAATTTTGAAAATGTTTGATATTTTGGATTTTTCAAGGCGCTCGAAACTAGGACATGTAACATATCAAATCGAAAAATCTTTATACGTAGATTCCGAATTTCACATCACTTAAAATTTTCGTAAATTTTTTTTTCCCAGTTTGAATTGAGTCATTATAATTGTTCTGACATTTTTGATTTTTTCAAGTTGCTTGAAAGTAGGTTGTGTGTGACATAAATCCGAAAAATCGTAATCGTGCAGTTTGTATTTGGCAGTATTTAACATTTTTGGAAATTTTGCGAGTTAAATTTGAATTTTGCAAGTTTTTGACAAATTTTGATTTTTTCAATTGGCTTGAAAATGGGTCGTGTTACTTGTCAAATCGAAAAAATCTTACACTTAAGTAACAAATTTGGCATCATTTAAGATTTTGGAAATTTCAAAATTTTACGTCCATTAATGCATTTGTTATGACGAATAACAATTCCTAATTCAAGGCAGCGTATATAATATTCGAATGGTTTTTTCTCTTGTTTTCTGATTAGTTAATTCGATGGTCATTTCAGGTTTTTTTTGGTACTCTTCTTCAGGAGAAGAAGTTCTCAAAGCCCTCTTCTGCGTTTGTGCAAAATTCCTCGACATGCTTAGAAACCACGATCAGTGAAGCTTAGTTCCTATTCATCCTCGTGTGAATTTCTGGATCTAATCTTGGTCTTTCTTTCCTCGTTGTAATAAACCCTCCTTGTATTTTATAAACCAACCCAAATTAACATGTAATCAAGAAGCTATAAGACTACCATTTTCCCTGAACTGTAGATGTAGCTCTAAGTTAGTAATTGATGCCACCTCTCATTAATGTACAGGAATCTTTCTATGATGGTCTCTCACTTAACTATGCCATTAACCCATGAAATGATCAAAATTCATAATATTGCTCCCAGAACTCCATATAGAATTGCCTACATATTATAATAGACAAAGATAATTTATCTGCAAGGACGTTGCCATATTTCACCGCTAACGCGTCGTCATCCAGAATTCCATTACCTCTCGCTTCATTGGTATTCATGGAAACCCGCGGTTCAGGTTATAATCGTCATATTTTTCATTACCCTGCTTCGTTCTATCTCTATCCTTGTTTACAGGCGGGAGTTTCAGAATACGGGAGACGGTTAGGGTCTCTGGTGGACTCCCATCCGTCAACAAAGTTTAAATTAATTTAGGAGTGTTCCTATGACGTGTACCAGGAGATATATTGTAGAGATTATGGTGTATTTATTAATTATTTTGTCTAACAAATTTAAATTTTTTGTCGATTCACTATGGAGATAGTATAAGAAATATCCATATAAAATCCTTTTATCCTTTCTTATATTTAATGGATGAGTGATTACAGAAATATCTGTACGGATAAAAATCACCGTCAGAACTCACATCTATAAATGACTCCCCCATCTTCTATTTATGGAAACTGTGGCGACTGGGAAAATGTCGATAAACGCCAACCCTTCGTTTGCTAGGTCTCTCAAGATAGTGTAGGTGGTCCACTGGGACCTCTCCAGCAGTCGCAGTATCCCTCCCACATCTGGGATTTTCTTTTAAATATTTCACGCCAATGCCGCATAGCATAGTCTAGTCGAATTTTTAATGCTGTTGCTTGAGGTTTACCGACTTCATTCCTTTTTGGAAATGTCTCCCTGTAAATTGTGCTTCCACGGCTTTAAATATTTAAAAAGCACAAATTTTAGCCTTCTTGTCTTAAGTGCTTTATTAGGTTTTACAAATATATTGACGTTTAGATATTTTAGAAGGTAAAACGATTGTATGGAATTCATTATTGTTGATTTAGAAATACTGCTATCAGATGACAATAATATTACAAATTATGCATTGACGTTGCATTTTCACACTTCTTGTCCATCCCAGTGAATGACCACATCGGTCATTCAATAGCAAAATAACTTATTATGTAACCAGTAATTGACCAGGTCCCTTCAAAACTATCAAATTTGTTAATAACAAGATTAGTATAAATAATAATTCCTCACATTTTATAAACTGATTCAACTTTACTTACCTTAGTAGTTTTAGAGTCACAGAACACCGTTGCTGATACAGTACTTTTTCAATCATTTGCACAATTCATTTGTTTAAGTAACATGCGCAGTGTATCACAGAGAAAACGATATTTGCAATAAATCAAGTAACATTCCAGTTTATTTCAAAGTTTGTTATAAATCTTTAACGTAGTCTCCATTGGCCATTCATTGGGTACTGGTCATTTATTAGACTGTTTACCCTATCAGAATTTTATTTAAGGTTACTTAATACATACCTTAGATTTTTTTAAAGTTTTTTCTCTCTTATTTTCTTGCAGACAACGGTGTTTGAATTTCGGGACAGAACAGGTATAAGATGTCCCGGCACTCACAATTTTACACCGTCGAGGTGGGAGATACAAAGTTCACTATTCTGAAAAGGTATCAAAACTTAAAGCCTATAGGATCTGGTGCCCAGGGTATCGTATGGTAAGAAATTCAATCCAAAATCCTTTTAGGAGCATCCAGTAGAATAGAACTTATTGTGTTTTCAATCCCTTAGAATATGTAGACGCATTCATATAAAAAAAAAATAATACTTGTAGATCATTTAAAATAACACCCAAACATTATTTATCATATTTCCTTCATAAATTTATGCAATTATACGGATGGTTTACATATGATAAAAGCAGATATACTTAAGCAATAATTGAAATAGAATTTTTGCAAATACACATACAGATAATCTTACAAGAACTTTTTTACTGCTTTAAAATATGTAAACTTCCTGTATTTATTTACTGTATGTACACAAAAATCACAATTCGCATGCCTTTTTTTAAATAATTTTGATGGTTGCAGTAGGTTAGTTTAGTATTGGAATATCTTTTATTTACAATACGCCAGTAATATTTTATGCATTGACTTCGTCACGCAAAATTACCAAGAAAATCATGTTATGATATTCTATAACATACTATTTTATATTAGGAATGCCTTCATGTAAAATTATGCTTAAAGATAGCGATCTATGACAAAATGTTCAGTCAGAGATATTTGTAAACAAAAGAGCTTCCTCGAAATGATTGTAAAAGCAAACGCATACGCTTAAGTGTCAAGTTAAAGGAATCCTTAAGTTATTATCAAAGGACGGACAGACGGCAGGGCTCATAAGTCGCTTTATTTTCTGTGTTTACGGAATAATCTAGATTGTATTGTTATTCATTTCCTGATTCATATTTATATAATCTTATCAAATAATACTGCGTAATTCAAAGTTTAAATCTGACACAAGGCGTAAAAAACATTAAATAAACTTCCTGGTGATATTGGGCTTCGTTTTGGTAAAAGAAATGTTTTTAACGCAACTTTCCTGTAAGCATAATAATAAAAAATATTCTGTATTGTGTTGTAAATTTAGATAATGTTTTAAATATCCCCTTCTCACTAAAAGTTGTGAAATAGAAAATGCTTTTTTCTGTATAGGTTTAAACTCACACTACAAGCTTATAAAATTCATATTTAGAAAATATCGACTTTTACAGCGTAAATTGTTTTGTTGTGTGTCGACTCATATACAGCCTGTTATTGGTCCGTCCTACGGTTATAATCTCAATTAATAATCTGAAGTAATTTACTGATTTTTTCACCCCCCAGAGCTGAAGGATTGTTTTTTCTAGAATGGTTTTCTCATTACCTTCATCGTAATTCTCATAGTCCACTGTTAATAGTAAATTCAATTGTTTTTGTTTTATTATTATTTCATTTTATAGTTTGTTGTTTTTTTTTGTACTATTTTTTTGTTTGATGTTTTCGATACTTTGTACACTTACGATAGCTTTTATTTTTTTTCTATTTTGTTTTTTTTTCTTTTTTAGTTAAAAAATTGCACGCCTTCTTTTGTTTGTTTGTGCAATAAATATCTCCAAAAATCTGCATATATGTAAAACGAAAAATAAAAAAAAATCAAATTAATGACAAAAGACGATTTTTAACGAAAAGCAACCCAAAACAAATACAAAGTAACATAAATTAAGCGTGTCGTAACAACAGCCATGCAAGTTAGGCACGGATTTTTACAGCATGAGTTTGGGGATACCGAGTTTTGGGTACCCCAACGGTACACTAACCTGGAGCCCAAAGGCGGCGGGGCACAAGGTTTAGTATGGTAAGTGGGTTGATCGAATATAAACCCTATTTACTGACTAATCTAACGAGGGGAGGTCGCCAGATGTTAACCTCAGTTCTGATCCCGGCTTCATCAGTTAGTAGTGGGGACCCCTTAAGCCATAGATGGCCATCTATGGTTTATTTTCTAAGCACAGTAATAGTATTCAGAAGGGCCATGGTTAGAATCGGTTTTTTTCCTCCATTTTTTTCATTTATTCTTTGTTTTAATAGTTCCAAGTTAAATATTAGAATGATAATGGAGGTACAAAATTACATTCAATTTATCACTACGCCACTAGAGGCTTTAAACCTATCTCGTATAGTCGAGTGTACTTAAGCGAGACTATCAACCACTGTAAACTTTAAAAAATCGTAAAAAATAAACGTCTGGCCATCTATGACTACCATTTTACAAAGATACTCCAAGAAGTCCCACTCTACCAACTGACAAAGCTGGGATCGAAACTGGGGTTAACATCTGGCGACCTCCCCTATAAGCAGAACGAACCTTAAATATCAGATTTTGGGAATTCTAATTTTCTTTTATTAAATATTTTTTTTGTTAAATATGCGAAACACATTTCTAATATTTTAAATATTGTCGTTTTTTAGAACTCCCTCTGAATACTGTTATTATACACATTTTTTTACAACAAAAAAAAAATTCAATGTTTTATCCGTTATTTTAACTTAATTGCTCCTGCATGGTAAAATTGGTTTTAAAAAGCACTTGTAGAGATTTGCATTTTCCCAAAATTTGTTGAGAATTCAATAATTATTATCATGAAGCTTGTATTTGAGCATGAGTAATTCAAAAAGTTACTTTCTATATAGTATAAGTAAATAAAAAATAGGAACACAACTTCCCTTACCAATAGTTTGTACAAAAACACGAAAAACGTCTTCAAAACACGAACTAATCATACAGTTTACAAGCAGTACACTAAAATACAGAGACACCCAATTGTACAGGAAGTTTAATTTGAAACCAGCTACCTCAAATAACTCTTTATGTAAATCACAGGATTTACATAAAATTCCGAAACCTGGCAATTGTCACAGCAGGGAAAGAGTTATTTGAGGTGTCTCGTTTCTATTGAAATATCCTGTATAACAAAAAAATTGCATTCTTCAACACGTTCTGCCAAAGTTGTATTATCGATCTGTAATGGCCCTATGATGTTTCTTTTCCAGCGCTGCCGTAGACACTGTAACTCAACAGAACGTAGCTATTAAGAAACTAAGTCGACCATTCCAAAACGTTACGCACGCCAAACGGGCGTATCGTGAATTTAAGTTAATGAAGTTAGTCAATCATAAAAATGTAAGTACGTTCTTATAAATGTTTTTTTCGTATACGTTTTGCATAATTTATCGCTGTAATAATTATTGTAAAATGCATCTTGCGCAATGATCGATTTCCAACGTGATTTTAACTTTTTCTCGAGATTTAAACAGATGAAAAATGTTTCAATGATCGTTAAAAATTGTACAAATTCCACAATCTTTCATTTCCGTAACGAATATCTAAATATAAAACTAAAATGAATCGCCGCTTTGTCTATTTTGTAATGTAAATCGAAATTGTGGCGTCATCATTGTACGAATGAAATAATTTGAAAAGAAAAACTGGATTTGGGATCTACTCGCAAAGCCCTTTCATTTGATATGCGACACGACTACTTTTGGAGCGATTCGAAAAATTTTTGAAAAACGATTTTTCAAAATTCGGCGATTATAAAAATAAAATTCGAAATCTGCTGGCGAGAGCTTCAATTTGATATGCGACACGACCCTATTAGGACGTAGTCGAATTTTGATTTTCAAAATTTTTGACATATCGAATGTTTCGAGTCGCTCGGAAGTAGGTCGTGCGACATATCAAATCTAAATATCTCGACACGTAGATACCGAATCTGAAATTATTTTTGCGAAATTTCACCTGCAGATGACGTTATTACCAATAGAGCGATTATTATAGTGGACAATTGAGTATACGCGAATCGGAACGAAAAATTCGCTAGTTCCTATTGTTCTTGCCCCCACTCTCTATCTTTCTCTCTCTTTTTTTTGGTATGTGTGCCAACTTTTTTCTTGGACGTTGCTACCCAGATAATTGGACTTTTAAACGCTTTTACTCCGCAAAGATCGTTGGAAGAATTTCAAGACGTCTATCTGGTAATGGAACTGATGGACGCGAATTTATGCCAGGTGATCCAGATGGATCTGGACCACGAACGGATGAGCTACCTGCTCTACCAAATGCTCTGCGGTATCAAGCATCTACATTCGGCAGGAATTATACATAGGGTATGACATGAAACGATAGCTTGCAAGGAGAGATCGCCAGATGTTAATCTCTATTTGACAAAACTGAGGTTAACATCTTGTGACCTCTCCTTGTTAGCCATTGCGATTGTGTTTAAACCGTTTTCTGTGCTTTTAGGATCTAAAACCGAGCAATATAGTTGTTAAATCGGATTGTACGCTGAAGATATTGGACTTTGGGCTGGCTAGGACAGCCGGTACTACGTTCATGATGACGCCATACGTGGTGACCAGGTATTATAGAGCGCCTGAGGTCATTCTCGGTATGGGTTATACGGATAATGTGGACATATGGTCGGTAGGCTGTATCATGGGGGAAATGATTAGGGGTGGGGTGCTGTTTCCTGGCACCGACCACATCGACCAGTGGAACAAAATCATAGGTGAGTAAAAACATCAGAATCGTGATCATCACGTCGAGCCTTTCAATTTGATATGCGACACGACCATGTTCGCAGAAGATTTGACGATTTTTGGGATTAAATTTTAAAAAAATTTGAAATTTTGAGATTTTAAAAGTCGCCGGAAATAGGTCGTGTCGCATATCAAATTAAAGCATTTTTCACGTAGGTTTAGAATCTAATCATATCACATCTATTTAATTAAATATAAAATAAAATGTCAGCAATTTATATTATTAAAAAGAGAAAATTTTTATCACCAAGTTCGTCGATTCACAAACAATAATTTGGTTTCCTTTTTTAACAGTAACTTCACTCCTCTTTCATAATGCAAACCTTTGTTAAGATGCAACAAACCAGAAGTGTACATTCTTTAGTGTATACCTATCTTGACATACTTCCAGGGCATTGAAAAGTAGTGTTCTTTTTTTTCTTATTGTATCACATCAACAAAGGAAGCGAAACTGCGAGAAACGGGAGCAAATAACATCGTTTTTTGTTTTGTTTTTAAAGTGAACGCCTTTCAAAGTTTCAGTAAAGTAACTGTATATAGGAATCGATTGCAAGAATCGTTTGTTATAACAAAAAAATTAAAGAGAATAAATCTTAACCAACTCGATTTTGCTGTTTGTATGATTTTTGTCAAGTCTCTTCGTTTTTTGCAACTTGAAGTTTATAAATTTCGGAAATAATTTATGAGTGCGTCAGTTGTTAAAAAATTGCAAATACAACTCTATACAATGTCTCTTGGTCTTCATTCGTATTAGTTTGTTTTGCCCTAGCGTCCTGGGCGACATTTTTTGAAGTAATATGAATAAAGCTTGTGAAGCGGTAATATTAAAAGAAAGAAAAATTCCAAACGGTACTCCACAGATGATTTAATTTAAAACGTGGCTTAAAATCGTGACTTTATTGTTGTACAACTTTTTATACTCCCGGACATAAAATGGTTTCTTATCTTACATCGACATACAGGCTGTTTATTAAGTGGTGTAACAAAATTTAAAAATAAGCAGTGAATGCCAGAAGTTTAGAACACTTAGAACGTCAACAGATATCGATTTGCAGTTCTGACAGGTTAAATTGTCATTGCGTTCACATTTTTCTTGATCGATTAGATCGATAGCGTTCCATTTGATTTTTTCTAGAGGATCACATAAATGGAGCAGACTAGCAGATAACGCCATCTAGTTTCAATTTAAAGCAAACAATATGTACAACTTGATGTTCCCTTCACGGTGAGTTCAATATTTTGAAAATCGGGTGATATTTACTAAAGTTACAGCGACTTTTGTGGCACAGAAAGTATGCTACCCCCACCACTTTATAATAAATGCAATCTCAAAGTATCATAAACCAAACTTCACTTCAAACTTACATTTGTTCATCAACGACCTTAAAAAAGGAAAATTGTTAAAAATAATAATAACATAGAAAATGAAAACAAATGACGCCATCTTGCGGCAACTTCGGAAACTTTAAAATATTTTTTTAAAAGACGTTTTCATCACCCCCACATTTCCGGCTGTCATTAACTCTACCTTCCATCTTCCCCAGAACAATTGGGAACGCCCTCTAGCCAATTCATGGTAAGACTGCAACCTACGGTCCGCAATTACGTGGAGAATCGGCCGCGCTATGCCGGCTATCCCTTCGAGAAGCTCTTCCCCGACATGCTCTTTCCGTCTGACAGTAGCGAACACAATCGACTGAAGGCCACCCAGGCTAGGGATCTGCTGTCGAAGATGCTCGTCATAGATCCGGAGAGGCGGATCTCTGTCGATGACGCACTGCTCCATCCGTACATCAATGTTTGGTACGACGAAGGGGAAGTTAATGCTGTAAGTATCAGAGCGATTTTGATAGATTCCGTTTAAAGACGAATTATTAAAAGCATATATGTTTGTAACACTACTATATTGCGGGTCTCGTATAGAACCAGTGGCACAAATTGCCGCCGATGAAGGGGGATGGAAGATACACTTCTTTGTCTAACTATGTTCTCTGACAGTTCATATATGTCAAGTCATATATGTGTATGTAAACAATAAAGATTATTTTCAAGTATATTATTGAATATATTTTAACATTGTGCAGAATAATAATAATTTGAATTCTTTGGAACACATGACATCAAAAGTAGGGAAAAGTTCTACCAGATATTTAAAGTAGTCCTAGAGGCTACTAGAACGGTAGACAAACCCAAACATGATGATGGAGGCTTACATCTATGTATATGATACCTACTGTTACCTATGTCAAGGGAGAGCAAAAATAAAAATATGAGGCTATTATCAAGAAATTTCAACTGGTTGAATATTATGTAAGAAAGACTCAACATCGAAAAGCAGTTATTAAGTGAAATTGTGAACGTGATACATAAATAAAACCAGGGATATCTGAGAATATTCTAAATTCAATTCAAGAATTTTTTTATTTTACTGACCTTTTTTTCAGTATTGTTGTAATGAACCTGTTGCTATTTTATATTAGAGATTATTTTTTGTTCAATATACTATCTTCTCTTTAATTTTTTAATCTTTGTTCATGTTTTCACTAGGGGTAAAGTTACAATTTTGTTACTAAAACAAAAAAATATTTCTAGAAATACAAAAAAAATGTTTATTGAAATTTGTTTACATTTATTGAGGAAACATACACGCATAAACTTGATGTCTGTGATTTAACTCTATGGCTGCTTCAAAATCTTCATTTTGGCCAGGTTGCTCAAAAAGTTGAATTTTCAAATAGATTAATCGATAAAAACGATTGTCAACAGGCCTAATATATGATCGATTAAAATCCTAACTTGAGAAAGCCTGTATCATTGAATAAAGGTTGTTCATCGCCGCTAAACGATGTAATTAACCAAGATAATGTTAGATAGGCAAAATCCCCTTTTAACAAAGTTTTCAAAACAATTTTCAGATGTAACCTTTGCATATATACCAGACCTCGTGAATACTCTTGCGTCATGCATGCTGCAAACCTTTCTTAGGGAAAACTTTTCTCATTCCGTATGTATGTGTTGCCAATATTTTGCAGCTCCAATTTCATCATTAGCGAATGAATATGTTGTTATTATGGAATCTTCCACAAGCACTTGCCGAAGCAATGATGCAGCACCAAATAATAATTGTTCTCTATCCATTTCGATAAATATGGTTTCAGTGTAAGGAATAAATAAATAATCAAATAACACAAATTTTTGAACTGTCAACGTCAACTGATTTTCATGTTTATTACGTTAAAATTACGCGCATGCCCACGTTACGTCAAGAACAAGTAAGAGTGTCCGATATATATCCATCTCCCTTTGATTTCGCAATCTTTTAGGATGTGTCAGCAATATAGTAGTATTATATATGATTAAAAGTAACTAAATAAGTTCCGTGTCGTTTTTGTATAGAGTGTCATGAATATTTTTTAAGTTGTTGATTGATAGCACCTGTTTGTTATCTGTCAGCTACTTTATGCATACACGTTTTTAATGTTGTTTTGAATAATTGAAAATGGCAACGAATAAAATTGTGATTCAAAGTTTTGAGTACACACTTGGTAATATTCGTATTCATACATCTTTAATTTTTTTTTATATACATTTAGTATTTAGTTTATCTATTTTATCTTTATATTGAACGGAGCCAATTCTTCTTTAATGGCATTAATTTAGTGTAATTTTTTATCGTTTTTTTTTTTTTTGATGTTATAGCCGGCTCCTGCCCCCTACGATCATAGAATAGACGAACGGGAACACACTGTAGAACAGTGGAAGGAGCTGATATACCAGGAAGTGATGGAGTACGAAAACTCGCACGGAGGTGCTAATGCCAGAGCCTCCTCCAGTTCACAGCCCAGCCCCGCCACAGATTCCACTGAGCCCAATGGCACCGATTCATTACGGTAGAGCAGGTATTCTTTTGTTTAAGTGTAGTACCGCAGTTTGGTACAAAGAGGGCGCAGAAATCGAATGCATACTGACCTACATTAATATATAAGATTAAAACTCTTTATTTATAGATCGATTTCAATTTCACTGATGTTTTTTTTTATCATTTCTTAATGCTAGTAAATTTAAAGAATTTTTAAGTAGTTTTTCATTTTCTATAGATCTCAAAAATAATTCCTATATTATGGTCGACAGCTGGAAATATGTTAATGGCACAAATTTTTGGTTTTTAATGTTGTTTGTTGAATATAAAATTTGCACCTTTACTTTGTGGATTGCTGTGTAAAGAAAAACAAGAAACCAAAAAAATAAAACTACTTTTTTGTGCTAAATTTTAATTTAAATAAAATTTGACAGTTATATAGATGTAAAATTTGAAATCTTCTTGTCGGACGCTTTAATTTGATATGTGACACGACCATATTCAGGGATGAAGTTCAATTTTTGACATTTTGGAGTCTTAAAGTCGCTCGAAAGTAGATCGTGCGACATATCAAATCAAGAATTCCTAACATGTGCATTCCAGATCTGCGCCATCTAAAATTTCAAATTAATGATTTGGGATTTTCGAAATCGTATTAAATAACTATTCCTACTAACTATCTTTGATCTAAATGAAATTTGGCGGTTACAATAATGTGAAATTCGAAATGTACACGTCAAGCACTTTAATTTGACGTGCAACACGACACTATTCTGATGAAATGGATCAATTTTTGGATTTAAAATCCCAGAAAATTATATTTTTGATTTTGAAATCGCTCAAAAGTACAGTTACAGTGTGACAGTACAAATCAAAAAATCTTTTGATGTACATTTCAAATCTAACGTGAAGCAACAATTTTTTACAATTTGGATTTTGAAATTTGCTCAAAAATTAAGTCGTGTTATATTAATACACGCAGATTCATTTTATGAAAATTTTCAGTATTTTTAATATTTTGTATTTTCTCAAATTGCGTAAAAGTAAACGGTCGTGTGACATACTAAATCAAAAATTCCTCTAAGGTATGTTCACTTCAAATCTGGCATTAAATAAAAAATGTTGACATTTTGGATTTTTTGTTGCTTAGAAAAATTCCGTATTTGTAGATTCAAATATGACATTTTTCGGTTTTTCTTGACATTTTAAATTCTGAAATAAATAAATTATTTAATGATTTGAAGTTCCTCGATTGCCCAACGGATACATTTTAACATATCTAAGATAAATATTTTTGGCATTCTGAAAGTAGCACAGAAATTAGTCATGTGACATATCAAATTAAGAATCTAAAATAAAAAAATTTCACATTTTGGATTTTGCACATCGCTCAAAAGTATCATGTGGCATATCAAATCGACAATCAATGTGACATTTTTCAAAATACTTTGTTGTATTTCCAATAGGTCATGTGATATATCAAATCAAATATTCTGTACGCGTAGATTTCAAATATGACATTTTGCAGTATTTTTGACATTTTGTATTTTTTTCAAATTGCACAAGTTGTGTGACATAACAAATCAAAAAATTCTTTGACGTACATTTGAAATCTAACATCTTCATGGAACTATAACATATAAATACAAATAAAAGACAAAAGATTTTGATAATTTGTAAGTCATTTAAAATCAAAAATTGCTTTATGACATTTTTCAATATTTTTGTCATTTTCGAAATCACACGAAAATATGTCGTGTTACATATGAAACCGAAAATTCGTTACACGTAGATTCTAAATATGGTATTATTTTTGAGAATTAACATTGTCCTTTAAAAATATTACGTATAGTTATTTACATTACACCATAATAATTTTCTTTTCGTCTGACGTGACATAATAATTTTTTAATCCCTTGCAGGATTTGAGATTTAAAACAGAAGCTTTTCGTTCAACTGTTTCTAACATCGGACGATTAGTCAAACAAACAAAAAAAGGGAAAACCAAAATACCACACACCGCTGGAAGAAATTGCTTACAACAAAAACAAATACAAGTTAACAACGTTTACAAGAAAAAAAAAAACAAGTACAGATAAGAACATTTCGGTTCACTTATTACCTAGTTATTTAAGGGAAATTCATAACGCCATAATAGGACTGTGTTGTGTTGTACAAATTAAAGGTATAAGTTTTTCAAGAAAAACTCAAAGGAGGAAGCCCAATAGGACACTATTAACGAAGATGGAACTATATCCGAGGTGGGAATTAAAAAAAATATATATGATATACGTAACATCTATTTGGAAACTAATATCAGAACGCTTCATATACCCAGAATGAGGATGATCATGATTTGTACGTGTGATGTGATATGTTAAATTGATGCTCTTGTAACATATTTACCGATGTTAGATGAATAGCTTGTGTAATTCGATTTATTTTATTTCTTCTTTACGTTTGTGTTAACGAGGATGATATTTTAAAGCATTTTAGTAAATTTTTTTTATCGTGAATTGCTACACGACTGTTCGTTCAGGGTGATGATAATGAATCGTTCTTTTCTTTTTACATCTAAACATATGAACCGATGTGTAATATTAAATATAATTCCTTCGTATTTGTGTAAATTTTAGTGTAATAATATCGATTGATGATTAATCGATTGTATTATATATCTACGAACAACAAAAATTCAGACCGCTATTAAATTTAATGTGGAATTTTTGTTGTTCCGTAAAGTATTTTATTATTGTAAATATTTTATGCAATTTTATTTTCCTGCCCCATCGATTTAGTGCAATTTTTAGCAATAATAAAGATCAAATACATTTTATTTCATATTTATTTTTATCTTTTTTTATATTTATATATAATGAAGTAAAAAATTCTATATTTACAATATAATTCTTATTTAATCAATGTGGGTTCCAGATTTTAGCGTCTAAGTTAATATCTATTGAATAATTTTGGTTTTATTATTTTAATTGTCATTATTAGGTCATTTAAATTTGAAGGTATTTTAGTGGTTTTATTAATTAATTGATTTTTTTAAAGAGAGTTTTATTTGACTGGTTCGAAAAATTGAGTTATTCCTAACGTATATTTAATATTGATAAAATTTATTAAATGTACCCGAAAGGAAATTGTTTTATTTTATATGTTTTATTTAATTCGATTTCAACCATTAAAATCTGGAGCCCGCTGCAGATATTATATTAGATTTTACTGTATCGTTTTAATTTAATGTAATTCCTCATTCATATCGTCAAAAACCTCGACCGATTGTTTTATCACTCGGAATATTATCAAATTTTATATATACGTGCAGACAATCTGTATTTTCAACACGTGCTTAGGAAAATAATATCACCCTGTAAGCTCTCACACCACCGATTGATTGAAACACTGTAAGAAACCGATATTCTCCACTCCGATTATACAAAAACACAGATTCCGAGAATTTTCGTTTCCCCATTCGACTCTCCTAGGTTCCCCGTTCGTTATTACTGCAAGTCTATAGAGAATATTATAGAAAGTACTAAGGAAAAAAAAGTAATCGTAGAATTAGGTGAAGACAAATATAATCGATACAATATTATAATAAAGTAGTGGGCCGATCCTTGTTCTAAGGGAAATTTTCGATGTGTCCCGAAGGTTTGCTAAACTACTAAATTATCAAAATTTCCCCCCGACGAAAGGATCGTGTAAAAGAAGTAAAAAAAAAAAGCTGTTAATGATAAATTTTATGTACTGTATGATCCGATCCAAAAAAAAAAAAAACAAATAATAATGATAACTAATAATAACGATAAGGATATAATAAATAAATGAAACAAAATGAGAAATCCTGTAAAAAGTGATTCTTACTTATATTAGTAAATTTTTGTATAGAGAATGTGTTAAAAGGACAAGTAATATTATTAAATATGTAAACTTCACCACAAATATACACTCAAACAAAATATTAAACACTTGAAAAATTGTAAAATTTTGATTTTTATTTAAATAAAAATTATTACTACTACAAAACAATATGTAACGTACATGTCAAGGATCTCTTATAAGTTTCATCTTCGAACAAACTCTATGGATTAAGTATGATTATCACGTATTTAAAACTTTGTTTTAATTATCTAGTGAGGTGCAAATTGTGATTGGGCAATAGACCGAAATAAAACAAAAAAAAAAACGTACAACGCTACTGTTTGTTTTTTTTTTGATCAATTCTACTATTACCATTATTAAATATGTATTATATTTATTGTAGTATAAACAATATGAATGTTATTAAGTTTTATTATGCAATTTTTTATTTATAAATAAAGTATATCGTGAGTATGTCTACAAAATTCTATTGGTAAACTTAAATTGATTTATATAATATAGCAAAACTACCAAATATACAGCACGTGTACAAAAAGTAGGTTATATGTAGTATTTTTTTTTCCCATTATGGACTTTTGAAAATTTATAATAATGCAGACAGTTTGAGCATTTTTAAAATCAGCTTGAGATCTTGTGAGAACGCAATTAATCTACTACTGTGTATAAAGTGAGCACTTCAAAACGAAAAAGGTTTGAGAGTAAAGTACTCTTATTTTTCTGCATCATTAATAAGTTCTTTCTTTCTCATATCGCAACTTTCCATTTAATTAAAACACATTAGCTTTTATATTTTTTACCTAATTTCTAGTGAAAGACGAATAATCTATCTCTTTTTTGTGGTAATTATATTAACTCTATCTATGTGCAATATATTGTATTAATTTTTGACGTTGACATTTGACAGATTGTGTTCAAATGTTTATCTATCGCGTGAGTCAATGGAATCCTCATGATATGCTTTGATTTTAACTATAAAACTTTAAAATATAAAATTTTATCATCAAGTGCTACATAAATTGCATTCTATGACGTTTATTATGAATATATGTACAAATCTAAAGCTTGTTATTTATGTTGTGAAAGTCAATTTTTTTTTGTGCATTCAAAATTATTTGTTCTATTATCTTGGCGAACAAATTTCTCCTTAATCTTTACCATTTCCCCATGCTGTTCTTAAACAAAAAATAAGTACATAAATAACAAGTGAAATAATGATGAATCTGTTTATTATTATCATTGGAACATTATACAATTTTAACTATAATTATATTTAGTCATCGATGTGTTTGTAAATACAAAATAATAATAAATACATCCTGTTTTAAAAATACATTGTAAAAAGGAAGAACTTTCAATGGTCGTCGAAAGAATTTATTTTTCTTTCCACTTACCACACGAACAAATGATGGGAGACGTCGCTTTTGCGAACTCTCAAGGATCGTAACTATAAACCAAAAAAATAAAATTATATATATATATATATATACATAAAAATATACAATACCTACCTATTAAGAAAAACGTGGTTTTTGCAAATTGGTAAAATTATTAAACTAAAATTAGTACATCGCTTTTCGATTCTCGAAAGGAAATTTCCTTGTCCTTGTATTTTTACTTCTTCATCGTATCAGTCCCAAATTTCTTATCTCTATCAAAGTTCATTTTACCGATTTACAAGAAAGCGGAAGCAGATGAAAATAAAGGTGAAATAAAATTAAGGAGACACATTTAGTAATTTGTAGTATACAACGCTTGTATTGTTCTGGCTTTGTAAATAAACGAAGTAAATAGATCATTTCTTATCGTAAATAACTTCCTTAAAAGCTCCTAATTATACCACACAACTAAAATAATTCAAATGCATGGGAAAATTTATACTCAATATAAAGTGTATAGCGTATGCTGCCATCTGTGTTTACTTGGCACTAATTAAAACGTAAAGAAAACTACAATGCTTATTATCTTAGATTATCTTGCAACATCGTTATATTTTCAACAGAAATTATGCTTCAATTACTTATTTTAAATCCAAAAAACGCATTAAACTGGAGTAGTTCAATTTATTTTTCAGTAATTGAATTTTTAAGTCGAGACATGTCGCCATTTTTGATTAATTAAAATACGAAGAAAGCAGTAATCTGTGAATTACAATAAAATGTAGTGTAGAGCCGTAATATTTCATTTTAAATAGAAATTCATAGTAATCTCCAATTAAAGTATAGAAAATGCAGCCATCGGTGCAAACTTTTTAGCAATTAAAATTTAAAGAAACTTACAAAACTCATTACCACAAACTATCTTGCAGCGCTAACGTAATTTAAATAGAAATTCTACCACAATTATTTTATTCTAAAATCAAACAATACCCTGAATTGTAATCAATTTATTCTTATTGTGTTCAATAATGTGGAATTTTATGTCGAAACATATTCCGCCCTCTAGTTTTATTCATTATTAACTAAAGAGTGTAGAAATCTGTAATGCGTATTATCGTAAAAAATTGTGCGATGTGGTCATATTTTACCGGTACCTCAAACAGTAATTATCACTCAATCATTTATTTCCTTCAAATTTAATTGGTCTTCTTTGCACTATTTTAATATAAGTTATTTTTCCAGTAATGTTGGAGGTAAGTACTGTCGCCATCTAGAGTTCAAGGTCATTAACTATCTTATTTGTAAACTAGAATAAAATGTAGTGTAGGATTGTAATATTTTATTTTAAATAGACATTTAAATCTGATTCAAATCAAAATATAACAATAAATACTAGTGTAGACCATAAATCTATAATAAATCATATTTAAGCGAGCGTTACAGATTTCTTCGTATATTAGTTGATGAAGAACGCGTACAGATGGAAGTATATGTCTTAACCAATAAGCTATTAAGAGAATTTATTAATTAAATTCTTATAAAATTAATCACAAATAAAAAGTACTTTTTAGTGGTTATAATTCTTTATTCCCCTAAAATTATTAATATATGACAGTTACGATAATTAAAGAATGTAATTTTAATCATTCAATTTTATTCTACTACAAAATTCACCATAACTTAATGATATTTATAATTCTTGTGTTTGCTCAACTTGCCGAAGTTAAGCATATAGAAGAACACCATCGATCCAGCCACTAATTGAAAGAACGGAGCTATACCGGCTCTCTTTGGTTGCACGTACTTATGTTGCCACCTCCACCAGGCTAAAAACCAGACTATAAACAAGGCAACATAAATCCGATATAAAATAAATCACCTCTGCTGAAAGCACCAGCGATTGCGCTCGGATGTTTATTGCGACGGGAAAGCCAGGATCCTATCTCGCCCAATTTGACTTGTCCAAACGGGGTATCAGCTAATTCAGCCAAAATTGATGTAGTACGATTATGTAATGACATAAGAAGGTTAAGTTCACTTACGTTTGCCGTAAAAGCGAGCCGGATCATAAGGGCCGTGCACCTTTGCATTATACTCTGCGGGATAATCCCCGAAACCCATTTTCTTCGGGTGAATTAAGACGTATTATTTTAAATTTATATTTAACGTACAAACCTGATGAACTTACGAATGACAAGTAAATTGACAAGTTGAAGTAATGGATTCGAGTGAAGTTAAAAATAGCATAGTAAAAATGAAATTACTTTTATAAGTACATAATAATAATTTAACATTTAAAAATTATTTATTTAGCTTAGTATGTTGGTTTACTATTCATTATTCATTTAAATATACTGATGGAGAATAATTTTCTTTGCAGCTAATTTCACGTCGAAATATATTGCCATTTTAGAATGTTTCCAAATCAGCTGTAAATACTGTCAAATTATTTCGTACGAATCCGATTGACATCTCAATAAACGTATTATCTTCCATTCTATTAATAAACATAATATAAACGTCCCCAATTCGATAAATCCCTTTAACAAATACGTAAATATTCGGTTTAGGTGTTATGAAATGGCTCCGATGGATTTGTGTACCTGTCAACTGTCAAAATCATGAAACTGCAGCAATACATATCAAGAATCCCAAAGGACTAACTGCAACAACAAAATAGCTACCACTAGTGGAGGCGCGCTTAGTACATGATCGGAATACAAAGTGAGTATAATAGCGCCGATAAAATTCACCCATTGTTCTTGGGCATTTGCCCCCTCCGGTCGCGAAATAAGGTTACGATTTTGCGAGCAGTTTGTAGTTGTTCCCATTGCAGTCGGTAGGTTCCGTGTTTGAGTGTGAAAGGCTGCTATCGAGGGCTGGGCAATGCAAGTTCGCTTTACCGTGACTGCAGAGTGCGTTCCGAGGTGTTTGAGGCCCTCCAATGGGCAACTGCTGGACGTGTTTCAAGGAGCCTCCATCAACGGCCCCGGACAATTCTACGGATTGTAAGGAAGGTGCGTAGATATGGGATTCTAATTATTTCATAAAGCAAACATTATTTTTCTGTTATATATTGAACCACTTTAATTTGAATTTGAAGTAATTTATCGACAAATCTCTATTTCATGGCACATCTGCGTGGTGCAGGTGGTAAGAAACCAGCTTCGGAAAGAAGTAGAGTTGTTTCATTTTGACAATACTGTAGTGTATCCAAAGACTTCCTTTCAGATTGGCTCTTTCTTTAATTAGGTTTAATTATTTATGATTTTTAATGTGAACGAATATTTTTTTAAGAAAAAACTTTTTAAACGGAAATAGAATTACACCTTCAACAACACAACAATTGTGTAACACTCATTCTATATATTTACAGCTTTTTGCTGAAGAAGGGTCGAGTTGCTTGGGATACTGACGAAAATAACTTAAAAAATAAGAAATCATCAGGTCCGGATGAAACACCGCCTTTTATTATCAAAAAAGTTTTACATGTTATTATTAAACCATTAACTTTCTTAATTATTCTATCTTCTGCTACAGGAATTTTACCTGATCAATTAAAATTTGGTAGAGTGGTACCAACTTTTAAAAAGAGTGACCGTAATTTATTCGAAATGTATAGATCCATTACAGCTTCTAATTATAACAAAAATAATAATAATAAATGCCTTTATTGATAACGGCGAGTTATTTTTATAATCAACATCATAATCAAAACAATCATTCATTAATTCATTTTCAAACATTTTTGAATATGCATTTTTAAACCGTTTGTTAAATTTTATTATTACTTTCAAAATTTTGGATCCTAACCAACATCGTTTTTGTCAGAAGAAGTCGACATCAACCACTATACTTGCCTTTTTTGATTTGGTAGTGGGGTACCTTGAGGCAGGCGAGTGTTCCGCTGCTGTCTTCTGTGATTTGAGCAGGGCATTTAGCTGCCTTAACCATTCTGTCTTGCTTTCTAAGTTGCATGACTTCATGGTTAGAGGTTTGACTTTGAATGGGTAAATCTTATCTCTTATACCGTAATCAAATTGTTTCTTTGCCCTATCTTGTTAGTAATGTACATTTGAACATTAATTTAGCACCTTTAAAGGTAGATGTTGGAGTACCTCAAGGCTCCATATTTGGCCCTGTGCTCTTTTTACTGCCTGCAGCAGATTTTGATTGGAGCTCTGATGGCGTACAACATATTGCATATGCTGACGGCTTTTCTTTAATCATTGGTAGTAACAAGGATAGGGTGAAGGTCTGTGGAGACGCAATAATTGATACTGTGAATTATTTTAATTGTCATGACCTGTCTTTTAATATTGCTAAGACGCATATTGTACAATTTCATAATTGGCAAAATGAGGTTGAACCTTCAGCATTTGACTATTGGTGCTGATGGTCTGAATAGTACTGTTAAGTTCTTGAGTGTTTATTTTGATGAAAATTTAAATTGGAAACTTCACTGTAACGAACTAATCTCGAAACTTCTGAGCTCTATAACTTGACTATTTGATTATGAATTTGATACATGCCTTAGGAAAACATCAAATACTTTCCGTCTACTATAGGCATGTTGAATCACATTTGCGTTATGGTATATGCATGAGGGGTAGTTCTACACTTGCTAAGAATGTTTTTATCTCGCAGAAACGAATACTTAGAAGAATGCCTGGGGTTAGTGATGCACACTTTTGTAGATCATTGTTTATGGGATACCGCTTACCTGCTTATATATTCTTGAACTATGTGCCTATATTTATAAACATAAAAATGAATTTTCTCTCAACTCTGATATACATAACGTTAACACTAGAAATAAATACAAACTTCATCTACCTAAAGTAAAATATAAAGTAGGTGTTAAAGCTCCAAGACATATGGGTGAAGACATATTTAATAAACTGCCATTGTACTTGCAACATTCGATAAACATCAAATTAATGTGAACTTAGGAAGCTGTTGCTCGAGATGTGCTTCTACACCATTGACGAATATTTTCAATAATTCTTAGTGTTTTACCTTGTTTGTGTTTTTGAAAGTCTTTTGCATGTTTTATAATTTTTTTGTATTTTATATATATATATATTTTTATGACAATGTCAATATTCCTTGAATCTATGACAATAAATGCTATTACTGCTATTACTATTACTCATTAGTGTATATAATTTCCAGTTTCAGTAAACAATTATTTCAGTACCCGCTGATAGCTTCGATTTTTTTTTGTTTAATAGTTAAAATTGTCACATTGTGTGAATTTCTTTTTAAAGTTATCGAAAGATGGGGGGTGTTGGGTGAGGAAACTCTATTTTTTTTAATGGCCCTACGGACTGTCCAGAGAAGTATATAGGCTACAGTACCACAGCAAATTGGATCAAATTTTCACACAATAAAGCTAGAGGCGTATATTCGACGCAAGTTTGGTGGTTGTTCTCGGAAGGATGACCCCCTTTCTGGGGGTCTCAACAATATTTTAAATTTTTTTAATTAATTAATATTGTCACAGAGATGTCAAAATTTTTTAAATAAATGTACTAGCCATAGAAATTATTCCTGCAAAATTTGAAATCGATTGGTTGAATAGAGGCGGAGATAAAAAATAAATGAGTGTTGAGATTAATTGTTTGTATCAATCCCTCTAGCCGGTATGGGGGTCTGAAACTTACCACAACGTTTGTATGTGTTTTCAATTTTATATCTTTGCAGGCACTTTTTAATAGCTTATCGTACTATACCCATTTTAGAATAGTTTTATATTTTATATGATATTTTATCGATGGAATTATTTTTGTGCTACTGACAATGGTTTTTGTTTTAACCATGAAAATAAAGTACTATTATTCCTATAACAGAAATGCCTGAAGCTCCATTACATCCAGCCCCGAGTCATATAGCACCACCATCCGCAATCGAGACCACAATCTTGAGCAACGGTAACCACCTACCGGCTACTAACGAACCCACAGGAAAAATCAAGAAACCCCACGTGACCATACCTCAGATTATGGGCATAACGGACAGCAAACCCTCCGAAACCAAACTGAATAATCTATTCGACGTGTACAAAGAGAGAGTGGAAGATATGATAAAGGAAGACGGTATAGTGCAACTCTGCAAAGACCTCCAACTCTCCCCGGACGAATTCAAAGTGTTGGTGTTGGCTTGGAAATTGAACGCGGAGCAGATGTGCCGATTCAGTCGGTCGGAGTTCGTGACCGGTCTAAAATCGATGGGCGTCGACTCGATCCGCGCCATACAGAATAAATTACCCGAACTGGTTAGTGAATTAGAATCGAATCCGGATTCGTTCAAGGATCTGTACCGGTTCACGTTTAAGTTCGGTTTGGAGCCGGCGGAGAGGAGCTTGCGCATCGATATGGCGATGATCCTGTGGAAGTTGGTGTTCACGATTAGGGAGCCGCCGATCCTGGATCGCTGGTTGAAATTCCTCGAGTGTCACGCGAACATCCGGGGAATCCCTCGCGACACCTGGTATATGTTCCTCAATTTCTCCGACACGGTCGGAAACGATCTCAGCACGTACGATGACACGGAAGCCTGGCCCAGTTTGTTCGACGATTTCGTCGAGTACGAGAACGATCAGGTAAATCAGAATATCTCGAAGGATAAGGAGTTGGACGGGCACGTCATCAAACAATTTGATTGATCTCTGTTTCGCACCGGTCGTGGCAGAACTTAATTATTTCCGACGGTTTTTATTTTAATTATTGTAATAAAGCTATTATTCTATGATTACGTTGTGAAGATCGATTGATGATTAGTCGTTTCTATGATATATGTAAGGGAAGGGAAAAAAAAAACAAAACTGCCTAAATAATATATATTGTATATTTATTAAGTATTAAGTACGTAATTCTTAAAATCAACCAACAGCTACGACGTGTCAAAACGATTTAACGGTTTAAATTTGCTCGTGTGAGCGATTATCTTCTGTTTTTAATCGGAACTAATTTCTGTTGAACGTAATTTGAAATTAAATCGAATGCAGACCTAATTTAAAACAACACCTGGTTCACTCAGGTACTTTATATTTTATTAACCCAGATATGCTTAATTTACCGCATATAGTACAGACTTAACAATAACAAGTTATAACTTTTTTTGTCACACGAACACAAACATTTCTTTTTAAACATATCTGAGTTAAGTAACATAAAATATAAAGCTCATATACCTACGTATAAAACGAACAAAACAAATTCGGTTAAAGGTAAAATTCATAGGATAATCTTGCTATGCATTTACTCATCTAACTCTGCTGTCAATATTTGTCTAGAATATTTCAATAATAATTGTTTCTTGCATCCTGAACAAACAGTTATTATTAGTTAGTAAAATTGCAAAATATTCATGTCATCCTCTGATATCCGTCTTATATCACCCCTCAACATGCGTGTTAATATTTTTTTTTCCGTGCTGTATATTTCATACAGTGCGCGTCAAAAAATATGATACATAAAATAAAATTGACAAAATTTATTTTTTTTTCCTAAGAAAAAGCTGCTTTGAACAATTATTATTATTTATATATCCAAGACATGACAATTCGACACCCTAATGCGATGTTTGAACATGAATCGAAACAGGGTATTTTCAAATTCAAATAATTATTTGCATATTTCTTTTATGACAATTTTTTTTTATATGTTTTATTTTTCAATTGTTACAAGATAAAGGAATTCTAAGCAAAATTTCATATTCATTATATTAAAACTTAAAGGAAGTATAAACAAACCTTATTCTATATAAGTGATCCATTTAAAGGATGGTCCGACCAAAACGCACGATGTGAATTGTAAATAAAACAAAAAGTTTTCAGAGAATTATTTTAATATTTTTTATTATGATAGGAGGATCTATGACAATTATGTGTGAAACAAAATATCGGCCAAATGCTCGCCACGGCTTCGGTGGCATACCTCTATCCGATGGTCCATATTTTCAAGGACTCTGAGACATAATTAAGGTTCAATTAACGACATTGAATGTGCCGAATTATCTCATCCTTTAGCTCTTGAATTGTTCTCGGCTTATTGACGTACACTTTTTCTTTTAAATATCAACAAAGAAACAAGTCCAACGGTGTCATCACAAATCACATGATCGTGGCGGCCAATTAACATCGCCACGACATGAGATAACACGGCCATTGAATTTCTCGCGCAAAAGCGCCATTGTTTCGTTGGATGTGTGGCAAGTGGCACCATCCTGTTGGAACCACATATCGTCCAGGTCCATATTCTCAATTTCTGGCCACAGGAAGTCCGTTATCATTCACGGTAACTGCTTGGCAAATTGAGTTGGGCAAAAAACTTGACGTTAAGGTGTGACTCACAGTTAACATCGTGCATTATGGTTGGACCATCCTTTACAAGGGAAAGACCAATTCGAATTGTAATACTTCTCATCAAAACAACGCTTGATTTACTCTGATCATTTGGCCTAGTATAATTTTATAAAAACTGTTTTTACCATCGTTTTTACACATATTAGGGTATTTTACCTTAGAAAGAATTGAGGTATGAAAGATAAAAACGAATTTACTTCTTACGTCAATAAAACATGAATCCGTTGATATGTGTTTCGATTAGAGTAAGAAAATACGGTTTGATTTCTTTTCTATGTATGTCGATATATTCCGCTAGTTTTGCGTTGTTCATTTGTAGTGACTGTGGAAATCTGCACACGTTAAATTTCTTATACTTGAATCATCTTTATTTCATTTGTGTGCCGTTTAAATGGGGATTCAAGGTACAAACGAAAGTGCTTTTTGATCGGTAGCGGTAGATTAAAATATATTCACTTTAATATAATAATAATAATAAAGACAACAGTTACTAGGAATAAACAATTTTACTAAGTCACCGTATTAAATCCCCGAGTTTCGTTTCCTAAAATCAGGCGAGAATTTTGCTGTTGTATTTCTTCAAGTGAAGCAGATAATGATGAAATGGTGGATATAATAAATTAATCGTGATATATCAAATAAGTGTTTATAAGCATAGTATTATATAAGTATATGATAATATACAATGTGAGAATTCTACTATATACCTAGCAGAAAGAGCAGTTGAATACAGTAACATTTAAATTGTAAAAATATTTTATACAGCTTGTTTGTTTTACGGATGGAGTTGACTAGCGAAAGAAAAGTATTATATAGAAGCTATTCAGTTATTTTTCAAAGGAATTAGGTTACTTAGGGCTTTTCCCATGCAAAAGTTTTATGAAATTCAATGCCGATAATCTAAAAATATTTTTATTATGTAGCGTGTCCCAAAAGTACATGAACGCACCCCGTCATTTTAAACGGAACAGCTTATATTATATGTATTTCAATCCATTTTTGAATTCTAAGCAGAAATAACGCAAATCTATAATAATAATATTATTTAAACTTCCGTAGAAAATTTCTCCAGTTCAAACCCTCGTCTAAGGTGGCTAATTGTATACAGGTGTCCGTAATATGTATTGAAAATAAATCGCGAATGAATATTGGAAACAAATTGATGTCGTCGTCATAAAACAAAAAAAGGAAAAAAATTAAGTTAAAATCGATACAAATTTGCTACTACAAGAAAATGTTGTCAACTCCATTCGAGAACAGCCTGTATTTCGGGTATTATGATGTACTTCGATAGTAAGACAAAAAAGGTTAATACTTAATCTGAAAGAGTCCAATCAAGGTATTCATTACCACCTCAACGCAATTTCCACCCAGATATATGAGCATAATATCCGTCAAAATATACAGGGTGATCCATAAAGCAGTTTTATATCAATACTATGATTTAAATGTATAAACAAAAAAGATTTTTTTGTAACATACTGTTTTTATTTGTTTTGTTGTAACAATAACAAAATTATATACAGGGTATTTATAAATTGATTGTCGATTTCAATTATTTTATTTGTTTTTAAATCATGCAAATTAAAATTGGATCAGCCTGTATACCTTTTAAGCAGTCCATTATCTACAATTTTCAATCCGTTTATTGTAATTGTAAGAAATTTTCAGACTTACGTGCTTCGTTATCTCTATCTTCCATGTGTTTTAATTGTTATTTAATGCTTTTATTAACGCAAAAAGGACGCACAAAATTGTGAGAATTTATCTCTTCGTATATAGTTTTTTTTTTTTTTTTTTTTATCTAAAACTGGTTCTAATTCTTCATGTTGTCAAAAATGCCATACATTTAGACGTACTTTTATTGATTGGAAATATTTGTGTTAAAAATCTTTTCATTTCCCCTAAAAAAAAAAAAAGTTTTTGACATGGTTTTGTGTAATATTTTTGTAATTTTATTCATGCTGTTATTAAAAATAATGCAATTATTTCCCCCCCTGTTTATTTATAATAATATTATATATATATAAAAAAAAGATAAAATAATATATATTTATAGTTTTCTAAATGGTGATATCAAGGCATTTAAAGAAAAATAAATTGCCTGAGAATATATAATATAAAATACTATATTATATTGTAATATATATATATGATAATGTAGCTGTTATTTTTTAAGTGTTTATATATATAAAAAATAAAATAAAGAAAAAATAAAATGCATTATTTCAAACTAATGAATAATATTTTCTCCACGATGTGTTATTATCAACAATAATAAATGTTAGTCTCGTTCTATTTCACTTAAAGTAATTTAATTTAAATTTGCTGTGAGAAATCATTGCTAAAAAGCGACCATTTTGCGAGTTTCGTTCAATCGATGGAAGACTGAAAAATATAATAATATTAATGTAAATGAACTTTCTTCAGGTGATTTTCAAGTGAACCTGTATTAATGGATTAATAAGAATGATTTTTATTTTCATGTTATTTTTTTTTTTTTCTTGGTAAGTGTATCAATCATTATATTTACTACTCTAAACGACTACTGTAAGTTTAGGCTTCCGTTCATCTGCTATTTATTTTTCCTTTTGTACATATGAACCTGTACAGTATATAAATGTATCTACTTTTTGTGAATAAAATTATTATTATATAAAAAAATGATTTTGTTTTTCTTTACCTTCATTGTAGAATATAAAAGTATTATTCGAAGATGAATAATTCATACCTATATATTTTTTAATATATTCTAAATTCAAATTTCCCGCATTTGTACAAGCCAAGTTGGTAAAGCGGAATTCTACATGTATCCTCGCGAGAAGAGACGTGGTAAGTAAAGTATAAAAATCTGTATTTTTGTTTTTTTGTCATCGCTTTTTGTTTGATTTCACACAATTATTTTTCACTTGGGGTGTGGGGACTCTCGGCTTCCCGTCGATTGCTGTGCATGACCCTATATATTGAGGTCAGCGTTGCCAGATCTGGCACCTTTGTTTATAAACGGGCGTAGAAAATATCTTGGCCGGCGCTGGCGGACAATTTAGGCGCATTTAGATAAAGAAAAATACTATTACTTATTTTTAATTTTATATATATGGTATTTTAAATAGTGGTGCCATCTATTGGTCGTTTTGGTTACATACAGAGAAAGGATGTATAGAGAAAAAGCGCTCCTTAAACCTGCCAATACGCAAAATTAAAGCCAACATGTAAAAAGAGATACCTATATAATAGTACTCATATCTGCGCAAAATGCAGAAAGTAAACACATGTTATCACGCTATACCTTTAGTTGATACTTACTATAAACAGTTAACTTATTAGGACGCCTCTACACGGTGGGTTGTGAACTAAACGTGTTCCTTTTGTATGTGCAGTTTGAAACAGTTGAAAATTCATATCGCAACGCAACGGGTTTTAAGTAAATAACCTCAAATAAACCCTCGGTGTATTTTTTATGGTTTTTATGCGTGTCTACCTTTCAGTACATAAAATTGTTAGATTTAAATTGGAAAAATTTTCTAAATGAAGACGAGCTTCATGACACATAAATTTTGGGCAATTGCTTGACATACAAAAGATGCTAGGGGCAATTATTATGCGTTTAGAGAAACCGCTAATTTTATATTAACCGTACTCTCGTTACCAATGTCAAATGCAACGGTAGAAAGGGTGTTTAGCACCATAAATACTATCAAATACAAAATCCGAAAAAGGCTTAGTTTTGAAATGCTAAATGCTATATTAAGAATTCGAACAACTTCATACAGGAATTGTTTATTCCTGCCTACTTCAAATATGTTAATAAAATCTAATAGTGACATTTATGTGAAAAATAAAAATTGTAATAACAATAATTAAGAAGATGAAGCATTTGAAATCATAGATTATGATACCTACCCTGTATATCTCAAATAATTTGTATATATCGTTGAGTGAAAGAATATAATAAAATATCCAACTTGTCACTTTGCATTGCAATGAAACTTAACGCGCCATCTACATGTTGGAACCAACAAAATGACAAAGTTCCATTACCACTTTATGCGCCATCTGTCGACCATCCTGTCGCACCTATACATAGTTGTATAACTATAGTATATATGTATAAACAAGGATGAGATATATTAAAAATCAGTAATTAGTTCATTGTGTCATCTTTTTCCTGTCTCTATTTAATTTTGGCGCATTCTGCGTTTTTTTGAAACAAAGTTTGAGGCGATCGTATTTCGAAATCTTGGAAACACTGGCGCCATCTCCTATTCAATACATTTGACAGGGAGTAGTGAAAAAATTGTAAAGGGTTAAGAATGTTAAGAATCATTAAGAATTTAGCCATAATTCACGAACATAACCTTTAATCATATAAACAGCTGTACATCACTCAAATGAGAGCGAGTGAAGCCGATTCAATTTCTGCTGCCACCTTTTTTTTTTTATTTAAACAACTCTTTCATCCGAAACAAACCGAGAGACAGGATTAATTCAAACAAGAAATATAAAAAATAAAATCAATAAACTTTATTAGATAGAAAAATCTCTTATCCTCTATACAAACAGAGCATATTTTTGCAATTGTACTTGACCTATGATTTTGATTCTGCAACATAAAAATAAACAAACGAAACGGCTACATCCTACAAACGGAGTAATAATGATATCTTTATTATCGTAATTATATTAAAAAATATAATATGTCACTCTAGTTGAACACAATTCGATTTCACGAATGAAAAATAAAGTCCACGGTTATGGTAAACCAAACACAAATTCGATCGAAAATTAAAATGGAAACGAAACAGAGAAGACCTCCTGTAATGACAGAAAGTTTGCTGGTCGACTAAATTCTATTCTAATTTAATCGACCAGCAAACTTTCTGTCATTATAGGAAACAGATGATCCGTTCTCAAATCACCATAGCCATCGTCAATGATTTGCTCTCCGACGTCAGAATCATCGTTGTCTCTTTTCAGTAGTACATCTAGCATGGAATGCGAGACGTGCATTATTTCAGCGTCAAAGATTTGACAGAGGAAATGAGATTCGAAGTATTCTTTGGCCTCGGTGGAATCATTGTTTTGCCGCGGTTTAACATTGTATAATCTGCATAATACGGCTTGGAATGGTAAATGCAGGAATTCGGGATTCATCAGTCTCAAATCGGATACAGTTGTATCGACGGTATCGCCCAGATCGACAAAGAAAACTTGCACCGTCTCTTCACGATTATGCGGATGGTGATAGCGATCTCGTACCATCGCTCGGTACCAGTGATCGTTCCAATTTTTTGCTATAACTAATTCGCCTGGAGCCGGTGGGACCTCCAAGGGTTTATATTTTGATATATTTTCGCGAATGTTCATTGTTTTTATCACACCGTTTAAACCTGCGAAGCAACAGTTGAAGAATCGAGTAAATTTCGGTTTTTATCTGCACTTACTTTCCGATTGAACATTTATAATACAGCCGTAGAAAGTGTTGACGGATACAACATTTGTGATACGTAACTTAATTTTTGATCCAACTTCCGGCAGTTCTAATTCGTTGAAAGCTGAAATGTAAACACTTTGCTTATCTGTAGTGACACCGTCTAGAAACACAAAAAAAAAAATGGTCAGTGCCACTTTTATCTTAAATTCAATGCATGGTAATAGCAAGAATAGACATCAAAGTTTAGTGATTGTTTCAGCACTGATTAAATTTTTAGGAAACTTGGGATATATTATGTATTAAGAGAAACAAAAACTTCATAAAGCTGTACCTCCAAAACCATTGGAAGTATAAAAATCGTATTGGATCCCGACTAAATCTGCTTTAAAAAAAGACAAGAATATTATTTTTTACGGAAATATTTGGGAAAAACAAGATGAAATCAACAATTTTGGAAAATTTCATAAAATTTCTTCAGAAATTGTTCTGAATCCAAATTGCAGTAATTTTATCTAAATATAATTTTATTCTATCAAAGTTACCTTTTAATTAAGGAAATACAAAAAAAACAACACGCAGTTTTGGAGAATTTTGGCAAAATATTAGTATCTACGTATATCTCCAAAACTCCCAGAAGTCGAAAAATAGTTTTTTGATCCAAATTACAGCATAGATATTTTGGGGAAAACGAAAAGATATTTATAATTTTGGCAAATTTCGCCAAACTTCTCCAACTTCTAAAAAAGTATATAGTGTTGAAAAATAGTTCCGATTCCAAATTGCAGTAACTTTATTTTAATTTAGAAAATCCAAAAATATTTTTGTCAAAGGTACGTTTTAAGAGATGTTTAGGAAATCAAAAAAATACGCACTTTTGGAGAATTTAGCCAAAATTTATGGATCTGTAACAAAAATATTTTTGTTTGTCAAAGGTACCTTTTAAGAGATCATTAGGAAATACAAAAATATATATGCAGTTTTGGTAAATTTCACAAAACTTTATAAAGCAGTATGTCCAAAACTACTGGAAGAGTGGAGAAATCATTTTTGGTCCAGATTACAGTACATTTAATCTATTTTAAAAATGGCAAAATTCTATCGACAATCTTCATAGTGCTGTAGATCTTTAAACATTGAAAGTAGAAAAATCGTTTTGAATCCAAATTTAATCTACTTTCGAAAACGGTCATTCAAGAGATATTTGCGGAAAAAAGAACCTTCGGTTTTAGAAAATCGAAGAAAACTGAACTGGTAAAATTATTAGTAGTAGAAAAACAAGTCTCAACCCAATTTGTAGCAAATTTAATCTACATTTATGATAATTTTTATATTTGGGCAAACATTTTAGGGACTTGAAAACTACAATAATACATACAATGACACATAATTTTCTACTAATCGACCAAACTATGTTTGTGATACATACCTTTTCGTAAAATTTCATGTTCCAGCTTGCACCGTCTTCCTTTAAAACAGGTACCATCTGGGCGAACGTTTTTGCAAATCCTGGCTTCGTCTCTGGCCCTATAACCCACCATGGCTTGATCGATGTTGCTATATTCCTGCGGATTATCCAACTGTTCTAATCTTTCTTCAACGGTCATGTTCGATGTGACACCAGCCATGCCTTTTTCGGGGAAGAGAACGGACAACGATTAGAAAAGTAATTTTGAGTGGAAAGGTCGCTGATTTACCTTGAGCGGTTTTGATCTGATTCAGAAAGAAGCCGTCTTTGAACATCGTGAGGGGGTCTTGAAAGATTTCGACGGCTAAACCCTTATCCAGCATCTGTTGACCGAATGTCTCACCAGATGCGTTCTTGGAGTCGGCGTACGTAAGATCAATGGCCCATGATGTTCTGGAAAGACCTCCATTTTAGGGAATTTTTTTTTTTTTGTTTTAGAATAATTAAAATTGAAGTAGAAACCACAGCTAAAGTAGATGTTAGAATAGATATGATGAATCATGGAAAACTCGGGAAGAGTTTATATAGGAGATTATTATGAAAATATAAAGAGATTATTATTGGAAGAAATGAATAACACATAGAATAGGTAATAAAAACTATAACGAAAGAAGAGATTAGATAAATTAAGATACCCCCAGGGATTTAGAACAGGAAAACCTTGCATAGATCTAATAAAAATAAGCATTAGAAAATATCAAGCGGTTCCTTGCGTCTTTGCTTTATAAACTTAAAAAAAGCGAAATATAAAAGGTAATAAGTTGGCGCCCAGCGTGGGACAAACACATTTTTTATTCCTGAATGAAGAAGGTAAAAAAGTTCGACTTTTAATAAGTTCTCAATAGATATAAATTCTATATACTATGTATTATTGCAAATCACCTACTTTTAAGTATTTTTTATTGGGCGCCATATTGCTAGACATTATCTTTGGTGAAGAAAAACAAATAAAGAGAAATAACGAATCGACGAATCAGAGAATAAGTAGTGGTAGTACTCGGAAGTAAACACGAAAGTAAAATGGGTTATGATTTATGATTAGGGTTACAAAACGATGGGTTATTATCTAGGCACCGAAATTTAGAGTTAAGGATCGTTAAAATGATATATGTCTACATTTACCACGAAAAGTAATAAAATCTACTCAATTTTCAGGCATTAAAAGAGGATATAAAAACGGTTAAAATACGGATATTTTTGTTCGTAGTTTCGGAGAATTTCACCAAACGTTTCTAAAGCTGCATCTCTATTAGACGTAGGGAAATTACAGCAAATTTAATCTATTTTGAAAACGCAAGATCTTTTTTTTGCCAAGAAGATGTTTAAGAACAACAAAAAGATTCAATTTTGGCAAATTTTGCCCATCTTCTCCAAGGTATTCACAATTACTAATTTATAATTACTTGAAAAACTTTATGAAAAAGCGAAATTATCGGTAATAAATTAGCGCCCAACGTGGGGCATATACCCCTCTATATCCCACGTTGGGCGCGAGTTTATTTCTGAATAAAGGTAAATTTTTGTTAGAGTTAAAGATAGTCAGGATATTGTCACTGGAAATAAATGATTCTAGCTTAAGTGGTCCATAGTGGCAGATTCCCCAAGGAAATTACAACGGTCAAAGAGTCTTTCCGACCCGGTTCTGAAGCCAAAGCCGTTTAAATGGAATATAATGTTTAAATGGAATATAATCTTGCCAAAGTCTTGAGGCAAAAACAAACCAAAACAGTGGGAAATCTTATCAAAGACTCAATCAAGGTATTTTAGAATCTTGAATTCAGGCTCTTTTTTAGATATACACTTCGAATTTAGTGGCCAAAATGATAACAAATCTATTGGATGAATAATCCTAAGACATACAATAATGAAAGGAGAAGTATACAGGAACAAAAAGCCTAACCAGAAATAAATAAGAATAGAACCAAAGATACTTACCCACATTTCTCTGCATAAACAACTTTGTAGATGCAGTCGCTATTCTCCGAGAACAATTGATGGAAGAAATCGTAGGATTCCTTCGGCCAGGTCTCTAACAAACTGTTTTTAGTCGAACCAGGAGGGTACAACTATAAATGACAACGTCATCGATAAATACTTAATATAGACTCTGTATATTTTTAAAAATATTTTGGGGGCCATACAGATGAACTTGGATTATTCATTTGTTGATGAATTCAGATGTTTTAAATATTAAGGTGCATGTCTGAAAAGTATTTTGCATTGTATCGGACATTTTTTTTTTAAATATAACATCATTTTATTTTCGTTGAGTTCATCTGCAGGGCCCTATATTGCCCTATATTTTTTTTTATTTACCCAAGCTAAATGGCACCTAATCGCCAATTGGGGTATGTAGCAGAATTCTTCGGATAACTCCCTCAAATTCTCGTAGGATGTATTGCAAGTGTGCCCGTAATCCACCAGGTAAACAGTGACCATTTTATCTGGGTATGCTCTAGTTAGCTGTAATCGACGAACAGATCACAAATGATTCGAATGATATTTGAAAATATGAATCGTTTGAATGATCATTCGAATGATAAGTCGATTAGTGAGTGATCATTCGAAAAAATTCATGTAAAAAAATGTTTTTATAAGACAATTATTTTTTTTACTCCTGTTACATAAAAAAATAATAATTTCGACATTTAAAACATTACTAGCACTGGTCCGCTTCAATGCTGTTACAAAAATATTTAATTACTCAGAAAAAAGAATTAAAAAAAGCAAATTAATTTCTTTCTCCACCCATGTTGTCAAAAAATTAATTATCTCTATTATTAAAAAAAAAACAAGACGTTATTTCTATCCTACTATAGAAAAAAACATAATTTCGTCATTTTAAAACTATCACTAATAGCGACTTACCATCTCCAATCTCCAATTCGTAACAGCAACCCTATACCAACTCCCGTAGTTCTCTAAGTAGCAAACACATTCTGAACCCAAAGCTTCTCTGGCCGACTTTTTATCCTTGTAAGGACACCCCGTCTCTTTAAATATTTCTTCCAATTGATACGCCATCCTAAATAAAAATAATACATAATCGCAGGTCAACAATCTGACTTTTAAGGAATTCAATTTGACTTACGTATCGACTAGAGCCACATTCTCATCTAAATGATTGATATAGAACTCCGAAGGATTGATAACACGTGATACCAAACAATCTAAATTTATGTATGGCTCTGGGGGATCCTGGAAACCTGTAAGAAAATCTAGTTGAAAAACTCCCCATATTTCATCTTTACAACGTTTATTTAAACCCAATCTATCTCTGCTCCTGCTGGAAGTTGTGGAGTTCGTTTCTGCGGCCTGTTTCTTTTTGCGTTTCTTATCTTTGATCTTGTTATTCGATGTCGAACTACTGGATTCGGGACAAGTTAAATATATTTCGTTGCTGCCGAAAGTTTTATTCGACGGTCGGAATGATAAATCAGGAATGTCTGGTCTCTAACAAAAAACGATTATCAATGACTGTGCTCAATCAAGTTTATTTTTCTTTTTTACTTTTATTGATTAAATTTTTCAATAAACGGTTTATTCATGAAAAATGTACGTTAATTAAACCCCGTCCTCATAGGGACACAAAACACTAATGCTTTTTTATATATAAAATAAAATTAGATATAATTTCGTCTTTAAAGAACAACGAATTTAATACACATCTGATTTATGGATATTTTCAAGGAAACAACTAGTATATCAGATAAATTAAACAGTCTATATTAAAATAAAAATTCCAAAAACATTTATAAATCGTGATTCAAACAAAAACAGTAAAATCAACTTTTTTAACAAGGAAAAAATCAAATTCTACCAGATTGTAGTTAAAAAAAAAGTGTTTACCTGAATATTCTGCAAGAAACGATCCCGTCTTGTCATTAATTTCTTCGATTTTAACTTCTCATGAATCGTCTTGCTTTTCCCATCTTTATTCAAACTCACATCTTCTGAACTGCTAACGTCGGCTGATGATTTTTCCTTGCCCTTGTTCCAAGTTGTACTGGAAGCGTCGGAACTGCTGTCATTCGGAGCTGCAGCAGTCTTCAACTTTTCTTTTTCTGGCAATACCGCTGTTAACTTATCAGTGTTAATATTACACGCAATTTCTTTAAGCTCTTCAGGGGATTTACTGCAAGACGCGGTAAAAATTTGTTCTTTTTGTTTTTCATCATCGTTACTGATGATTTCTATAATCTTATCTTGTTTCACCTCCTCAGCATTCGATAATTCATCTTTAAATAAAATTTATGAAGTTATGATCTGTTTGATTAGTATAGTCGGTATAAAGCTTATGTGAAATATGTAGATATATTGTAGTCAAACCTTCAATTGTATAAGAAACTTTGATTTATTCTGTTTAACCTCGAAATATTCAAAACAATATATCAGCTTAACCTCATCAAGCAAAACTTGTCAAATCTTTTAGTGTAGGAAATTTTGACTTATAATATGTAATCTTCTGATTTTTAAAATATCATTTTATAAACCAATTTCTCTTAGGTCCAATAAACTAATTCAAGCTTACCTTTAAGAGTTCCTTCATCCGATAAGAAAAGTTTGTTAGGTACACTACTGTCAGATGCACACGTTTTCAAAGAACACGATGTACTGCTCCTGCTATTCAACTCACGGATCGTCAATAAGCTATTATCTGGGATGGGTGCAGGTAATTCCTTCAGAAAAACCTCCAAATCCATACCCATCTCGAGCAATTTCTGCAAAACGGTCGATTGAAATTGTATCACATCCAATAGGTATTTCTTGTGAGTCGTTACGTCTTTATCTGTGATACTCGCGAGATCGTCAACCACTTCGTCATTCTGAAAAAGTAATCGAAGATTTTGTACTAACGTGAAAAACATCCGGCGCCTTATAATTACCTTTACTAAAATATTGGTTAAGCGTAACTTAACTACCTCACATTCTTCTTTTAATTGTTCCGAATTCTTAACGATTTTCGTTTTTATCCTATCCATCGTAATTTTAAATATTTTACGTGTGTGTAAAGTGAGAGCATGAAACACGCAGAGAAATTTTCAAAGCACTTTGACAAACAAAAAACAAAAACGACCATAGATACTAAAGGAACATTGAATGAAAAGGACGTATAACCATGTTAATGATTTTTATAAATAGTTTTATAAAATATTTCTTTTTAATTTATTACCCACAGTTATTGCGGGTAATGTAAAAATAGGAAATTGTTATGACGAAAAAATTCTCACATTGTATTTACAAAAATTTATTTTAGAAATTTACAAAATTACTCCGAAAGGTGGCGACAACATCAATAAAATTGACGTGTCTGTCAGTGATTTATTCATCTGTGAATTCTGTGATTCCAGTGATGTCAAAATGGTGAATGTCATCAAAGGAGTTTTGGTTCAATGGTATTTAAAACTCGTTTTTTCATTATTTAATTGATATCAAATTGTCTTTTTCAGCGATCCTGCTATGAAACAGTTCTTATTACATCTAGATGAAACTAATAAATTGGGGAAAAAGTTCATAATTCAAGATCTAGACGACAGCCACTTGTTCGTATCCTCTGATATTGTTGAAAGTTTGCAATCGAAAATCGACGATTTGATGGACCAAATCAGTTTTCCGATCAATGATAAAGATAAATAAGGGAATAAAGGCATTCTCATTTCTGTTGGGCGTATTCTCCAAGAAATTAAATAAAATATAACGGGGAAGACAGTACAATAACCTCATAATAAACGTATGTAAAAGTGAGATAGGAGATATACATAAAGTTACACCTAAACAAATATTAAAAAGAACAATTTTCTAACCTATAAATTAGTATCCAATTCGATTTTTAAAACCAATTATTCGATATCTTCAAATTTTTCTATCAACATCGCAACAATGCCGAATACCAAACCAATTTTGCGAGGTTCAGCAAGATTTACGGAAGGTGAAAAACGAAGGATTGTCGATGAATCTGCAAGAAGACGCCGCCACAAGAAACTTCTGGAAAGTCTCGAGACCGACAACTTTCACGATGATCCCCATGCCGACTTGGTTATGAGTAAGAAGGTGCCAAAATTCGACGATGCAATAGAATCGCGGACCAGAAGCAAAAAGAAAGAACGCAACCCCGAGTATTACCAATTGAAATATCGAAAGACCTTCCAGCAGTTGGTCGAAGAAGACAGGAAGGACGCCGAAGAGAATAATCGCATGTCTTATGCGGATATAGCAGCTGAGGACTCTCAATTCCCTCCTTTGTCGTTTTGTGCAGTTTGTGGGTTTTATAGCAATTATATTTGTGTGTCCTGCGGTACCAAATTGTGTAATAATAAGTGCCTTGAAACGCATTATGATACGAGATGTTTAAAGTGGACTGTGTAAAGTTTGGAATTGATAAAAGCAACATATTTTGGTTTTTTATAATTTGTGATTTTTAAATGCAGTTTTATTTAAATAAAAACTATTTATAGAAAAAATAAAGTTTACTTATTTGTTCAGTGATTCAAAAAGAAATATTTTAAGTCGAATAATAATTACAAGTCCAATAATTTTGTATTTTAAAGTATTTATTGTACTGCCATCTGTAGAAAATTTTACTAAATAAAATATAAAACGACCTGTAATACGAATTACTATAAAGTGTGAGAATATCAAAATGATTTTATTTAAATAGTGGTTATAAATAAAAAATGGGCTAAAGAAAATATAAATAAGTAATTCAAGGTCAATCATAGAGAAACGTAATTTTGTATTTCATATATAATATATATTACAATATGCTGCTCAAATCTTTTATTAACTGTAATATGAAGAAACCTGTAATACAAATCATTTTAAAATATCATCCCGAACATATTAAACAGATGGCAGCACACGCATCTTGTTTGTGATTTTAAATGCGAAAACTGAAAGGTAATTATAAAAAAATAAAAAACAATCAATATGCCACTAGCTGTGCTCAGTTTTTAAAATATGAAGCGGTCTGTAATGGAAATTACTCTAAAATATCATCCACATAAATAAGTTTGGAAAAGTAAAATAAAGAGTAATTTTATTTTGCATGATGTACTGCCATCTGTGCGCAATTTTTATTAACTATTTTGTGAAGCGATCTGTAATACGAATGTACTTTATAAAATATCTAAAATGCAAGAGCATTGTAAGAGAAAATTGAAACGTGTAAATCAATTTTATTTAGTAACAACAGTATAAAATTAATTAAAGTTTACGGTACGAAATAGAATATTTTTCGGAAGCAACATTTCATCTGCTGACCTTATTCTGGTTGGTTCCTGGACAATGGTTGTAAAAAAAGGACAGTGTGTAATGTCTATATATCTTTAAACTATAAATGAGAAACAAACAGTAAGAATAACTAAATTATAATAAAAACCATATGAAAATATTTATTTTAGAATCGTGACATATCAAATAAGTGTTAAAAAGTTTGTACAAAAACATAATTAAGTGCGATTTGATTTTAAAGAATTGCAAAATCTGTCTGCCACCTAATTGGCATAAAAATTAAACACAATTGAAGGTCGCTTGTAATGATAAAGTGATAAATGTTAAAGGAGAAGAACAAACTATACAATTTTGTTTGTTAATTTCCATTATGCCGAGTGTCCCTCGCAAGGTGGATAAATTTATGTATTCCTAGTAATTGTCTAATAAATATATATTTATTTAGATCCACTAATCTTACCTATTTATGTATGTATATATAATACAGTAATGAAGAACTTAAATCCAAATAGGGGCAAATTCTATATCCAATGTTTATCATCTGCGGTAATTGGTTTAATTGATTGACTTTTATTAATATTATTATTAATTATATGTGACAATCAGAATTAATCATTAATAACCTATGATAAAAATCTCCAACTATTTACCAGAGCAGCAAATGAAATTTATTTAGGTAAATATTTTTCGGGAATTAATCAAAAGTAATTACGGGATACTTAAATTTCACCAAATTTATTATTATTATCTTCAATTTTATCAAGGACATAACAAATATTAATCCGCTTTCCAATAAACATTTCACATGGAACAAACAGGAAATTGTATAGATCAACAAATAAAAGCAATTCTGCCCTTAACAGAGGCAAACAAACAAATAAAACAATCCGAAAAAAGGCCATCATCAATAATATCATACTATCTCCTTCCTTTTCCTTCAGAAAGCGTTCATCGTGTCTTAATGTATTGTATTGTTCGGTGTACACAATTTCACGAAATGAAAGAATCCATTCGTCATATTACAAGACACGACACACCAGAATGACTTGTTGTTGCGTTGAAATAAAAACAGAAAGATTGAAGATATAAAAGGAAAAGAGAGAGAGAGACAAAATAACGAGGCATGAAACTCAATTATAGCATTAAAGAGAACAGGGGATATATCCGTCAAAAATTGCAGGTTATATTCCGCTTTTTTTTCCATCCTTATAATTATCATTATCATTAGAAATTCTAACCGGCAGATTGGCATTTTGAATGCATGTAATGTGAGTGAGTATCTTGTACATAAACACAACACATAACGCCGAAATATAAACGAAAACATCGGCGCTTTTGATAAGCGAAATACGTCCATATAGAGTTGACAAAGAAATCCAGTAAAACTATCGATAAAAGTCGACGGGAGGTTTGCGTGTTCCAACTCCGTACGGTACAGAGTGAGCTGTACGAATCAAGAACGCTCATACGTGGCGCTTGCGTCCTTTTTCACTTCCGTGTGTCGATTTCCTTTGTTCAACTAGGAAGTCGGAAGGAAAATCGCTGAAAGTACACGCAATTCTCCGATAAAATCTATCGGTGTTTCTCTGAAAACGTTTAGAAATTAAGATATGTAGTGTTTTTCGCGTTAAAATTACGTATTTTAAGCGATTTCCTCGTATTTCACGGTTATGAGGAACCCGGTTCGCGACGAGGATAGTCCTATATCATCGTAGCGTTCGCCTAACTTCAACCAAGATCGTTACAGCTGATTTTGACGGCTGTTGCCAGGCCGAGGGTTTCCAATACGAACGGCGCTTCCTGATTGGCTAGCGGAAAACCAGTACGAAGCAATCAGCTGATCCAACTGGCCGCTCTTTGTATTCGTTTAGCGACAGTTGGGTTCTGGCTGCGGATGGTGCTGGAGCGTTGGTGAGGGCGCTCTAGACAAAACGCCGGTTATTTTACTAACAGGAAGATCCGTCTACGTTTCAATCATATAAGTCCTGTAAATATAAGTATAATTTATCATATTAAAAGAAAAATGTACCATCATTGATTCGTAAATATTTCGATTAATTTAAAAAAAAATATACACCGTTGATATTTTGACGGATCAGCTGTCGAAATGTTCCGTAACGGTTTTCAAGAGGAGAAGACAGAGCCGGACTCGAAGTTGCAGGCGGTCTTTTGCAAGTTGACCGGCGTTTTACCGAGGGCCGGCGAATTTGGGGCCGGTGTCAGTCAAAAAACGATGTCTTCCGAAATTATTGAATCGGTTTTGGCCGATTCACCGATTCCATTACCGCAAAGTAAGTAAAAAAAAGTTGGTTATACGGTTATTTTAGAGTTGACATAACTGTATTTTAGTTTGAAGTTTAATCTTGTACTCCTACAGTTAAGAGAGACCTTGTAAAATAGGTACATATTAAATGTAGGTACCTAATATGGTAAAAAAATTATTTGCCCTAATGATATGAAACTTTCTTTTATTGGTACATGCTGGATCAGTTATTTATGACTATTGCTTACTAAGCACTTCCGGTTCTATACCAGAAATGGTATAAATTTAAAATTTATCTACTTAGATACACAATAATCCAATACCTATTATTATGTCATGTTTTTAATTTTTCACTTTTAATAATATGAATAAATATTACATTGTGAATATAACCAATTTTCCTTAAGTCATGTATAAATAAATCGTCGAGTTTAAAAAGTTATTTTTATATAGGTATCTAGAAAATGCCACAGAGATTGTTTATACAAATACTATTAAATCATAATTAAAATTATATTTCCTACATTAAAATGAAAACAATATAAAATATTTATGATGACCTTGTACAGGTGGTCCCACCGAAGACTGGCTCTTTGATTACAGCTGTATTTGTTATTTTAGAAAGAAACCTTTTTTTACAAGAATATTATAGAATCCAATGCTGCATCACCTGAAAATATTTTTGACTATACAGAGTGTCCCAGAAGTAAGCAAACGTATGCTTACTTCGTTATTTTAAATGGAACAGCCTATATATTATTTCATTTTTAAATTCTACGTAGAAAAATAATATGCCTTCATATAAGGATTTAATAGCTTTAATAATCCTTGAACAAAAAAAAAAAAGAAAAAAAAAACGGAATTTTTCGAGTTATTTTATGTTGTTTTTTTTGCAGCTAAACCCCTATTAAATTTAATGTATAAAATACCAGAATTTATTCTTATGCCCAATAAAAACGATAAAAAAAGATTTTTTTGTTAATTTTTCAAACTAGGCAATTTCGCATTCAAAAATAGAAATATAAACATTCCAGAAAAATACATTGATTGTACCTAATTATATGCCCTCCTTTCACTTTGAAGCAATTTAAATTTCCTGCCGTGTTCAAGTCTAAAGAAATCGTGGTTCAGTTCATTCATTAGGTAGGTATAATATTATCACAAAATTGCATTTCTAATAGATCAACTGTATTGCCATCTGCTATTTGTATATTACTCATTCTGATTATGCAAACGTAGATTTTATTTGGTATTTCAACTGTTTTTGTCTTCCTCATTCATTTTAAATTTCCCGCCAAACACTTAATGCCATCAACACGCTTTAAAAATATATATAGATACCTACACCAACCTCGTTTGTATTTGTTTAAGGAAAGTTTCTAACCTAATTTTCTAACTCGGACGGTCATTTTTCAAATAGATTTTCTCCAGTGGATATGCCATAATTACTTTAAACACTTATTATAGACTTATTAAAATAAGGAAAAAAGGAAATCATAATATCACTATAACATAGTTACTGGTATGTCTGTGCTACCACACCTTGGTTTAAATAAACTATGGTATATTTATGCGATATAAGCATATGCTTTCTCTTCAAAAGGGTTTTCGTTATCTCATTTATTACGCTGGTGTAGTATAATTGTATTTATTTATTCATTTGTCTAAAGAGAATAAACAAACACGCTTTCTTAACGAAAATAAGAAGTCAATTAGACGAGGAAATTGAATTAACAATTATTCAGATATCAGTTAAAAAACGGTTTAAAGAATAATGAAAATATACTTGTTTATATAACTTATATAAATTTACAATTCATATGATTAAAAAAAATTGCTGATGCTATTAAACTAACGGTAAAAGAAACTATATTAATAAGGTCCAAGATAGTGATATGTAATATTTAATATGAGATTCTGTGATAAGTCAAAAGAAAGAATATGAGTACTTTTACATTTTTAGTAGTAGAATCTGCAGTGATAAAAACTTTTGTGTAAAATTACACATTTGTTTTAGTTACTAGAGTACCTACCAGACAAAGTTTCTGTAATATTTTTTACACTTGCGTAATGTAATATGGGAAAAACTGTGAAATCATTGATGTTGATGTTACTAAAAAGTAGCAATATCTCACGAATTATAGCAGATAATTTAGTGATATTTGGTACACGATTGAAGGATGTCATTATAAATACATCCCACTAACGAAAATTCTACATTTTTCCAACAGATTTTAAAAAATATGGGAAAAAGTGTGAAATCGTTGAATATGGTGATGTTACTAAAAAGTAGCAATATCTCACGATTATTATACCCTTGATTCTATCTTTAAATAATAAAAGATGTAAACGGCGACCAGGGAAGCAGTCTTTATTTTCTAAATGACAATTTGTTCATTTATTGCAACTGTGAACAAGCCTTATGAAATAGGAACATAAATTTATCTGAACCTACTTACAGTTAAAATTAAAGTAAGTCTTATAAACAAGTAACAATTGTTATGTTGATAAATCACATTTACTTTTTCTCCCACAACTACCAATGTCCTTAAAAAATGGCGGGTAATAAATAAATACTTACCTCCCGAACAATTTTATATAGCCCTGTCGACAAGCCAGCACTGATATATTTTATATAACTTTTATAAAATATTTTACGTAGAAACTTTTGATGGTAAAATATCTTTTATAAAAGAAGTTTTAGTAAAATTTTTAAGTACCTTTTATACTGTAATATACGCCTAAGAATACGATTCTCCAAGCAATATTGCGTATGTATACACTTGCTGTTAATACTTACGTCTTGTTAAATCGCTATATAGTACTTGTGTAGTATCTCTGAACGTTCTTCCAACGCCCATACAACGGGGCACTTGCTAACGCTTTGATTTATGATGTTTATACGCCAAGAACATGGGACCTAAATGCTGGCGCAGAGCAGGGGAAGGGAGCTCACGCAAGTTGTCTTTCAGGCTTGAAATATGATATCTATTAGGAGAATGTCGAGTTGTAGAGTCATATGTTAGCCGTATGGATTTGCTGTGTGTTTGTTATGATGCTTTTGTCCTTGAATTGGCTCCGATCTCGATTGTTATATAAATGCTCTGTTTAGAATAATGTTTATTATGATATTGAAGAAGGAATAGATTAATGTTAAATGGGATAATATAGGTAGACCATGAAGAGTTCTTTATAAAAGGTAATAAGCACACGTTTGTTTATTATACAGGGGAATAAACGAACCAAGTTCTCCCTGTTGATATGAATTGACAGATTTAAGAATTTTATATAAATCACCATTTCTTTAAAGCATTTGGAAAATAATTATCAAACTCCTTACGGATCGCGAGAAGATGTGACTGTCTTTTCTATTCGTTTAAGATTTGGTTGTCCAAAAGTGCAGCTCCAAATTGCTGAATTTCACCAAGATAATAATTCCCCTTTCTCGACTTTCTTTCCAGATTGGGGTTTCGACTCATACCCAAGCTCAGAAGACGATTGCAACGCGGCAGCTATCTCAGCCTTGTCCCTACGCTTAGAATCGGAACTAAGGAGGGCTAAGCGTACCCATCTCTCCTGTGGAGAGGTCCTGCTACCCTGCGGACTCCTCCAGAGGATATCCAGGGACATAGTGGCCATGGCAGAGTCGGAACCGTGCGGGCTGCGCGGCTGCGTACTCTTTCTCAATTTTGAAGGCGAAACTGGACCGATGAGATTGAGTACCATCAAGTGCGACCCTGCTACGGTTTCCACGTTCGAGCTGTACCTCACTCTCAAGCAATCGGTGACCAGTTGGAACTCCTTCATACCGCAGTTCATCAAGTAAGTGCTTTTGGGTGATAGAATTTGCTTGGTGCAATGCTTTCATGCAAGGTTGTATAAGGAATGTGATGAATGATCTTTGCTGGAGAGATGTTGGGTCAAATGAGTTTTGGGAACTAGTTTCTATGGTTCAAAATCAGTTGCCGATTGGTTCTAACGTAATTCTTATTTTTTCTAATATCATTCATTTTTGGTAATTTTTTAAGGAAATCTTTTGGGGGTGGCTTAAAATTTGTGTTTTGCAATGCTTGATTTTGCCGTTGCTGTTCCAGGGTAGTTTTTATATTTTGGATATAGAATTCAAAACTTTCTTAAATATAATTCAATGCTCATCCATTTTTGACTATACTTTAAGAAACTACCATTGGAGATTGGTTCAAAATTTGCAAATTTAGACTAATTTAAGAAATATTTCCATAATAATTGCCAAAACGAAACTTATTGATTTTAATCTCATTTTTATGTTTTAGATATTCAATGAATTTTTTTTTCTGAAACTAATTCCGTGGCCAATAATGTTTGGCTATACTTATTTTTTAAAAAAAATTGTCATTTGTGGGGGACCTAAAATTTGCTAACATTGTTTAGTTGCAAAGTCATTTTTTTATTAGGTTCCCAGAATAAAAGTTTTTGAAATATCTCTTTTTTAATATTTATTATAAAATTATATTATAAAATTTCATCAATTTGGGGTGACTTCAAATTTACAAATTCTTAATCAAAAAGTTTTTGAAATATCTTTTTTTTAATATTTTGATTAAGAATGTATAAATTTGAAGTCACCCGAAATTGATGAAATTTTTCCTAACAATATATCCGAAATGAACCCAAAACCACATTTTTTCCAACAATAATTCTATGGTCATTAATTTTTGGTTGTATTTCAAGAAAATATCATGTTGTGGTGACTCAAAACTTGCAAATTTTGTTCAAATTATTTAAAAAGAAATATTTCAACATTGTCATTTGAGGGTGACCTAAAATTTGCAAATTTATTGGTTTGCAAAGTACTTTTTATATTTGGTTCTTGAATAAAAGTTTTTCCAACAATAATTCTATGGTCTTGCAATTCTTGGCTTTTAAAGTATATCCAAAAATGTCATTTTAGGGTGACTCAAAATTTTCTTCAAACCATTGAAAAAGACATATTTCAATAATGATTTGCAAGAAGAAATTTTTTTTGGATAGCGGTCAAATTTTTTCTAAAAATAATTTTATGATCATTAATTTTCAGCTATACTTTATATATATATATATATATATATATAAATCTTTAGGGGGTAACCCAAAATTTGCGAATTCATTTTTATATTTTCAATTCCGAATCAACATTTTACTAAAAATATTTTTATGATCCTTAATTTTTTGCAATATTTTGAGAGAATATCATTACTGGGATGATTCCAAATTTGAAGAATTTGAATGAAACTATTGTTAAAGAAATACATATTTCAATAATAATTTCCAAATGTTCAAACTTTGGGGGTGGCTCAAAATTTGGATTAAATTATTTAAATATTTTACGTATAAGACACAAAGTTACAAATTTTAATTTACTGAAGATTCCTTATACCACCTTATATTCACCACAAATTTATGTTGCTTTTCATATTGCAATATTTACAGATTATGTAGAGACAAAAAATTTTCTTTTTTGAAAAAAAAACCATTTTTCAAATACTCAATATACTATTAACCAAAGATAAAAAATTGCAAAATTTATCTTGGTTAAAACACCAGTAGGTACTTATTTTTATATTTGTATCATCGTGTGTTTCTCTCTATTTTTGCAGAAATTTAACAAGAGGTGGCACAATCATGATAAGTCCTGCTTACACTTTAAGCAAGAACAAATTATACCGGTCCTATATTGATTAAGTTAAACAAAGGGAAAAGAAAAAGAAAGGAAAGATTGAAAATTGAGTGAGAAATGAAAATTAATATTCATAAAAAAGATGTCTTGTGGAAAATTTATAAGAAAAAAAATTTACTTACTTAGCAAGTTTACAAATATGTTAAAGACTGAAGATAAACAAGAGAACCATTATCACGTTCATCACGAACTCCATTTATTATTGTAATTAAACTTTGTTTAGAACGTTTCCCTGGATTATAATTTCGTCGTTTTCAATTATATATTATCCTTTTCGCAGAAGAAGCAAGTATTAGTTAGTATCATTCGTACTAAATAAAAGAATCCGTACTATTTTATTAATGAATTCTTATGATCTGGTAAAAAAGAAAACTGTAATGAAGAGGCATTTAATTTTTAATAAAATTAACCTGAACATAGTTAGTATGTAGTGGTATCCTGCAAAAATAAAATGATTGTTTCATTTGAAATCTTAAATTTAACGGAAAAAGAAAAAAAATATATTTGTTGTAGTTAGCAGGACGAAACAAAAGATGTCGCGGTTCATTATCTTTGACTATTGACAGAATTGACTAGTCGATCTTATTTTGTTCTTATTAATTTTGTTTTTCAGAATGATTTGCTTTTAATTTCGTGGTGATAAAATATTTTTGTTATTTTTTTTATAATTATTTTGATTTCGACGATTTTTCTTTTGTTTCGCACTGTTTTCGTCCTTAAATAATAACACTAGAAGTTAAAAAAAAATCAACAAAAAAAAGCATATGGTGATAGACTTACTTGATGATTAGAACTTAAGGGTATATATTAATTGAAATAAAAAAAAATATAAATTTAATTGTAAGTACATATATATTATTAATTATCGACTGAAACACTTTGAAGGAGAAAAATTAGGTGGATATTACAAATACAATAAGAAAAAGGGCATTTCTTGTGAAACAAAAAGATATTTATTGGGACAGTTCACAACGAAATATTTACTTTTTCTGTTTTCTTAGTATTCCAACCTTTTTTATGGATCAAGTTTTCCGGCGTATATGTTTGATCCGTGATATGAATAAAAGTGATAAACTTTATTATTAATTATTTTTGTTTGTTGTGCGTGGAGTAGCTATTAATTTGTGAATTTCAAAGTATTTTTAAAAAGATTTGTACGGAATACTACGCGGGAAATAGAGTGCAGTATAAATCTATAACGTTCATAATTCAAAAACTGTACAAATCTTAATATTGCACCCCTTTCCCCGCGTACATTTCATCCCCTATGTACCTGTATCATTATTATTCACCTTTTCACTGCTTTCACCCAAACCATCAGAGTTCATCAAAATATTATCCGAATTCTTCATTTTTCAAATCGCGGATAAATAAGAAAAAAAAACTGCCAATTAGTCATTTGAATAATAAAAAAAAAAAACTACAAGAAAGTCATTTTCTTTTTTATACACTTGTATATTTAGCGTCTGATGAAGTGCCGTGTTCTTGCTGTAAGAGAATCAGAGTGAAAATGGAAAAAAAATAATACTGTTTGATTGTCGAAGATTCCTGTTTTATATAAATTGTCAAAGATTGAAGAACAAAAAAAATCGGTTTGAAATTTGCTTTTACGATGAAACATCAAGGAAATTATCACTGTGTGGCATACTGATACAATAAAATCCTTAAGTTTGACAGCTGTCAGTGTTTATTAAAATCATTAGCATTGTTATTTTCTTTTCGCAATTTCTATTTATGATTGAAATTACTGAAATATCCCAATAAGAATCCCCCATATGCAAGATTTCTTATTAAAAATAGATTGTATTTAAGAAGTATACGTACACATACGAGGCTCGCACCATAACAAGAAACTTGATTATTAAAAAAATTACTTTATGACATTGACAGCTATCAAATTTTTCCGCGCTTTTTATCTACATTTCTTGTTTTTTTTTTTTTTCATTATTGAATGCAGCTTATAAAATGGGCTTTGATGATGTTGAATATTAATATAGAATTTACGATATTTAATTAATATTCAATATTCAACATCATCAAAACCCATTTTATAAGCTGCATTCAATAATGAAAAAAAAAAAAAAACAAGAAATGTAGATAAAAAGCGCGGAAAAATTTGATAGCTGTCAATGTCATAAAGTAATTTTTTTTAATTTTGAAAGATTTTTTTCCCCACTTTTATTTTATTGTTGTATCGAAATTTTGCAATAACAATTTAACACTTCCATTTAAATGTAGGTCGTATTTAACAAGATGTCTACATACGAGGGTTGCACAATAATAATTAATTATTGTATTAGAAATTTGATTCTAAATTATATTATATTTAAAATTATAAAAATTCATTTTAGAGTGGCATTCAATTAAATATATTTATATATCAATATAGATAAAAATGTGAAGAAATTTGACAGCTGTGAATGTCAATAAAATTGTTAATTTATTATTTTTTTCGTGTTTTTACGTGATTGATTAACATATATTAATTGGTTCCTGTTCCCATTAAAATTAAGTAAATCATATTACATTATTTCAAATCGTAAAAATCCATTTCATAGGCGTCATTGAATTAAAAAAATATATAGATAAAATCTAACAAGAAATTTGACAGCTGTTAATGTCATAAAATTCTTTATGGCTTTTTTTTTAATTTTTTCGCTGCTCCGACTTGAAGAAAATACTAAATTTAGATCGGGTTTAGGAGCAGGTATACATTTAATAAAATTTAATAATCCTCTCTCCTTAATCATTATAATTGGTTATTAGGGTGAGAGTAACATAAAAAAAAAAATTAGCAGAAATTTTGACAGCTGTCAATGCCATAAAGTTTCTTCGTAATATATTATTATAATTTTGTAAATATTCTGCAATCCTCAGTCAGAATCTAATAGATAATATTTACAATTAAATGGAAATTGTTTAGTAAGATATGTATGTGTATATACGAGGGGTTGTGCGATAATAAAAAAAAAAAATAACCATTGGTTTGAAAATTGCAGTTCCGATAATAATTATTATTTAAAAGAATATTTTAGGTTGTCGCTTTTTTGGCAGGAAATGATTTAAAAGTAGAGCAATTAAAAAAAATACAAAATGACAGCTGTCAAACTTTTAAAATTGTTTCTATTGCGGCTAAAATATCTGGTTAAAGTTTACAGTTGGATAATTTCCTTATGTATCAATCATTATTAAAAAATAAACTCCACGAAATGGTAGCGAAATAGTACGCTAAGAGGAAAACAGGAATCTTTTTAATGACAATACAATATTTATTATTATAATATTAATACAAATATATAACTAATATTAATATAGTAGCATTTTGTGATATCTAATAAACAGCATATGTAGTACTATCTGATTTAATTTAACACCAACGACACATTTTCAAAATATACAGTGGTAAAATATCAAATAAATCAAAAAAAAAATACATATTTCTTGTATCTTCTCTAAAAAGAAAACAAAAAAAAAACATTTAAATACAACACATTTTAAATTTAAACATGTTGAATAAACAGTATTTTTAGATGTAGTACAAAAAATGTTGTTTCAGAACATCGGTTTCCAATTTCCGTGAAAATTTTGAAGTGATATCCAAACGTCTGGTTTATAATACAATAAAATAGGTTTTGACATATGTGGCAGCGAATATTGGATTTAGTTCAAATATTTTGGGTAGAAATCAGCTCCAAATATATCCAATATATTTATTAGATATATGAAGTTGTGCAAGGAAGTTAAAGCAGAAATTATAAATTAAAAAAAAAACATATTTGAATAATATACAGTGTGTTACGTAAAAAAATAAATATTACTTTTTCTTTGTTTTGATTAATCAAACTTAAAGTAATTTTTTAACATGTTTGGTGCTCCCTGATAATTTTCTTTATTTATTATTCTGTAATAGTCTTTTCTAATTTAAATTTCCCCACTTATCCTTTCGGAAACGCCTTGTATAATATATATTTTTAACCGTAACATTTACCAAGACAATGTTCGTGAGTCAGAATTGTCCGATTCAAAATTCGAAGGCAATAAAATCCAAAATAATATTTTTTTTGTACATGATGGAAAGGAAGTTGCTTTAGAATATTGAATCCTTTGTCTTGGTGGCACCAGTGACGCATGAACGCGGGAGGGCTGATTTTTACAATTCGATATTCGCTGGAGACTCCGTAAAATGCGACGGGCGACTTCGCTTTTGGATTTTTTTGGAAATATTTTGAGAAATTCGCGTTGGAAGCAACTTGTCAGAAATTTAGGCAGAATCTTGTGGTACTATGAACTTTCTAAGATATTTATACATACCAGTGTAATTGTGTGAATAGATACGTGTGTTTAGATACTTTTTGAGTATTAGTATATCTTTTGAGTATTTTTGTATTTGCTAGTAATTGGAGAAGGTAGCGCATTTTTTTTTCAGAATTCATCCTAATTGAAAAGAAGATATTTAAAATTTAATTTGCTGCTGGAATTCATAGAGACATACAATGTGATAATAAAACAACAATTCGTGCCATCTTGCGACGAGGAAATAAAACTGAATGACCTGCAATTTTTTTTTTGATAATTTGCTAAGTTAAACATTGGAAATTTACTTTTTTTTTATATATATAACATAAGAAGTTGGTTGTATTTAAGCCAAATAATGCATTTGAATATTAAATAAATTTTTCACTACCTTCTCCATATCAAATGCTACATACAGTATGGTTAACCACTTATAGAATAAAATTGTTTTTCATATTATCGTAGAGTTTTATGGAAAAATATTCGAACACGTCATCATATTTGAAATTAAGTATACCTTTTAGATATAGCATTTCTGCAGTGGTCATGGCTGCAGCAACGTATTCAGCGGCTGCAGCAACGTATTCAGCCTCTGCAGATGATAAAGAAACTGTAGTCTGTTTCTTTGAAAACCATGAGTTTAGCTTATTGCAATGGAAGTCTGTCTTCCTCGTTGCTTCTCTAATTTGCATCATTATATGCTAATAAATCCTTTTCTCTTTCATTTCGTTCTTATATGCGACCTGTCTTTGAGGTTTGCTTCAAGTATCTAAGGACCCTCTTCGCTGCTGTCCATAAAGTTCGTGTAGGTTTGTCTAAGTACTTACTAAGAAAAGATGTTGCGAATGCAATATCCGGTCTTGTAGTTGTTGATAGGTATGTGAGGCATCCCATCCTCAAGAATCCTATAAGGCACGTTGTGTGTTATTTTCTCCTCTGTGTAGAAATCTCTTTGTTCCGAATTCAGTTAGAATTCGATCAATATGTTTTTCTTGTTTCATTATAATTTTGCGGTTTTCTCTTGTGATTTCCATTCCTAGATATTCCTTTATTTCTTCTAAATATCTGACTTTAAATTCTTGCTCTAATTTTTCTAATATTCTTGACATGTTTCCCATTACAATTATATCATCTTTGCAATATAGGCAAAAATCATAATGCGATTCTGTAAAGCCTTCTCTTGTAACATATTTATGGAATCTTTCATTCCAACATTTTGGTGCTTGGGGCAATCCGTACAAAGCTTTAGTTAATTTTAGTACCTTTCCTTTGGGGACCTTAACACCTTCTAGTAGCACTTATAGAACTGAAAGTACTAGCTAAATTAGTGAGACTGATAAAAATGGCTTTAGACGATACAAAAGTCAAGATAAGAACCAGCGTGGGGGCAACAGAGGAATTTCAAACTGACCAAGGGGTGAGGCAGGGAGACTATTTGTCAGCAACATTGTTCAACTTGGCGCTCGATTATGTAACCCGTAAAATTAACAGAACTGAAAGTATAAGAAACAGAAGTGGTCAGATAATAGCTTATGCAGATGACCTGGTTATCATAGCTGGAAATAGAAAAACAATGAAAGAATTATATACGGAAATAGAAATCAAATATCTAGGAGTGATGGTTACGACGAATGTAGGTGAGACTGAAGGAGAAATAATGGAGAAAATACAAGCTGCGAGCAGAGCATATTACGCAAATATGAGAGTGATGCAAAATATAAGTATCTATCACTGAAGACAAAAGTAAAAGTATACAAAATGGTAATAAGACCCACCATGACATATGCGTCGGAAGTAATGGTATTAACGCAGAAGAATCAGAAGGCATTAAAAGGGCAGGAAAGGAAAATAATGAGGGCAGTATCGGCACCAGTAAAAGTAAATGAAAACGAATACAGAAGGAAAACAAACGCGGAAGTCTTGGAAGCTCTAGTAGGGAAGGATATCGTTAAAGTTATCAAGGCGCAGAGGATTCGATGGTTGGGCCATATACACAGAAAGAGGCCGGAAGCGTGTGTGCGAGCAGTAACAGAATGGAATCCGGGAGTGAAAAGAGCCAAAGGTGCGATGAGGTAGCCCAGGACATTCAGCGGACAGCAAAAAGTTGAAGGAAGCATTTTCGAAATGCTAGGTAAAAAAGTTTTACACCTGAGAATAAAGCGTTTTGTTGGAAATTAAAAAAAAAACAGCTTAAGGAAAGATTAAATTTGCCTATAGGATTAAACACAAATAAAAAAACGCATCAATGACAGAAACTTTCATAGTAGAGTAGCAAAGAAAAAGCCCATGATATCATTAAGAGATGCAAAGAAACGATTGGCATTTGCAAATCTGCACAGAAAATAAGGACGCAGCATTTTGGGAGACAGTCATTTTTAGTGACGAATCGACATTTGAATTACGGTCACGAAAGCGACGAACATTGGTATGGCGACAATCCGGCCAAGTACTGAAAAATAAAATTCGTCAAAAGTACAAAGTGAAACATGGTGGAGCCGCCGTCCTAGTATGGGGATGTTTTAGTGCACGAGGGGTGGGAAATTTCGTGTTTATTGATGGAATTTTAAATGCAAACCGTTCTGTCAACATTCTTGAAGAAAATTTGTTTGAATCTGCCGAGAAAGTGGGTCTAGCAGAAACGACGATGATCCCAAACACACAGCGAGGGCAACAAAGAATTTTCTTCAAGAACGTAGGATTAATGTGTTCGACTGGGCACCGCAAAGTCCGCACATGAATCCAATTGAACATTTATGGGACGAATTAAACAGAAGAATTCCAGAAGACGAAAAACAAAGTAAAAACACTTTTTACGAGAATGGAATAACATCCCTCTGGATACTATCTCCAAATTAATAGAAAGTATACCACGACGCCTGCAAGCTGTTCGTGAAAGCAAAGGCTATCATACACCATATTGATTTGAAACTATTTATTGTTATTTTTGAGTTTTTGTTTATATTTCTCTGAATTAAACTTTCCGCCTTTAATTTAAATAATGTAGTAGGGGTATATCATATCCTGTATTGTTATTTTTGCGTTTTATTTAATAAATTAATGTTATTATTTTCAATCATGTTTATAGTTCAGTCATTTCCCCTTATGAACCTAATAAGTTACTTTTTTCTCGAATTTTTATTATTTTTATAGGAATAAACTTAGTTTCCGGCGCGAGTGTATGTCGTTAGTGTTATAGGTCCTTGAAATCAGTTCATTAAGGAGGCTGTTTAATTTAAAAAAGATGATCTACTTTATGCTACAGTTATATGAATCAGTCTGTATATTTGAAATTTTATTCAGAAGGTTCGAGCATTTTTCATAAAACTCTACCTAATTTTATTCCGTAAGTACTTTGACGGAAATAAAAATAAGATTTGGTTTTTGGTCATTTTTATATGCTACTACAGCATATACTATGCGTACATAACACCTAATATATTTAATAAAATAGTTATTGGAATAAAAAGATATCTCATAACTGCTATTCTCATATTTGTATCATACACCGTTTTTTATTTTATAATCATTAATGATATTACTAACAAGCATATTCGTCTGGAAAAGACTCATATATTTATCTCTATTTCTCTCATCGTTTTTCATCGACGCAAAATCTTCGAATATGTGGGTTCATCTTCGATCATCACACCATCAATAAATAATCTTCATTTCATCTGTATGGTATTTATTTAAATCAACCAGTATTGGTTTTGTATAAGGATTGATTTTTCCTTGCGAGTATTATTTATGCTGTATGATTGCTGACGATTAATTGTTATTAATATGATTTTTTAATGCGACTATGTGTGATAAGTACAGAAAATCTTGTACGACTTATAAAAACTTTTATATTTTATCAAATTGATAATTATTATACATACATATATTATTATATAGAAATATTACGATATGAATAATATTATTATTACGGAACGAATACATAGATATTATGTGAAAAGTTGATAAAATGCTAATAAAAATAATAAAACTTAATCGTCTTATATTTCTTTTTCCTTCCCAATTGTGTAAGGTAGTGATTTTCCCAACCTTATATTACCAAATATAAAGGATGTCGGCGATCTCTATATCGAAGCGGGCCGGCTAAACTGCGCCACCCTCCACTAACCCTCGCACACACCTGTATATTCATTTTTCTTAATTAAAAATTACACATATTGTATATATTGTAATAATTAAACGTGAAATTGTGACCCTGTATATTCATTTTTCTCAATTAGAAATTACACATACTGTATCATCATTATTTTCCGTTGTAACACTAAACCAATCGAAGAAAACACAAAATTCTTATCTGCTTTAGATATCCGTCAACTATCGATAATTTACATATGTACTTGGTAACCGACGTCTTCCGAATGATGGTTATTACATGAATTATAATGTTAATTAATAATGTTTTACCATTTCTTCGATCCCCTTTGTGCTTATTTCACACCAAATTCGTCGTCGTTCAAGGTTTCGATATTTTTGATGTTCGGTGCACGACTACCTGCTGATCACCGGCGCGCGGGGATCGGCCTTTCGAAATTTCTACAAGACAATATTTTTTTATATCTGCAGTAGTAACTGAAATAAATGGTGGTCCAAATCAAATGTAAAACCCGGTACAATACTTATTAAATAGGCATAAGGAATTTCGATTCCTTTTAATTCCAATGCTGATCACATAATATCAACAACCGAAGTCAACAAGAATCATTCTATCAATCATACAGTAGCAACAGATTTATTCTCACACATAATTTCAAATTGCAACTGATTTGTCCTGACTGTCAAGCTGGCAACACTCACAGCAACTTCCTGTAAAAACGATAGCTTCAAATAAGGATTTTCCAAAATGTCCCAAGAATTGGCGCACGACTGTAATTATTTGAAACAAATAAATTGTTTTCTATCCCATGTAAGATGTTAATGGGCAAGTGCTCGGAAACATCCTGTATAATATTCTTCTTATTAATGACGTTTCGAAAGTTTGTAATTAAACAATAGGATCATTGTTCACAAGCGCAAGCTTTTCAATCGACTACTTACAGAGGAACAAAAAATGTGGTTTTGACAAATAGGGATCCGAATCATTAAGAAAAACCTCAGGTAAGTACGGACGTGTATAAACAGCTTTCATTTATTTAACATTAAATAAATACTTAAGAGTTTTAAACGGTACTATATAGACATGCGGTTTATCTGATTGGAAACATCAATCTTATAATATAAGGTAATGTACCTACATATAAGTGAATCAGATATATTTTCTCTCGTCTTGAAAAACGTGCATTTATTTGTAAGAACGTACAAAACACATTCATGAACCTGCTAAGCAGAGATGGCGATTGAAAAGCCCAGTAAGATCGTGCGCGTAGTCAACGAGAAAAGTTCACCGACCTCTCAGGCCGCACAGCTGCGATGACTACTATAGCCTCGGATACACAACACAGTGCAAATTAGTGAAAGTTTTCATGAAAAGCGTTTTAAGCGCTGACAAAACGAACTGCATGCGCTCTAAGGTGGTAATAATACCACCAAGTGCATGCGATGTTGGTATTGCGATTCTTCGCGTACAGACGTGTTTGAATTTCAAATGATATTGATATGGCTAACGCTGTACGTTATCTGCAACGCATTATGATGTGGAAAACGCGAGAATTATATCTTGTAGAGGTTAATAAAAATATGTAGATTTTTGTTTGCCTAAGTTGTTAAAATACAATAAAAAAACATCGTTCCAAGACACTTATAGATACGGATCGAATGAAAAAAGCAAGTGTAACTACATGAAAATGTAATATCAGAAACATGTACTTCTAAACAGTGGCGGCGCGTGAATTTTTGCGCAGGGAAGGCTACTGTAACCTAACTTGCTTAAACATTGTTTTAATAGATAATAAACACCATTTATTTTATTAAAAATAATAGCGGAAGCTTAGCCCACCCTGACGAGCCACCACTGCCTATATTTTACTCTGAAGTCAGAGGAAAGCACTACACTTGACTATATACCAGTGGCGGCTCGTCAGAGGAGGCTAAGCCTCCTCTATTATTTTTAATAAAAAAGTAGCGTTTGTTATGTATTAAAATAATGTTTAAGCATCGGTTATATACTAAAATAAAGCAATTTTGCAAAAAAATATATAATCAATAGTATATTTATTCAATACTTAATTTAAAAATGCAAACAAATTTCCAATAATGCGTGAAATTTTACTGTACGCACTATAATAGCAAGCTAGGAGGCTGGCCACAGATTTGGTTCCGCACCGATGATTAATGCCATGGCTGAAAGCAATGTGTCTCCGTAAGTGCACGTGCACTTTATACGGCGAATACGTATGGTTGGAGGCTTGCCGCCGTGCGGTGAGATCCTACCCGATGTTGCATTTTAATTCATTATGGTACACTAAATGTGGTTGGTTAACTGGTTCAATTGAACGGGAAAGATTATTTTGTTGGCCATGTCTACTTTTTTGTAACCAAACCGAAACGTGGTCGAAATTAGGTTATACAGATTTAAAAAATCTACCGCGCGCTATTGAACGGCATTCTAAGTCTTTCATCGTTGTGCAAATTTAAATTATTTGGAAAACAAAATATTGCTGCTGCTGTAGACAGCGCGCGCAAAGATGCAATTATTGCCTATAATAATGAAGTTAGAGAAAGCCGCAAAATTTTAAGAAAATTAATAGACGTAACATTATGTTTAGCATCACAAGATTTAGCTTTTCGGGGACACAATGAGACTTCAGATTCTTTTAATCGTGGAAATTATAAAGAATAACTCGAACTCTTTAGTAAATATGAACCTAGTTTTAATAAATTTGTTAGTAGTCATATTTTTTCGGGTACATCTAAATCTATACAAAATGATTTAATAGATTGTATTTCTTTTGTATTAAAACAAGAAATAGATACAGAAATTAAAGAAGCTCCGTTTCTTTCTTTGGCAAGTAGATGAAACCACAGATATTTACTGTAAGTCTCAATTATCAATCATATTACGTTATGTCAAGAGCGGTGAAGTTATTGAAAGATTTTTGGAGTTTTTTGACGTATCATCCGGGCGAACAGCTGAAGATTTATTTAACCTTTTATCAAATAACAGGGAAAAATATGATTTAAAAAAAATTAGTCGCTCAAACATATGATGGTGCATCTGTTATGGCAGGGCATTTAAATGGTTTTCAAAGTAAAAAAAAAAACAATTGCACCTCAGCACTTTTTGTACATTGTCATGCTCATGCCTTAAATTTAGTTTTGAGTAAAGCTTGTAATACAAACAAAGAATCTACAATTTTCTTTTCTAATTTAATTGTTATTGTTTTAAGAGTTTTTTTTTTGGTTTATTATTACGTTTATCAAGAGGTTGTTTTTACGTTTTTATTACCTTTTTACCTATCACCTCATCCAGTATCCTATCCAGGCAAGATTTCACTCTCCTCTACCTGGTTCTTGCTAGACAATAATTTATATTTTATTTTAATCTAGTTCTTTTTCAATTTTTATTCTACACTTACAATGATACAATAATAACTATAAAAATATAATTTATTGACTCAGAAGGGTTAGTTAGGCTACAGTAGCCTCCCTTGAACAAAACGTCACGAGCCGCCACTGCTATATACGAAGAGTATCTATGTATGTACACAATCCCAGCTGATTTCAAGTGCCCTCCCGCCAAGGTAAAAGCAGATAAAATTACTTGTCCTATTCAACTACAACTGTGTATATACACCGAGAACAGGTCTAACCAGTCTTGAATCTTGCGTAGGTAGTCGTTCAGTTTCTTCTTGTATGCATCGGATGTAGTATATACCACTTAATGAGGGACAAAAACGAACATTATCTACCATCGAGATGGATGGACATGTATTTCAGTATAATTACACTCACAAATAGCAGAGGAAGAAATGAAAACGAATAAAAATAAACGAGAGAGTCTATTAGGTAGGTCTACTATCAGTAGACTTTCTTTAACGGCCGACGAATCCATAAGAATCATTGCGAGAAGAAAGGGACTACTATCATATATACGTCCATAGGTATTAAAATTAATTTGACATCTATTTTATAGGTTATGTTATGCGCTTAAAATAAATAATGTTATAATTTGCAGGCTTCGTCGTTTACCTTGAGATAACTACAGCTACGTATTTAAACGCATAACACGCATCTGTATTCTACATAAACATATTATGTGCTTACAGATATATTATTAATATTTATTACAGATTATTGCATACAATACGAGATACCTAAGCATATTGAAATATGCATCATATAGGTTAGGTGTCGGGGCACGTAATAACTTAGATAAAAGAGGCGTTCCTGCATTATATACTATTTAATCTTTTGCTCACATAAATTATATATCATTAAAGTGGTATAATCAACTCTTTGTATGTGTTTCTAGTGCTTGAAATTTAAATACTGCATGGCATTGTTCGTTGTACGTACCTCCTTCCATATTATAACGGCATGCATAATTGATGTATTTATATATAGTAGCTATATATACATAATTTAATTCAATACAAAAATAGTTAACTCAGACAAACAAATTAGAAAATACTTACAGCAATTAGAATTTTGTTGCGTTTACACCTGAAATAAAACATAAGTTGATTATTCATTTTATTATATTATGTAGTGAATGTGACGTTTTTGAGGTTATGTATTGTTTTCTTTTACCTGATTGCTGTATTTTATTTTTACCGAAATTGCAATTAGGTTGTAGTGGTTTTTTTTCATATTGGATTTGACCAAGGATTGTGTATATCATAGCATATTGCTGGACAAGCTAGCAGACTTATGGTCTTAGATGTCATACTTTAAGATTTATTTATTAAGTTTTGTAAAAAATCGATTCCAATGTGTTAATAATGTAAATCAAAAATCTTCAATTCTACCAATCAAACATGGAGTCCCAATCAAGGCTCAATATTGGGACCAATACTATTTATTTTATATATAAATGATATTAATAATCATATTGCATTTAAAAATATTGAATATGCTGATGACATGTCTATATTGGTCAGCCATGAAAAATTGGAATCATTAAATGAAACAAGCTGAGTCATATTTTAGTAATGTTAAATAGAGAAAAAACTCAACAGTTAGTTTTTACGCTAAACCCATATCTTGAACTTTTAAATAATAAACCGATCAAATACCTTGGTCTGACTTTGGATGGTAACCATAGAGATGATAGAGTGCTGATGTTGAACTCAAAACTGCCATCAATTGAAATGCGCCATATTGGAACACAAACGTCATCAATGACGTCGATACCATGGCGGATATTCAAATAAATAAAGTTAAGGATATCAATAAATTTTAATAGCACTTGCAATTTGTAATGATAATTAGTAGCATATGTTAGATTTTATCCTATGTATTTTATATGGCATTGTTTTTTTTATTAAAGTTGTGGACAACTTAGAACTATAGACAGTTTCTAAACTTACGATGAAGTGGTAACATATACTTCATTCGTTCTCCAGGTTTAATAAGAGAAAAGAAAAATTTCTTTCAACGCCATATAAAAATACGTAGGAAAAATCTAATACAAGTGTCATGAGATCTTCACGCCTTGTCATAACAATCCAACATTGTATATTGTTTTAGGAGTAAATAATATATTGCAGTAGTTGTTGTATAATTTACTGATGATTAAATAATATTAGTTTACTTAATTCCTTTCTTATTGATTTTCCTTGTATTTTTTCTGTAAACTTCTTCGCTAAATTATGAAATCTAATTTTGCTATAAGACGATATTATGGTTTTACTTAAAATTGAAACATGAGTTTCTTCGTCATTGATGACGTTTGTGTTCCAATATGGCGCATTTCAATTGATGGAAGTTTTGAGTTCAATATCAGCACTCTATCGTCTCTATGCACATAACATATTTTTACTGAAATACTACACATGCCTGTCATGTTACGTAATGTCAGCGAATTTAAAGGGCGTGTACTATCATATGATAAAAACTCTTAAGATTAGGGTCGGTCATGGATTTGACAAGTTATCCACATATTACCTATTTGTTTAAGCATATTACGAATCGTAAATTGATTGAAAAATCGAGTGTTCTCTGATTTTTTTTTATAGATGTTTGCTATAGCAATTTTTTCAATAAAAAATCTACAGAACTGCCGAAGCAAATTGCAAAAAATAAAGGTATTTATAAATGCAAATATGTAACAATATACAGGATATTCAATTAAAAATAACAAAGTACATGGCGACTTCCAGTATAACCGGAAGCGCTAGAAATCTAAAAATATTTTAATTGAAGCGAACACAATCGATTATATACGATTCTGAATTTTCAAATTTATATTTTAGCCAGAACCTCGTAAACTTCTAACGAACGGACTCGCTGTGACAGCCTGTATGTTAAACAAGCACTGTTAATACTGATATAGTTAATTGTTACTAATTAGTAATTCTAACGCGCATCGTATTGTTCGATGTCACAACTTGACTAGTTCGCGAAACATCGGAAGGCTCAATTTGACGCACCCATTGCTCACGGAGGAGTTGGCTTTACTACACTTTATTATTACTATACAGTACCGCAGTCGACGAAACTATATAGAGTTCAAAAAACCGCATGTGGGTCATGATCTGCCTGGCAGGCATGGTCATATAAGAAGTACGACACTTCTTATATATGTATATATACGCGTCGTTAAGTGTCGCAAGTTTCGACACGAACTAGCACGATTCTAGTAGACTCGTCCTCTTTGAGAAGAAAAAGAAAAGCGAGTACCCAGTCAGCGTTATAACCTGTTCTGAAGGAAATCCTGTGTGATATGCAAACTGACCGATCCTACGGCACTTAAAGTACCTAATGCAGTGGATCATTTAAAAAAATTATGTTTATTTATATGGGTTTATGGAAGTAACAGCATCAAAAAAACTGTTCTAATGTAATATCACAATATGTTTTAAGAGATAAACTATTAAAATTTATAATATACAGGCTTGTTTACTTCTTAAGTAATGCCACCTCAAATAACCTTACAGATACTTCTGGTAATTTAAAATGTTTACACGTTGTGGTTATATTCAACGCAAGTAGCGACATCATTAAATAACCCTGTATTCCATAACAGGAAAATCCTATCAACAAGTATTATTATAAACTATACTATCCCAGCGAATCGTTTGCGTTCGTAAAAGCCTGGCAGTTGTTGAGAACATACACTGGTTTGGAATGCCTTATAATAGCAAACAGTGCACGTTAGAAAATAAACCGGCTTCGCATAACTAAATTCGAGAAAAATCACGATAGAAGACCAGAATAGTATTTTAAAACACAAGTGTCACAATGACGTTTATGTAATGCGAGAGATTCAAAGTACGAGCATTACATGTCATTGTGGCACACGTTTTTTACAGTATTTTTTCTAATTTGCACATTAATCGCCTATATTACGTTCCGGCAAGAGTCCCCCCCACCACGTTAATATCTCATTACAGCACAGTATGCTGTAATAGCCATATCAGCACTGCGTCCTCTTTTGTTTTAGCTTTATTACAACATCCGATTAGAAAAAAAAAACTTACATCAAACGTCTAAAACATTTATTTAAACTAAACATCGGTTTCTACGTAAAATTTATTAAACTTTCGTAAAGTAGGATTCCCTTTTACAGTTTAGTTCTACCGCAAAATAAACTAAGGAAGATACTTAGCGAAACAGTGGCGGCTCGTCAGTGGAGGCTACAGGGGCTAAGTCTCCCCTATTATTTTTAATAAAATAAGTAGTGTTTATTATGTATTAAAATAATGTTTAAGCATCGGTTATATACTAAAATAAAGCAATTTTGCAAAAAATATATAATCAGTAGTATATTTATTCATTACTGAATTTAAAAATGTAAACAAATTTCCAATAATGCGCGAAATTTTACTGTACGCACTATAATAGCAAGCGAGGAGGCTAGCCACAGATTTGGTGTCTCCGTAAGTGCACGTGCACTTTATACGGCGAATACGTATGGTTGGAGGCTTGTCGCCGCGGTGACATCCTACCCGATCGGCATGTTGCGTTATCGGTCGTAAAACGTTGCTACGCAACTGCCGATGCGACTCCCAGCTCCCACTGGGAAGGGTTACTTAGGCTACAGTAGCCTCCCTTGAACAAGACGTCACGAGCCGCCACTGTAGCGAAACAGCCGGTATTATAGTAACATTGACATAAATTCTCTGCAAACCTTTGTATGTACTATATTCACATCAAATAACCCGGAGTTGTAAACTTTTCATTCGTCCTCAACTTCTAAATGTTACAAAACAAACAGCGAAATAAAACAAATTAATGACTCATTTGAATCGATCGCTGGGAGTGCGTTTAACAGCTGAAGAGGGCAAATCACTCTTCAAACCACGAACAGAGCATTAAAACAACTCAGAACTCTGGGCTCGGTCAGAGAAAGTCAAATTGACCTCGTCCCGTTGATGTTAGCGCCAGGAGTGGTTCTTTTCCCCTCAAGGCTTGTAACAGTAGTGTGTATTTATTTTCTATACAATGCTCGACATGAGAAATATATCGAAAAATTACTGTATTAGCATTTTAAACGTATTTATTTTCCTTAACGTTAACACAACCAAATTAAAACGATCAAAGAAAGCTTCTACAAACTGTCAAACACTAAATGCTGAAGAAGAATCTTCGGATTAGTCTTTTACATGCACTAATATAAATCTATAGCAAATCAATTATAATTCAGTTGCCCTTAAACTGAATTTGAACGGAACAGAAAACAACAATGTTCTTTTTTTATAACCTAACTTTTATATCTTACTTCCTGTCTTTATATTAATTTTAATAATTTAGGAATAATATATAACAGATTATAAGACTTACCGTGTAAAATTCTAGATGTGACTCACTCGGCTGAACTTCTAACCAAACAATCTGTATTTTTATTAAGTTTAAACGGCCCCATATCATAGCGTTCTAATATTAGGCGCTAAGTTTTATTACCTGCACACAAATACACGAATCTACACACTACTACACCGGATTTACTTTAACCAAACAATAAATTAGAACTAAATTAAAAGGCACTTAAACTAACTTTTATTATTGTAGCTTCTACCTCGGCTCGTAAACTTTTTATTATTAACAGCGGCACTATTTTAACAAATATGTTTCCACACTTTTGAACTGTATTTTTATACATATAGGTGTATAAATAAATATGATTTATCGTATTGATGAACAATTTGGGATGTGAAATTTGTTAGATACATAACTTTTGCATCTCTAAAACGTTTTCTATATTAGAAAAGATCAATTCAGAGGAAAAAGTATAAACATGCAAAAACTGTATAATATATTAGATATTAGGCAAAGTTAGGTTAAGACACGTATTCTAATTGTGACAGATTATCAAAATAGGCGTCATAATATTTATAATTGGAAGTTGTTGTGGATTTGGATTTATTCACTCAGTCCTCAATATCTTTTTTATTTTTCTATCATATGTATTTGTTTATCACTTTCATATCTTTCGTTTGGTACAAAGAACAACCAAATCCGACACATCCAGCTCGAGATATGATTTTTAATGTGTGTTAGAGTACGAATTCAAAATTTGAATTGTGTATTGTTTGATTATGTTTGTTTCTTGTCGGACGAATTTATGTGAAATACAGTTTTAAAACCAAGTTACGTTTATTATTGTGAAATTCAAATATTACGAGAACAAGTGTATGGTCAAAGAAATAAAAAAATCGCAATATCTCGAAAACTGTTCCATAAAATTTGACATTGAGTTTTAATTCAGCGAGAGAAGATCCATAAGAAAAGTAGCCCTTAATCAAACGAACATGAAACAAATTTCATGTTGTAAACAAGTGTTATTTGCACGTATATGCAGAATGCATTCTACAAGCTGCAAGTAGGTATATACATACTCTTTTGACAGACACGTGTAGATACACAAAAACACTGCCGTCAAGGCATACTATATATTATAAACAATAACGATAACAATGGAACGCGCATTTTTTTAACAACCTATTCGTCACCTACATGTTTTTTTTCGTCGATCGGAAGAGGAGAGCTACCAACACGTGTCAGATGAAGACGTGGTACAGACAAAGAGGCAAAACCCGACGAAAAAAAAAGGTAACCTTATTATTCTGATCGCACAAACAAACTTACAGAATATAAATATGTATTAGGTGCTCTCCGTGTGTGAATAGTGTGTAAGATATACTAAAACATATACATAGACATGCAGAAACTTAAATGTGTATCTTGTCTCTAATAGTTTTTGTGCCGGTCCATTATGGGTTATTTATGTTCTTATGTATGCCGAGAAGAATGCTGTTAAAATACATGATATTATAATCTGGTAGGACGTGGTTATCGTGTGCAAATTCAATGGGTAATTTATTCTTTGACGTCTGTAGAGAAATGTGATTTTTTTTCTAATAGATATTATTTTAAGTGGAGGTATAAAAAAGGTCATTCATTATCTATCTAAAAAGTTTCAATAGGTAAAAGTGGGAATAAAAATAATCCAAATATTCTTAAATAACTTTATTTTTAATAAAATTTAATCCCCCTTGAAGTATGAAGGTTGTACCAATACTATTCAGGCTATAGCACCTAAGATGGACCATAACTTCCCTATCATACAAGATATCGAAGAAAATCTAAGAGTAAACTTGTGCATAATTACCCTAACCATCTTTCTAAAATACTTCTGGTCAGGAGTGGCGTTCCGTATTCCAGTGGCGTATCAAACTTGTTTTTTTAAATGGGACACCCTATATTTTATAGCAGATTTAGAAAGCTCTCGAAGAGTATGTACTTATTTTTTTATGTAACATGGTATACCCCTAACTTTCGCGGTTTCGCTGTTATAACATTTTTTCCTCACAGTCGGACCATTCCAGTAATTGGGTTTTGGAACCTTTGGTGTAACAATAACTAATAATAAATGGTGTGATAGTTAGTCGGACCATTGTTTGACATTTTTTTTTGGCAGGAACTAAATTTAGGGATAAACTAAGACTAAGTTTTATATTTATGTATGTGATGTTGTTATATTAATTTTTATTTTATTTACATTTATATGGATATATTTACTTGTATAATTGAGTATAAAAAACCTTAATACAATCCCAAAGACCGTTAAAGTTAGAATCCGAATAAGATAATAAATACAGGAATCTTTCTAATAATCATAATCATAATCTTTATTGATCCTGTCGACTCATTTGAGCATAGGACACGTCAGACAGATGTACAAATGTCACAGTAAAATTCTTTTATATATGATATATATATATATGTGTATATGTGTATGAAAAAGTAGGTATATGTGTATGTATATACATATAGGCATAATATATACCATAGGTACCAAAATTTAAATCTCAGGATCTCTCAAGAATTCTTCAAATTAATAATAAGCTTTGTTTTGGAGAAGCTGTTTAACCTGTTTTTTTAAATGTATTCAAGGGCATCTCTTTACAGCGAGTGGGTAACTTATTAAACGGTTTAATAGCCATATATTTAGGGTTTTTCTTTTCAGATATTATAGTTGTGATACTGGTTGATATTTATCACATCAAAAGTGTTATCCTTAACATACGTGCACAACTGTTAGATATGTACGCATGGGAAAGTCATTATTCCTAGATCCTTAAACAATCGCCATTGCAATGTCTTCCTTTTTAGCACTTACAATCAAAGATTTGTCATCATAATAATTATTAACCAACATTCTAAAGAGGTAATGTTTTTTGTGTGATATTTTTCGCCACTCCTGTACATCATTACTTTAACTGTACTGCACTTTTTACAATACAGTTTGCGTCAATCTTTCTTATACGCCTAAACTTTCCAAACACACCATGAAAGCTTCGGAGAGATCTTGTTGCTAAGCAATTACTCGCACTGTACCGGCAAAATGCTGCACTGTATAATGAAAAGTTTCATATTCGTACCGTATACGCTAGCGTATTTTTCTGCTATCTGCTTGATCTTTCGGATTACTTACTTACGGAGCCTCTGTTAATGATGTTTGGCCTCCAAGTCTTCTTATATGTGAGTCATACTCGTATTGTTGTTGTATATTATTGTTCGGCGTTGCTGATCGCTTGCGTTCACTTACAGATGGTGCCAAAAGAATTCGAACGTTGCTCTTGGAGGTTATACAATGTTACAAAAAATGTTAGAGATCATTTATAGTTAAATAACTACCGAGCAAGTGTGGAGAAATATTAGCTTAATTGTAGAAATGAAAGAAACAGCGTTGTCAGGAGGACGAAGTATAGAAACATTAGGCATCTCTGCGGCAAACGCTATACAATTGCACTCAATACATGTTTCGTTTCCAATATACAGACCATAAAAATGCCCATCAGAACAATCAACAACAACGAATTGTAAATGAGATACAGAAATACAGAACCACGAATTACATGATAAGTATTTCGAGTTTATACACTGTTACAAATGTTAATAAGGCACATTCCCTATTTCATACGACTGGACAAAATTGAATGCAGAATCGTCTATAGAAAAAAAAAAAAACTGGTCTTAAATATGTGTGCTGCCGCTTTCTTGTAATTTACTTTTTGACAGTACTGTATCGTCATATTATATTTATGTATGTGAATGTATGTAGCTGAAGGCGTGAATATACATATCGTTTTTATGCGTATAAAAAAAGGTGATTAATAAACATAAGCGTGACTCATGATCGCTTTGCCCCATCTTATAGTTACACAATTGCCTTTGTTTAAAGCATTCGTACAAGAGAAAAAGAAATAGGAGTTCATTTAATAGTCAGATAAATACGTAATTGCTTTTAATTTAACGTGTCTTTTATATACAGTTGTAGACGAATAAATATACAGGGTGTTACAGTGGGAACGATGTCAATTGTTTATATTAGTTATTCATTTCTGTTGAACCCTAAGGTGCTAAGTTTTATTTTTATAATTCAGAGTTACTTTCACTTTATTTATTTCGGTTTTATTATTTCATTTTTACTTATAGATGAAACTTTGAAATGATCATTACTTCTTCAATTTTTTTAAAATGGTGTTGTATACTTTTTTAGAGCTCTATTTTAACCTGTCGATTGTTTTGTGAGCAATTGACAATCACAATACATAGCAAGTGTATACAAATACATATGTATGTATTACATAGCCACGTTTACCGAACACAATTTATATGGAATAGGCATTACAGCGATTATGAAACAAACGGTAGCGCCATCTTTACGACAATTTCTGTACATATTTATGCTTATATATATTTATAGTTATTCAACCGTTTTGAAGCACAACATAATGTTACGTAGATGCCGCACTGCGGAAATGGGATTTTACATTGGCGTCATGCGCCATCTAGGAGACATTCTGTTGCATTTCCACACGGTTGAATTACTATAAATATATCAAGCTCACTTTTAATTTTATCGATTGCCGTAATATGAGTGGAAGAAGGATGAAAATATGGTTTCTATGAGCTAACAAAGTCGAAAAATACGCATGCTGTTCTGCTGTGCGAGTGTATCAGATATACGATCCGATATACCATCTCTACTCCGCAATATGTCGTTGTCGTTTAACGGCAAGCAGACATCGGTATTATATGCTTAACTATTACCACAGATAAGTAAACAGATAGCTCACCGTGGCAAATTTGCCCGATTGTCACGGGTTGCATAAATAAAGGCTGCAATATTACGATTTTATGAAACATAGATAGCTGCGGGGAGCCCGGTGTACGGTCGGAGACCAAACGTCGGAGTGTGGAAGGAGTACCGGCTCGCTAGTCGTTTTTATTTATGAAATATGCTTTTTTGCCGCACAGCTGTTATTTACCTAGAATAACAAATTGAATAGAATTTATACCTCCTTGAATGCGAATTGCTTACGCTCTTATTTAGAATATGAATATTTTCTATAGACTGTCCAGATTGACTTGAGTGCGTGTAATGTATTTGTTGAATTTATTCGTATGTGTCTCATAAGAATATATTTTATGGTTGTTATAATATATTAGAAGGAATCAAAGTTTATAGCCAGTAGCTTATTTAAATAACACAATAATTCCTGGAATTATTATTTTATTTATTTATTTTCAATATATGTGACTTCACATTATCAATTAAATATCTTGTTACGTTTCGACTACTTAACATAGTCTTCTTCAGACATGTATGATGAGAACAATTAACAACTACATTAAACATGACAAACTACATTAAAAAAAAGATGATTTTATAGATAGATTTTTTTTTAAATGTAGTTTGTCATGTTTAATGTAATTGTTAATTGTTTTGTTCGTTTTATTAATTTTAATCGCGGCACATTTTTCTTGACTTACATTTATTGCAGTAATATTTTAATTTCCATTTTACTATTGCATCATTAAGATGCTAGTTATAAAATTCATACATTTCTGATTTTTTATATTAAGTAGTCGAAAAGTAACAAGATATTTAATTGATAATGTCAAGTCACATATAGTATATGAAGTTTTTTTTTTCTTGATAGCAACGGAGATAATGAATAGTGATAATTGTACTGCATCTAGTCGAAATGTTATAAATCCGATTTAAAGTCAATTATCATTCTTTATTATCCCCAAGTAACATCAAATCTTCTTAAAATATGTATAATATATACAGGGCCATTCACGCTATACGGCACGGAATATTGTGGCCAAAACACGTGATGTTAAAAAATTTCACTTTTGGGATATATGGTTACTTTTTCAAATTATTTTTATGTTATACAGGGTGCTCCAAAATAGTTTGTATATTATTGCATTTTGGATTGTCTAATCAAAATAAGTGTCTGTTTTAATAAGGTTTATAATAACTAAACCTTAAGGTTTTTAAATAATTGTAATTTTGTGAAAATCTAATCTAAATATCATGTTTGAAATACCTAAGAAGTATTTAAGTTATGTAAGTGAAATTTACAATAAAGTGTAACAATGGACCATATTTTATAACCCAATTACAATAACTTGCCATCTTATACAGGATGTACAAAAATTAAAACTATTCAAATAAGAACTTTAAATAGCTATAACTTGATTAATTTAAATAGAGCACCATATTTTTGAATTTACCAGCAAATGTACTTTATAATTACTATCGGTATTTATAGCTTTAAGTTTTCACATTTTTACATAATAATAAATCTGTAAAAACATAAAAATGGTCGTTTCTTGCACCATTAGCCGTTTTTTAAATAAGAGGTCTACTGTATCTAGTTGCCTGCCTATAGTATAGTTTTTAGAAATGTCAGATAATTCATTTTTTTGTTCTAAATACATATTTTGCTTTTGTTTTATGTTATCGTTGATATGTTATTACCATTATTGTTGTTATAGGCGATTGGATTATAAATTACGTAAAGTTTCCGAGCACTTATAAAGATATTCTTCATTATTATTCTTATAGTTGTAAATTATCTGATATTTCTCAGTACTATATAGGCACCTAGATAGGTTAGAAACATCAAATGGTGCAAAAAACGATCATTTAGTATATTCAAATGCGAAGACTTAAAACTTAACCTATAAATACCATGCGATAGGTAATTAAAAAGTACATTTCCTGCTAAATTAAAAACTATGGCGTTCTATTTAAATTAATCAAGTTATAGCCACTTACAATTCTTATTCGATTAGTTTTAATTTTTGTACACCTTGTATAAGATACCAAGTTTATTATAATTGATACACTTTACCATAAGCTTCAAAGAAAATTAGATGAGATTTTTCCAAAATTCAAATTCTTTGAAAAACGTTAAGGTTTAATTATTATAAACCTTATTAAAACAGACATCTATTTTGATCAGACAATCCAGAAGTGCAATAATAGAATAGGGATACATTTAAAAAGAAACACAACTTTGATACTTTTCGTGCTTTTGGAACATTCTGTATAATATGAAAGTAATTTTAAAAAGTAACTATAATAAACCCCCATACATCCCAAAAGTGAAAAACTTTTTGAACGTCACGTGTTTTGGCCATAATATTCCGTGTCGTATAGCGTAAATAACCCTGTATATTTTAAAAGTATACAATACATATTTTAATATTTGTGGTGCTAGGGTCATCTCAAGCTTTGCTACCTGTAGTGGAATATTCAAAGTTTAAATTTGGCGCCTTGATTGGGGGAGGGGCAAAGTTCAGTGCAGTTAGAGACCGTAGCCAGACCGTATCTGATGGCGGACACTTTATGTTAGTTCACTCTATTATGTGTATTTTATGTATCAAACTTATATATATATTTAAATAAACGCGGCTAAACCTACATACCCCTATTCTTTTTGTTACATTATTTGTCAAATTTAGCTATGTCGAATTTAAACCTACATACATTGTATCTTTCTTTTAATAAACGAAATCCCTATAATTTATAATGACCCACAAATTTAAAACAGCCTATATACTTACATATATACGTGACGTTTGGTAGGTCTCTCAAGAGTGTGTAAATTTAATAATTAAATTTGTTACAATTTTTTTACAACTAAAGTCTGCAATTTTATTTTATTTTGCTGATGTATTAATGTTTAATTATAATTTACAATATCAATAAATGTATGTTGAATGCAATATTGTCGTGAGTTTTTACTGTTGTATTCTTGTATTAATGTAACAAAGATATCCCAACACGTATTTACCCGCATTTTTGATCCATTCAGCACGCAATAAGTTATATTCCGGGATTTTAAATAACTTACTAATCTCTAAAACTCTGCCGAGACTTTCCGCAGCGTATATATATACGCATTTATTCCCAGCACCGCGTGTAGGCATTTTAATGCTAGCGTACGTGCCTACGCGACTGTCCACCGACGACTGAAGTGCGGAGACTGACATGCAGCGCTCCGATTGAACTCACGCAGGGTTCCCAACTATTTGCTCGAGGGTTCCCATTTCAGCGAAAGCCGCTGCCAATTCTCCCGTAAGGTGAGCTATCTGGTATACTTATCTGTGCTATTACAAAATGCTATCAACAGCTCCAACTTTTCAATTTGAAACAAATCAACGAAGCTGATGGGAACTCTAAAAACAATACCAATTAAATTAGAAAAGAAAATTCTAGATTTTTTGTTTATATTACACGCTTTACTCAAAACTAAATTTAAGGCATGAGCATGACAATGTACAAAAAGAGCTTGAGGTGCAATTGTTTTTTTTTTTACGTTGTAAACCATTTAAATGCCCTAAATCATATTTTTCGCTGATATTTGATAAAACGTTAAATAAATCTTCAGCTGTTCGACCGGATGATACGTCAAAAAACTCCAAAAATCTTTCAATAACTTAACCGCTCTTGACATAACGTGATATGATTGATAATTGAGACTTACAGTAAATATCTGTGGTTTCATCTACTTGCCAGGAAAAAAACCGAGCTTCTTTAATTTCTGCATCTATTTTTTAATACAAAAGAAATACAACCTATTAAATCATTTTGTATAGATTTAGATGTACCCGAAAAATAATACTACTAACAAATTTATTAAAACTAGGTTCATATTTACTAAAGAGTTTGAGTAATTCTTTATAATTTCCACGATTAAAAGAATCTGAAGTCTCATTGTGTCCCCGAAAAGCTAAATCTTGTGATGCTAAAAATATTGTTACGTCTATTACTTTTCTTAAATTTTTGCGGTTTTCTCTAACTTAATTACCTATTATATTATAGGCAATATCCAAATTATTTAAATTTGCACAACGATGAAATGTGTTCTTTAGACTTAGAATGCCGTTCAATAGCGCGCAGTAGATTTTTTAAATCCGTATAACCTAACTTCGACCACGTTTCGGTTTGGTTACAAAAAAGTAGCCATGGCCAACAAAATAATCTTGCCCGTTCAATTGAACCAGTTAACCAACCACATTTAGTGTACCATAATGAACTAAAACCACGATTTTGCCGGTTGCCGTGCGTAACCTAACAAAACTCAACCAACGCTTCTTGTTATTAGTATTGGGAACTGGGAGTCGCATGGGCAGTTGCGTAGCAACGCTTTACGACCGATAACGCAACATGCCGATCGGGTAGGATCTCACCGCGGCGGCAAGCCTCCAACCATACGTATTCGCCGTATAAAGTGCACGTGCACTTATGGAGACACATTGCTTTCAGCCATGGCATTAATCATCGGTGCGGAGCCAAATCTGTGGCTAGCCTCCTCGCTTGCTATTATAGTGCGTACAGTAAAATTTCGCGCATTATTGGAAATTTGTTTGCATTTTTAAATTAAGTAATGAATAAATATACTATTGATTATATATTTTTTTGCAAAATCGCTTTATTTTAGTATATAACCGATGCTTAAACATTATTTTAATACATAATAAACCCTACTTATTTTATTAAAGATAATAGGGGAGGCCTAGCCTCCGCAGCCTACCCTCACGAGCCGCCACTGGTTATTTCTCTTTTCACTAATGCAAATGTAATATTGGATTTAATATTAGTTTTACAACCGTCGTAAATCATGTTTACAATAGCTCACTTAGATAATTTGTTATTCATACCATAGAGAAAAAACTGAGGCAGAATTTATTTATTTTGTATAAATGTGATCCAGATAAAAAGACAATTTTCGTTTGTTTTTAAGATAGGAGGCTATGACTTCATATTTCAATATTAATTCTGAACAACTTTTATTAATAACATTTTTTGCTTTTTTGAAAAATAAGGGTATTTTACTCTTAAGCCTTTTTCATTTTTAAGTGCTTGCTTTGTATACGTAGAAGATAAATTGCGCTCAAGAGATAACAAGTTGATTTTAAGAGATGCTCAAACTTTTTTGTATTATTACAATTTTTTGACTCACTCTGTGTATTTTATTCTATTCTCCACGTTGTTACAATCATAAGATTTCTCCGAATCATAGGTATTTGTAACGGATATTTTTAACAAAACAAATATTCTCGACATTTTTTACAACTTTAGAAGGGTATTACTGATTTTTGTCTTAGAAAGAAAAAAGAATATTAGTTTCATTTTTTGGGTATCTTTAGGCATGTTCTGTATTTTCCCAAAATTTTTCAAAACACCTAATTATTTTTAGTAAACTAATCATCAAACTACATGTAATAATAGTCATATGCAAATTAGCCTCCGTTTCGTATCTCTTCACTCCATTCAAATGAACCCAATGAAAAACTCGCCCACTTTTCCCTATCCTTGCATACATACGCTGGCGCTGTTCCGGATTTGAAGCGTCGTTTTTGTTTTGCCAGGGATAAGAGGTAAGTATACATATAGAGGGGAGGGAAGTTGAATACGATCCGGGAACTGTAGGAGCTTCTGGGAAATGAATTGACTGGGACCCGTCCATTCAGAAGCTCCCTTTGACCGGCTAGGTACCAACCTACACATGCGCGCTGCGATCCGCTCGATGTTCAGAGTCTAGAGGCTGCTTTCCACATCTGTCGCCATGGAACTACAAACAAGTCCTTTCATACCTTGGAGCCCGGACAAAATAATGAACGCTGCTGAATTATTTTTAGATATCGTATTCCCCTTAAACAGGTGAATCCTTCATTGATGAGATGAGACATTCTGTTTATTTCTCATTGGAGGGTTTATCATTTCCGTTTGATTATATATTAGATACTTATTTATACATGGCTGTTACGACGGATTCGTAACAGATTGCGCTGTAAACGCAAAAAACATGATTGTGAACGTCTAGAAAAAATACACAAAAAAGAGAAGCAAGCAAACATGATTTTGTGTTTTGTTTTTATTTTAACATTAAATAACATTTCAAACAGGCATTCAACAACGAAGAACTTTATTTTATCATACCCATTTCAGAAAATGTGTTCGAAAATGTGCCCTTCCACTTCCATACATTTATTTATTCGCAATTGGAATGATTGCACACAACTGAGAAATGCTTCCGGCGTAATCCTTGAACAAGCGTTGGTGATTCGTTCAATCATGTTTTCCCTCGTAGTTGGCACTTCCGTATAGACTTCAGACTTCAAGTGGCCCAACAAAAAGAAGTCAGGGCAAGTAAGATCTGGCGATCTTGCAGGCTAAGACACTGGACCACCTCTTCCGATCCATCGACGATTGTAGACTGGATCTAATACTTCTCGTGCTATTCTTCAATATGTGCTGGACAACCGTCATGTTGGAACCACATTGATTGTCGTACGTCCAAGCGAAGGTCTTCAAGTAACACTGGAAGTTCGTTCTGCAAGATGTTTCGATATTTTTCACCATTTAAGTTTCCATCGATGAAATATGGACCAATAAGCTTATTGCCAATTATTCCACACCAAACATTTACGTTCCAAGGATGTTGATGTTCAACTTGGCGCAACCAATGGGGATTTTCGATACTTCAGTAATGCATGTTGTGCCGATTTACCGTACCGTGATTTGTAAATAAATGTATCGAAGTGAAGGGGCACCGTTTCGAACACATGGCTTTTTGAAATGTTAGTTTATGTTAAAATAAAGAAAACACAAAATCATGTTTGTTTGCTTCTCTTTTTTGTCTATTTTTTCTAGACGTTCACAATCATGTTTTTTGCGATTACAGTGCAATCTGTTACGAATCGAAAAAAAAAAATTTCAAACAAAAACTACATAGTTCATGGCGTAGAATCCGAATCTGCAATACAAAATGGGGGTTTCCATTTAAGATTTCAAAGTTGTCCCCTCTCCCACTCTGGGGAGGTGAGGTGGGGGATCGAGTTCGGCACCATTGAGTGAGCCCCCTACGTTGTAACAAATCTTATTAAGATCTTTTTTTGATTTGATGCAGTGTTTTCGAGATATTCCATTGTCTCAAGATAAAAAAACTCACCCAGTATAACTTCTCTTCTTCCGTTATTTTTATTTTTCAAGTAGAACTACTGGATAACTATAATATTGTTTATTTAGCAACAAAAATTTTTAATAATGCTGTCAAATATGTATATTATAACCGCTGTTGTGATAACGTTTGACAGTTTAGTTGCTTTGCTTTTTAAATGTTAGTGAACTATTATGCGATGCGAGAACAAAAAATATTTTTAAGGATGTTGACATGACCACATTTACTAGTGCAATTTTTTCCGGTAAGCTCTAGGATCAACCGTTACAGAGGTATGTCCTTAATGATGCATTTTTAATTTCAGTTCCAGCCGCATTTGATTTGCTGTCGCCGAAAATGTTATCCGAGATTAATCGCTTGCTTTCCGCTTCATGTATAGCGAGTTGGAAAATCTACATTTTTCATTCATCCAAGTGCATCTACTGCTGCTATTTGCCCAGATGCATTTGCGGTAGGTAATGCACTACAATCGTTATAGGAAAGCACTTTTACTTTCACTTTGGTCGCTCTTTCCCAGCGTCGGATATAACCGCGAACGGTCTGAGCTCACACAGGCATTCAGTGGGGTTGGTTAGTAACCAACAAGTACAACACAAGGACAAGGACAGCGGAAGGGCGCATGCTCGGATCCCCGGCAGGGGAGTTCGGTACAGCTGTACATCGATTTCCTGGTATCATAGGAAATTTCCATGTGCTTCTGAGTTTTAGGCTATTATTCCGTTTTCTATATGTACCGTAAAATTGGGTTACTTTGAGCAATTTTCAAATTCAAAACTCTGTATCTTTTGAATGTAATGGCAGAGAAATTATGAAAATATCGGTTTCAGAATATTAACTTAAAAAAAAATAAGAAATCAACAAATTTTGGGAAAAAATAATAAAACCGCGCTATTGGGGTTGCTTTGATCACCCTACTTTTTTCAACGCAATTTAGAAGTAACCCCGTACAGAATGTATTAAGGAAATAGTGGAAAAAATCGGTCGACAGGTTTTCGAAATATAACGGTTTAAGTTATTGCACAGGGAGAAAAATGTAGGAAATTTTACTACAATTGTCAGCATTTATACTACACAATGTAGTACATATAGGAACAAGTACAATTTGTAGCAATGTTTACCATCAAATAGTGGCACTAAGTTTGTAGTATTAATTCTTACAATTTGTATATATGAAAAACAAGAATGAACAGTTAGTTTTCCTGCAACAACGTTGTAAGATAAAGTAGTATTTATTGTAGTAAAATTGTATACAATTTTGTGCGACTTTTCTATAGACGGGTGAGCATGAATTAACACCTGTTGTAGTAATATTTATTCCACTCATTATTTTAAATTATTATAATTTTATAATAAATTTTACTTACCTTTATTGAAAGATCCACAGAAGATATATAACTTAATACTACATTGTTGTGTGGATAAGTTTCAACTTGTGTATTAATATATGTAGTATATATACTTATGCAAATTACTATATATTTGCAATAATTTCTACTAATTCTTTTTGTGAATTTTATCTAATGTAGTATGTAAAATGTCTACCTTGCAGTTTCAAAATGTTTCAGTCGCCTGTAGCACTTTTAATATCTTTATCATTAATTCTATAATTTATCGTGAGTTTCATTTCATTGTTAAAAGGATCAAAGTAGGTAGTAAAGATACACTATGTTAACAAACTAGAAACATATATTCTTAAACTAAGCAATTTCACAAATAACAGATTTTTACATAACACAAATATTTAAAACAAAACAGCAGTCTTCTGTAGTACTTCCTAATTTATTTATTATAATTCTACTACACTACTACGCTACCGCATCGCGGACGTACCCTCTCCGAAGCTGCAATCGACAAGTGTATTCTACTTTCAGTAATTTTCACATTTTCTTCCATTGCCAATTGACTATTAGTACTATTACATCACTAGGTAAGTGCCTGAAGACGGGTTATTAACTGAAACTACCACAGTAATATAGTAAGATTGTAATAAATAAATTGGGAAGTATATACATATATTAAAACATCAAGAGAGCACTATTCTTCACAACCGCACCTAACACAGGTAAAACCAAAAGGGAGGACAATTGCAGTGAACTACACATGTGCATTTCAGTGTCGCGTGATCGAGAACGCCAATCGTCGATGAGCATATCAATGCAAATTGGCGCGTTATGTAAATGTAATTGGGGATGCGCAAAACAGCGCTATCCCCGTTATATCTGTTTTCACTCATTCCATGTCGAGCAATGATAGAAAATATTGTATCTGAATATATAGCCAAATTAAAAACAACTACAATCTCTCCAAATATAAACATAAAAAAAAACCTGATTTAAATTATTAATTTCAATGTACACTGTAGAAAATGTCGTACTTATTAAAATAAAGAATGTATCAAATATTTATTCACCAGACATTCCAATATGTATGTATTTTAAGCGTATAGAAGATTATTTTTATTACGAATTATAATTGCCTGATATAATATGTATATTTTTAAGTACGAAATAGGATGGGTTTTAAACATATAGCCTTTTTTATTATATGATCTTGTGGCTTTATTGGCACATTGTTGTGCAATGGTAGATATCACAGTAAGGTGGAAATTTTTATTAATAAACTAGAACAGTCTTTAAACTTAAACATAACATTATTTAAACATGGTAAAAAAATTATAAATTAAGTACCTATGCAAGAATATCAGACCGCCCTATCTCGGAAAAATCGTTTTTGACCAATCTGAAGGTTCGTTCAATTTGGCATGACTGTGTCAGTAACAACTAATAGTGTGGTTTCGGTAATACAACACACGTAACGGTGTCTTTTTCCCACGCCGAGAGAAAAATTTCGCCAATGTTTAGTACCTTAGTTTCAATATTTTGTATTGATCAAATTTGTTAGTACGTTTAGGTGAATAATAATATAGTGAAAATAAATAAATTTAACGTTTTTCTTTATCCTGCAATATAACGATATTAATACATAGATGTTCCAATGTCTAAATAAATTACGGAAAAAAATAAAAACGTTGCAGTTTATTTGAATTGCCATTAACATCTGTAGCGGAAGTTCCAACGAAAACATATCATTAAAGTCGAATCGACCGCTTCAATATTCATGATATGCATGTCCAACGTGCAGATTATATGCGCGGCTACAAAATCTAAATTGATTTCTAATTAGAAAATCCACAGGAAACCCCGATTCGCAAACAACTAGAAAAAGACATTAAGCAACTTCGGTAGGAGAGATTATGCAACACCTGTTTGTCGTTTAGCGAGGCATACTTGCTGTAGGTATCAATAACACTGCATTGTATACATATATATATCTACGTAAATTTGTGTTGTATCTATGTGTAGCGACTTGCTTGTTTTGTCAGTAAATAAGTTAAATTCAAGATTACAGCAGGAAAATAATTAGCGTTTGTCGTTACTATATTATTCTATATAGCATTATGGGAACTTACAGAATATATTGATAGAAATGATACTTTAAACTTAAGAAATTATTTTATTGTCTGGTATATATATTAGCAAAAATAAGTTTTTGTTCTGATTAACTTTTCTTTATAGCAATTTTTGGTGCTACCTAAAATAAAGGTGGTAGGTACAATCATACAAAGTTAAACCTGGACGATTCATTAAAAAAATATTAAAAAATGTTAAATAATTTGATTTATATTTTTTAATATCAACGACTGGAGAAGTGTTGTTTTTAAATGATTTTTTTTTTTTATTTTTAATATCGAATATGTGAAAGAGGGTGACTTTTTTAATGCATTTTAATTTTTTTTACAAGATAGCGCGTGGGGGAAGTATTAAAAATGTTTTGAATGATAAAATTATTTTTTTCTTAACACAATACGTGGGTGGACATTAAATACATATTTAAATGATAGTTTATTTTTTTTTAAACACCGAAAGTCAGGGTCAATTTTTTACTATTTTTTTTTTTCACAAAGGATCGGGGAAGCGGGTGCGTTAAAGATGTGCTAAATGATTCAATTGCTCGTTTTAATACCAGGAAGAGGGCGGGTGGCGAATGGCTTGAATTTTTCCTAAAATGATTGCCTGTCATGGGTGGAGACTGTGGCTTGAAAACTATAACAAAAATCCAAAAGAAAAAGTGAAAAGTGAATTTTTGTGGTAAGGGATTTTTTCACTTTTTCTTTTGGATTTTTGCTAAAATGATTGATTTATTTATTTTTTTTTAACATCTATGTCGAAGATTGGGTATAATTATTTATTTTATTGAAATTTATTAGATTATTCTTTTGCAACATCGTGAAGAGAAGGAACATTCCACCCACCCTTCCCCCGATCGGCTTGAATTTTTATTAACACCCCCACGTGTTAAAAAAAAATAATTTTGTCACTCTAAACATCTTCAATCCTTCTAAATAAAATGAGTTTAATTAATAAAAAAAAAAGCTTCAATCATTTAAAAAGAAAAGAACTATTCTCTAGTCCCTAAAAAATATTCTGTAAATCTGTAATGTATTGTATAATTCTCTCTTTTTAAAACAAAATATCGGAAAATGCTAGTAACATTAAACATACGTTCAGTGTTAAAGTAGAAAAAACCCTCGACAATATACGCGACATCTTTCTTGCCGTTCAAAACCTAAATCTTTTCCCGGTATTGTACAAAACCAACATTTACTGATGCATTATTACACCTATGTTATAACCTGTTAGTTTACTACTAATAAAGTCAATACACCCATATATACCCGTGTAGTGAGATTGCATAACATAGGCCAGCGCGCGGTGCAAGCCATAGTTGCTTTGAGAGGTAAACGACCTAATGCATAAGTGTAAGTACTACATACATAGAACATACTATGTAGATGTAGATACTTGCATTATGTTATGTTAATGAAGTGACATATTCTTTAAGTTATATTATATGCTGTTATCACGTGATATGCGGCATAATATTTATAATGTGCGAATTACGGCGTTAATTCTGAATGATAGAGTGTTTATCCACTTTAAATTCCGCGGCATTTTTTATCTATTCAATAGCAAGCTTTGAATCTTTAACATTTGTTGGCAGTAAAAAAATAGATCTCCGAATTAAGGAAATGACATGATGTATACGCTCCAACAATAGAAATAGTGAAAATTCATTGTAGACATGGTGAAAAGTTTGACGAGATATTTCGTGCTGTTTTTGGTCGGATAAAGACGAATAAAGATGTCACAATCCAGCCTTCATAGCATTTTGCACATAGATCTTAGCGTAGATGCTTTTATAAGGTGCAGCTGACGCAGTAATTGAACCCGGCTGATTATTATGAACAATACCGACTTTTCGTTTATTGGGTGCTGGAGATGACAGGTAATCCTGATTTTTTTTTTAGAAAAAACATTTTTAGCCCTGAAACCCACTTCTATTTAAATTGGTTCGCCAATTGGCATCTAGGGTTCCTAAAATCCAAGAGTAATAATCGAGAAACCTCTTTTTTCTCTAACGAGTTACTGTTTTTGGATTGGTGAAGTCATTGGCCTTACAGTAGAATGTTAACTGTCTCTCTTTGGCCTATCTTGGACAAAATGGATATAGACAATTTTTATTTTCAGCAGGATGGCGCTGCGAGCCACACAAGCCGCGAACTGGACTTCGTATTAGAAAAGCTTTTATATACAGTGAGGTAACCTCGCAAAAATAAAAAAGTTTATTCAGAATTATGTTCTTACAATGCTTTTCGCTCAATTGCAGTACATACCAGTAAAGAACGGTATACATAATTTTTAAACACACGTGACTTACATGAATCATCCTGTATATTTCAAATTACATTCAGAAGGCGTATCTTTAAAATTAAGCAACGAGGAGACAGCCTGTATATTCACTCGTAAAAATTGTTATTTTTTTTTGTGTTCGGGGAACATAAATAGCATACCTAACATTATATTTTTTTAATGTTCTAAACTCTAAAGATATATACTTCTATAATAGACTAATATATTTTGGAATTCGGTGCGGTTTTTTCAGTTTAAAAATCGCGATTGTAAAATTTCCACTTAAACCTCACTAAATCGTAAAAGAGAAATTCCTTTTGTTTTGTTTTTGTATTATTTTGCTCCTTTTTACTACGTTTCAGTTTTATTGCAGGCATAACTCAATTTACGAGGCAGTTCTTGATATTCCGGAAGCATATTTTGATAGAATAGTTTCTTATGTTTTCCTTTTCGGTTTATTTAACTGTTTCTGCGATAAAAGTACTGTTTAGGGAGAATATACGCGTCATGTTTGTTGTACCTACAGTAATATCGTTTGTAACTTCCTCCAAGATTTTCTTTTTCTGCATCCTAAAATCTCTGCTTTTAACTCGATAAAGCTATGATTAATACGGTGGAATTTTTACATGGAAATCAAATGTTTGTTTCCCCATATGGTCTTCATTGCATAGTGTTCAACCCGACTAAATAGTATTTCTCTTTTGTAGCAAAACCTAAAATGCACAATGAATCATAAAAGCAGAGAGACATCTTTGCAATATTTGAGTTAGAAATGCTTCTTGAAAAATAGAAAGATTATTTTGGTTAATTAAAAAAAAATAAAATATCTAAATTATGTAATTTAAACGTTTGAAAACAATATTCCATAAAGAACGAATAAAAACTTGAAATTCACCAACTAAAGAAAATAATAGAAATTAAGGCAACGCAACAAAAAAAAAATAATAACATTTTCTACATAGTAAAATTTCCATCACGCTAAGCAAATTAGGATTACTCCGATTTGAAACAGCGCTAACAAAATAAGCAAGTAATTCTAACAATAGCCCGGTTATAATATAACATTATCTAATACAATAGGCTAACAAATGAATGAAATTTTTAATGTACAAAGCAAACAAATATCATATGTTCGCGCTATTACACATTCAAGACCCGTTGTTTTTCGTTGTTCTTATTTGAAATGTGTGAGAGTTTGTTTTTCCAGCGTTTTGGGCAGCCGTTTATCGCGTGCAAGTTTTCGTCACTAATCTGCCTGAATTAATATTAATTTTTTTGTTAGATCTTGGACGATTAGCCCCCAGTAAACCATAGTTGTGCTATGAAGTTAACGTAACCGGTAGCATAGAACGGTGTAAATGATGACGAACAATGAAATTAAGTTGTCACAATTGTAAATATACAGTGTCATACTCTGTAGATCATGCTTCAAAATGATGCTTTTATTTGTACTAAATTTTAAGTATTATTAGGGCAATTGCCCTATATATTATTAGTAAAATGCAATTAATTGTACAACATACACGTTAAAATTATTAGATGTTAGCAAGGTACAGTGAATAGCTTCTTAAACGAGACCCATGTAAGCAGAAGTCTACACGTGCACACACAATATCTAGGAGTAAAACAGGTGTGCGTGCTAGGAACAGTACTTAAATGGGCCGCTGTAATTTTGTAGGTATTTCATTACGGCTGCATTATAATTTATAACACTAAAATTCTTATTTTTACTTATAAAAGCGTTTTTTTTTTTAAATTTACATTAAGGCAACATAACCGTTCCAATTTCATGTGAGTTTATGTAATTTCTCAGGGAATGATGTATAATAATAAATGATTTAAGTGTGTGAAATGTGAAGGCGTCTTGATAGCTCATAATTTTATTTTAAAGCTATATCAACGCATTAAAATTATTCTATATTTCTTATTCATTCATAAGAGAGATATTAATGTTAAAAAAATTTTACACCCTGTATATCGAAAACGAAGCGACATTCGAAAAAAATTTAAACTACATTTTCGTCTTAAAATTTGGTGAGGAGTATCGTCATTCATTTTGTCGCTAAAGTTAGGAAACACCCTGTATAAAATTCTATTGAAAAGCGTATAAACGTCAAAATTTTGACAAAATTGCATATATCTCGAAAACTGTTAGGTTTACTGATATTGAACATTAATACAAAGTGATTACAAATGATCCACGAAATACATTACATTCATAAAAATTGCACCATTCCGTTTAAAATAAGAAAGTTGATATCAACACCCTGTATACTGGATGAGCGATAAAGCTGAATATATTTTCATTAAAGAGATTATAGTCGGCCATTACGACTCTGCAAGTTTCAAAATCCAACTGGAACTTGTTAATCTAAATCTTATGAACCGATTATATTCGACACCTGTATATATATAAATAGACTGGTAAATCCTATTAAGGTGAGGAATAGCCTTTCTTTGATAGCGTAATTCCCGCGCCATACACAAGAAATTACCACCAAAATTGTACGATGAAAATAACCCCAGTTTGTTTATATTTTTTATAAGGCACATTGCGTCTGTAACATTGAAACAGATCATCTGAACATCTAACGGACATATATACAACATATTATCTAAACTTCCTGTTCCTCTCTTCTGCTATTTGTATGCCTATGTCGGTATCTCCATTAAGATATTTATCAAGGCGGTTTGTCTAACGTCCCAGTATCATAAACTTTTCTTCCTGGTATTATAAAACAAAAACGCCGTGAAAAACAAGAAAGAAACTCACGAGGAGTTGGTATCGCAAGCAACATCGTTTTTGTTCGTACATACGTAATATGCACAGGATTTTATATGTAGGAACGATTTAAAAAGTGGTGGAAAAATACTCGCTTATGACTAGAGCAGACCACTTTCCGTGCGCGCCATGTGCGCCGATGCGGGGATGACTGTATTGCATATTACTTTAATAGCAGAAAACCAAATGTATATTTAATTATTTCTGATAGCATAAATGTCTTTACTTCTATACTTATATCGGTAACAAGCTCATGTTGCGTCCCTATTATATCGCATATTCTAGTATATTACGAATTACACTCCCATACCGGCGCACATGGCGTGCACGGAAAATGGTCTGCTCTACTTATGACTGATAGAGTTAGGATTACACATACAAACAAATTTAACTTTTTTGTCAAATTGTTTCATTGTTGTTCAAACTGTCCTCTCCTCAGATTTAATGATTTTACTTCATATGTGCAGTGGCGGCTCGTGACGTTTTGTTCAAGCGAGGCTACTGAAGCCTAAGTAACCCTTCTCAGTCAATAAATTATATTTATTTTTATAGTTATTATTGTAGCATTGTAAGTGTAGAATAAAAACTGAAAAAAAAATAAATTAATAAAATATAAATTATTGTCTAGCAAGAACCACGTAGAGGAGAGTGAAATCTTGCCTGGATAGGAAACTGGATCAGGTGATAGGTAAAAAGGTAATAAAAACGTAAAAATAAACTCTTGATAAACGTAATAATAAACCAAAAATAAACTCTAAAAACAATAACAATTAAATTAGAAAAGAAAATTGAAGATTCTCTGTTTATATTACAAGCTTTACTCAAAACTAAATTTAAGGCATGAGCATGACTATGTACAAAAAGAGCTTGAGGTTCATTGCTTTTTTTTTTTACTTTGTCAACCATTTAAATGCCCTGCCATAACAGATGCACCATCATATGTTTGAGCGACTAATTTTTTTTTAAATCATATTTCTCCCTGTTATTTGATAAAAGGTTAAAAAAATCTTCAGCTGTTCGACCGGATGATACGTCAAAAACCTCACAAAATATTTCAATAACTTTTCACCGCTTTTGACGTAACGTAATATGATTGATAATTGAGACTTACAGTAAATATCTGTGGTTTCATCTACTTGCCAAGAAGAAAACGGAGCTTCTTTAATTTCTGTATCTATTTCTTGTTTTAATACAAAAAAAATACAATCTATTAAATCATTTTATATAGATTTAGATGTACCCGAAAAAATATTACTACTAACAAATTTATTAAAACTAGGTTCATATTTACTAAAGAGTTCGAGTAATTCTTTATAATTTCCACGATTAAAAGAATCTGAAGTCTCATTGTGTCCCCGAAACGCTAAATCTTGTGATGCAAAAAATATTGTTACGTCTATTAATTTTCTTAAATTTTTGCGGTTTTCTCTAACTTCATTATTATAGGCAATAATTGCATCTTTGCGCGCGCTGTCTACAGCAGTAGCAATATTTTGTTTTCCAAATAATTTAAGTTTGCACAACGATGAAATGTGTTCTTTAGACTTAGAATGCCGTTCAATAGCGCGCGCTAGATTTTTTAAATCTGTATAACCTAATTTCGACCAGGTTTCGGTTTGGTTACAAAAAAGTAGACATGGCCAACAAAATAATCTTTCCCGTTCAATTGAACCAGTTAACTAACCACATTTAGTGTACCATAATGAACTAAAACGCATTATTGGAAATTTGTTTGCATTTTTAAATTAAGTAATGAATAAATATACTATTGATTATATATTTTTTTGCAAAATTGCTTTATTTTAGTATATAACCGATGCTTAAACATTATTTTAATAATAATAAACGCTACTTATTTTATTAAAAATAATAGGGGAGGCTTAGCCTCCGTAGCCTCCCCTGACGAGTCGCCACTGCATATGTGTATATTATTTTGACTATATTGCCGCGTAGAAAGCAATTGTTCTAATACATGAAATTTATGTTGTTATGTTGTTTCACATTAATCAAAGTAGTGTCAGGATATCGACATATTTTTTAGTTTTTAGAAAATAGCCCATAATAACTGTCGCCATTCAGTTATAAATTATCGAGAAAACAGTTCGGTTGTGTGTACCATATTTTTAGATTTTATTAGGAATAAAACTGAAAAACTCTAAAACGTGGTGCAGGGAAAGAAAACAAGATTTTGACGTTTTAATGTTCACAACATGCCGCTTTGTTTCAGAATATCGATACAAATAAAGCTATTATTCATGCAAAATGGCAAATACATATTACATATATCAAGACGGCGAACGTCAAACATGACTACGAAAACACTGGACGAATTACATAAATTTTGTCGCAAACAATATTATTATTATCGATAAGACTGACTAAAGAATATAATTGGCTGGATTGTTCTTCAGAGAGGAATCTATTGAGATAAAAACTTGTCGAAAACAAGTTTTAATTGTGGTGCATAGATAGTTATATAAATACGGCAGTGATATGTGATAACTTGCATACATTATCATCAATGTTTACTGGTTATACTCAGCGCCAATATTTTTATCTTTAATGAAAAATAAAAAAAATTGTAATTTAAGTATGAGCTGTAATGGACGACTTAACTTAATTTTTCAGTGAACCCAACCAATATATCATGGTGTTTCAGAAATAACAGATACTTAGATGTGATTATATATAGACGCTTTCAAGTATATAAGTTTTTTAATTCTATTATTATTAACAATTTTTGTGTAAATTTACCATGCTGATTGCGTTGGTTAACTTGACGCCATGTAGAATCATCTAAATACAAAATGCAAGTTGACAATAACTCCTTTTTGTACATAAAATAACATAATTAATAAATTTCTGTGGTTAATACTTTATTTATTTAAGTGTTATTAGATTAATGTATTTCTAACACTATCTGTCTTGGTTAAACTTTGGTAAACGCTAGTGTATACACACAAAGTACGAAACAATATGCTCCGAAAAATACAGTGGAAAGTTCCACTGCTCGCTGGGGTTATTCGTAAATCTATTTGTAATCTGTCTATAGAAGCTTTATATACAACAAGGTTTAGAAAAGAGGGAGTTCTATATAAGACATTTAGCTCTATATACCTGTGCGCATAGCTAGGTATATAAATAATAATACTTCTTGATTTAACCTTGACCGACGAACAGTTTTTTTTCTGATACTCTAAAACTCCCTACGATTTTTTTTCAAATGATTCTTTTGCTTCGTCGAACGACTGTAGTCACCCTCATATTTAAATTAATGCCTTAAATGTTTTAATTTTGATTCGGAGAAAATACATCATTTGTTTTTTTTTTATTTTTTAAAAACGAGATAACCAATTTCGATTAGTTATTGTTTTTGAAGAATGTTGTGTATAATCGTTTTTGCAACGTCTGTAAAGTCCAAATAATAATTTATTAAATATGTTTTCATTAAAATAATAAAAAAAAAACAAATGAACAATCAGAAAAATAAAATTATCCAACAAATGACCTTCAGTCTGCTTTACAACGTCGAATCAGCATATCTTAATTATACAGGGTGTCACATTGAGTTGGTTCGTTAGAATTCGTTAGAAAGGAATTTATTTTTCGAGATTAACGAATTTTGTAGGAAATTTGATACATATTTGTAATTTTTCATAAAAGAGAGATATTTTAAACCATCAGCAATTTTGTTCTGTAAACCAGGAATGCTTTGAGTGTATTTTTGTTAAAAATAATTTAATTAATAATCTTTACAGAATTGAAAAAAGCTTCCTCAATATTTTACGTAAACTTTTCTATTATTAGCATCCTCTATGGTGACGCACACTCTCGTTCTGTTTGTGTGTATCTTTTAAACTTTTAATACATATGTTGTTTTTAAAATTTTACTTTATGAATCTTCCATTATTGTTTTAAAAATTAATGTTAATGTGACGTAATTTGAAACAATTTTTCTGGTAATAATGATGAAAACTTTAGCAATTTTAAATTATTATCACAATAATCATATTTTTTTTTAATGGATAAAGTCTAGCAAAGGTCGCAGACCCAAATCTCCTTCCTAATCATAATTATCCGGAAAAGAAACCCCGTTAGATCGCAACTTTTCAAAGGGAGATTTGAACCTGCACAATCCCATGACTGATAGCCAAGCGTGCAAGCCACTAGACTATTAGCCGCTTTAACAAGAATTTTACTGTTACCTTAAAAAATCTACAAGAATTAGAATAAAGCCACTCCAGAAAATTTGGAAATTTTATTAACAATTATTGTGGCTATAAAAAATACTACTTATACAGCTGTCGTTTTTTGATTGTCAGTAGGATTTCTTAAATTTCTAATATAACTAATTTGCTGTGGGAATTGTTCAATTGCCGTTCGCAGTTGAGCACTGTCAATCTCGCGCATTTGAGTCTGATTAAATAATATATCAACACGTGGCATGATGACTCATATTTCTTTGAGTTAAAGAAACCTTTCTCTCTGTGTAGAAGTTTCATCAATGTCAAAACATTTCGGTTTTAAAGATATTTGGTGCTATTCTTTAAGCCAACTCTGTATATTTGGCATCATCCTCATATGTTTATATTAATTATAAATTATATCACTTCAAATATGCTGATTAACTTAGATCATACGATTTTTTTTCAACAGTGGTATTGAACATAGGTATTCGATAATAAAATCCATGACTAACGAATTTGACATATTTACAATACCTCTCAGTCTTGGCTTATCTTATCTTTATTGGTAAAGAGTGTGTCGGTAAATAAAAGTGTGCTATGTATCTCAGTTCAAACGGGTGAGAAAATAAAAATGCCTGAAAAACAACTTCCCAAAATCAATATTTAAATACCATATGTACCTAGATGTTATAACAATATATCCCTTTTATGTTTCCGTAAACTTAACAGTGCGTTTTTTAAAACTCCGGACAAATCAATGCATTACAGATAACTGTTAAAATATACAAGCCAAAGCATCCTTTGATAAAATAAGCATTTAAGTAGACCTCAAGATTTTATTTTAGAAAAACTAACCAAATTAACACCACGTAGTTAAAATAGTACGACTAAACAGGATACAAGATTAATATGATGATAGAGTGCTGATATTGAACTCAAAACTGAACTTCTTTAGGAAAAACTACCTGGATTAATTGTCATATAAGCCCAATTGTTAATGCTATAATATGCATACTTACACCACAGCCTTACACGTAAAACAAAAATATCGGGTGAATAGCATATAATATTCGAAACAGTCCGTGAAAGAATAAAGCAAAGAAAGTAAATAAAACAATCAAACACTAGTCAACTTGCAAAAAACTTAACGTGACTTAAGCATGACGCTACATGAATCATGACGCATATAATGATGAAAAATTGGTAACCATCTCAATTGAGTCTTGAATTTTGCTGAACACAAATTTTAGATTTTCTGTTACACTATAAAAACAAACAAGTTTAAGTCGTGTTTAGCACAATTCCTCCGGACTTAATGCGATTCTTAAAGCACATAAATTAAATTTATTCCTTTAGAAACTCTAATGTAAAATTATTATGACTAATACTAAAACGGCAAACGAAAAAAAAAAAGGACTGTATCTAACGTAGGAAACTGCCTAACAAAAGGAGGATCGTTCAGCGTTAAAATTAAGCAACTTTCTAACGATTCGGACTGAATGACTCATGCGAACTGTTGCTGTGCCACCGTTCGCCGTGCTTACGCCAATATTAGCGGAAAAAAAAGGAAGGTTCTGCTCGGTATAATCCACGTCGGTCCTGCTATGCACTGTGCTGTGCAGGCTCGGTGTCTCTCTATGTGAAACCTCGGCATCATTCTATAGGCGGTATAGACGAACGGAGTGGAAATTTCCACATCGTTTGCTGGTCGATGTAAGGCGCTATTGAAAAGGGTAGAAGGAGGAACGCTTTGTTGTGTCAGTAATAAAAGTATTTTTACTATAAAACGAGCCACTATTTGGAAGTGGCTTTATCTTATCAAAAAGTTTTTTTTAATCAGTAAGGAAAAAGTGCATAATTTGCAACTTTTGTAAAAAAATGCGATTGGAATGAAATATTTTAGATTTTACTTTATTAAATCTTCAAAATGATGACCATTAACCTCCATAATAATATAAACAAAGAAATAGATGGTCCTGCAATGGGAGCGCCTATTTCTAGTCATGGAAGATTTAGAATCTAGTATAATTGCTAATTTAAATTTCAAACCGAAACTATATTTACAATTTAACATCCATTATATTGTCATTTGATACAATAGCTTATAATTTTATAAATATACTTGATTAAGGTTTAATAATAAATCGAAATTTATCAATATTAATATTAAAGTGACCTAAAACTCAAGAACAAGTATCAACATTTTTCGCAAGATTCGCATAAACTGATACATAATAAGATAATCGCCGCACATGAAATTATATATTTAATGTGAGGTTACACAGTAAACAATCATATACGTTCATAGCCACATGCACACAGATTTAACTGTGGTCTTGTTGCTAGACGCACAGGCGACACAGCGCGAAAACCGCTTCGGATGCCCTTGAACGTGTGCTTACTGTGACAGTATATCATGACTATATGAGTAATCTTCTAGCCGTATAAACTGGCACGTCGGAATTGATAAGCGATACCTGCATAAAGGTGGTATACATTCACCTATATAACATGAGAAATAATTGTGATTACCACATTGTATAAAAATATAGTCGTCATGGATTTCCGTAAATTTACGGATTTGTTTCAAAAAAACATCGTTTATATTATCTGAAATCTATAAAGAATATTGGAAAATATTCCGTGCGGGTTCACAAAAATATTTGGCGCTGTAGCATAGGAAAAAAACATAGTTCAGACAATAATATTAATTAAGTAAGGTTAAAGAAATATTATATTAATGGCATACTTTCTAATTGGACTTTGAATGGACGAAAAAAAAACAATATTTTGCTTTGACCCCTAACTTAATCTATTTTGTCATTAATAGTGCCGGTCAAATGATATTTATCAAAAAATAATTTTCCGTTCAATTACAGAGGATTGCATCTAAGTTATTTTGTTTGAAAATAAATACCTATTCACCGTAAAAACTTTAAACAGCTGACGTATAAAGTATAAAACTCAAGATGTGAGGAAATTTTTGATTTTTAAGTCACAATAGGCTTGTAAATACACGATACAATAAAAACCGGATTTTAAGACGTTGAAAATTTTAAATTGGAATAAATAACATATGTAAAATCATTTAGAACAAAGATATAATTTTTATCATTAAAGGTAAATTAAATAATTGCACAACAGGGGCTAGAAGTGTTTATCTAAATGGTTTTTTTATTTTTATTTTATTGCCAGTTGAATGTTTATGGTGCTGATTTTGAGTTAACCGTTTCCGAGTTTCTAAATATCGTTTCTCAACCGAACAGCACAAGAAACAAATTAGAACCAACTGTTATTTTACAAGAAAAAAAAATATATATAAAACCATCGATAAAAATGTCTGTTCTAACTCAGTTTAATAAAAGCAATGCATTTATAACGTATTTACAGTATTATCCACGAAAGTTTGACCAATAGCAAGAGGTTTACAAATACTTTAATCTAATAAGTTTTATTACATTAAATTATGATAAGCTTAATATGTATTCGTCTAACTAAGTCATATCTGTGACTTAAATAAATAAAGGACTACGCTTAGAAAATGTAATTAATTAAATATTATTTATGAACTGGAACACAAAACCGCACCGAATCCATTCTACCCTAGTTGTTCAAAGTTATCGCCTTGTTGTGAAACCCAACGTCTCGCTCAACGTATCCATGAATTGGCATGATTTACTAGGGCCTTGGTTTCGCCCGCCGTTGAATTGTCACCGCAGCTGGCTCAACGCGATTACGAACCCAAATCAATTATGTCGTTGGTGACTGTATACCATGGTCTTCATAACCTCCCATAAAGTAGAGATCAAAGGGGTTCAGATCGGGTGACCGACGAAGCGATGACATCACAGCACCAATCCTCTCATTTTCAAAACACATTATCTAAATCAGAGGCTCCCAAACTTTTTTTTCTCATAGACCACTTTGAAAGTTTTGCTGGTTCCGGTGGACACCCTGCAGCTACATTTCTACCATGTCCCCAAAACTCGACAAAAAATGTGAAGATTAGATCTAACTATGGAAATTTGCGTTGCGGCTGAGTTATTTGTTAATTAATTAATTGATTGTGCTGTGAGTGGATGTCAAAACCGTAAAGTTAGCCAATCAAAAAAGTGATTCCATCCAACTTTACTCCTTTGACATCTACTCACAGCACAAGAAACCAATCAATTCTCACATATTTTATTTAGAAAACTCCCCATTCGGAGCGGTAAAAATAAAAAGAAAAATAGTATATTTCCTTGTGTTGTATTTATTCAAATATGTAATATGATAACAGTCGTAATATAATTAATATTAAATATTAATAACGTAACGTAACTTCTACAATGACAATCATAAAATAGTCATAATTTAGTGGGAGGGATGTACTTGATGGATTGACAGCAAATTATCAATATTTGGCTTCACACCACAAGTGGTACTTCGTCCCTTTGCACGTCTGAACAAGCATTGCGGACGGCGGCAGCGGCAGCGCTTTGCAAGTCTCGACACGTTGTACTGAATATATATACTAAGTTTTCACAAGTAACAGTCGCTGAGCTTCTTAAAATATTAACTGCCTACATTGATAGGTGAATCGAGCCAACATTTTAGTTCTTCACTATCGGAACCAGATAAATTTTCGTGGACCCCCATTTTTTTGTCACGCCAACGTAGACCCCCGTCGAGTCTCCCGTGGACCCCTGGGGGTCCACTTGGACCACTTTGGGAATCACTGATCTAAATGTTGGCGAACTAAACGATTGGATTGCGGCGGTGCGCTATTGTGAAGAAACCACATTAAAAAAGAACGTTTTCCAATAGTTCCATCAAATGATTTTGCAAAAACAAGAGGTGATTATATCCATTCAATCGATTCTGCAACACAATTCCCGTACAATCGTCTATCATTGGTTCGTAGAGTTTCGCCGTGGGCGCACGTTGGTTTTTGATTAACTGCGTCCAGGTGGCCCAAAAATGACTACCACAGAGAAAATCGTGGACAAAATCCATGATCTTGTATTGGCGGATCGCCAAGTGAAAGTTCGCGAATTGGTTGTGATGGCACGCATCTCAACTGAACGCGTTAGCCATATCCTCCACGAGATTTTGGGCATGAGAAAGCTATCCGCGCGATGGGTGCCGCGTTTACTAATACCGGAGATCACGCACAATCGTGAGACTATTTCAACGACGTGCTTGGCTATTTAATCGAAATCCGGAGGAGTTTCCGCGTCGTTTCGTGACCGTCGATGAGACACGGATTCATTGGTACACACCAGAGACCAAAGAACAATCGGCGCAATAGGTTTTACCTGGTGAACGTGCTCCAAAGAAGGCAAAGACTGTAACTTCGCCCTGAGAGGTGATAGCCACCGTTTTTTGGGACGCGCTAGGTGTGATCCACGTTGACTATTTGGAGAAGGGAAAAACAATCACAGGAGGATAGTACGTCGATTTATTCAACGCCAATTTAAAGAAAAAACTACCACTTTTGGCCAAGAAAAAAGTGCTCTTCCACCACGATAACGCATTGGCTCACACCTCGGTAGTCACTACAGCCAAATTGATCGAATTGCACTACGAATCGCTTCCCCATCCTGCGTATTCTCTGGATTTGGGTCCCTGTGACTTCTTTTTGTTCCCCAACCTTAAAAGATCGCTCGCCGGAAAGAAGTACGGGTCGAACGATGAAGTCATCGCCGCTGCGGAGTATTTTGTAGACCAACAAAAGTCGTACTACACGGAGGGGAGTTACAGCACTTCTGGGAAAATTGTATCGAGTTGGAAGAGGATTATATTAAAAAATAAATTGTCATTTCTAATCCGCCCTAGTCTAATAAAGCCCTTGTACAATACAACATTATAGTTTAGTAAATTAATTAGAATATTCCAATATGAAAATTAGACTTAAATCGTATGGCAATTTATAACTTAATCCATAATGTTTTTATGATTGCATGATCATATAGGTACATCAAACTTTACAACCGACGAGAACAACTCTGTTTATTTATTGTAAATGCTATCTACAAGACCAATTAAAACCTCAAATATGACACAACACCATAATAAACAATCATTATTGACTAAGAAAAAAACTGAAATTCTGAACAAATACAATATCCTCTATAAATATCATGTGCGGATATGCACGTACACTAGGTAACTGTTTTTCCATACAAAACGCAATTTTTCGACCAATTACGTTGAGATTATTGAACCAACTGGTTAGTACACTTACGACCGTATAATTCCGTAAATAAATTTCCGAATACAACTGGGCAATGTGACGTCCGAACCTATACGTATACTAATAACAGAAAACAAGGTTCAAGATGTAGGTGAACACGCATTCGAAATGTGATGATCACAAGTAGCTTGATTATTATTATTTTTTTTTCTAATATAGATCAAACGCAGATCGACCAAGCAGGAATTCTAGTATCCTATTTTGCGAAGCATGCAAATTGATTAGGCATACAATGGTACGAGATTTATATATAGTAAATATTTAGTTGGTCAGGATTTCATGCATAGGCACATACCTTTAACATTATTTTGTTATCGAACAATTTTGTTTCGTCAAGGCTGTGGGAGGAAAAGATGCTCCGGTATCCAGAAATGATTGGTTGATAGTTAGGATAGGCATGGGTTTCCAAAGGTTAATTTTTTGGTTTGCGTAAGCAGTAAGCAGGGAAGAATGCTTTGAAGTAACGTAAAGGAATTAACAACACTAAAGTAACAATATTTTCAAATTTGATACTTAAATTGTCATTTAGACAACTGATGAACGTGAGAATTGTATAAACAATCATTACATTTTAGTAATGGAAGAAAAATGATGCACTGAGTGAAATTAATCCAAATAACTTGTATACACAGTGTGATGAGCCACCTCATATGGAAAAGCATAGGATTTTTGGGAACTCATTTTATTTAGTTTAAAATTATTTTGTATTATACAGGATGTTCGAGAAAGAAGATCCATAAAAAAAGTTACCTTTTTTTAATGGAACAAGCCTGTACAATTCAAAATAATTTTAAATTGTACATACAAAAAAGTCTATATAGTGAAGTTGTTAACGTGAAACATTTCAACATATTATATGCACGCTGTTATAATTCATCAAAATAATAAAAAAAAACAAAGGGCATGTGCTCTGTTTACGTGCTATTTTTAGAACTATAAGATTTATGCGTTTCACACAGATAATTTTTTTTTTACATCATAACATCAGGTGAAAATAATAGATTAGTTCTTTTTCGGCAACATTGAAGCATACAATCATTATCTTATCACAAAAGTGAATGACTTGTTTTTATCTGTAGGATAACAATAAAAATGGAAAAATTTCCTAACACTTTTTTATAAAGCACCTAACAAATATATTGCCGCAATCACATCCACATGTTTTTTTTGTATTTGTCTTTGTTTAGCGTAAAAAATCATTGTTGAACTTTCCAGAACAAAACAGAATCTTGTATTTGTAGTTTGGGGCCAGAGAATCCTTTTTGGGTATTACTGCTTTTTTTTATAAACGAATAAAACGAAAAAAAATCTCTGATACAATTGATTGTGATTTTTTTTTAAATATTTTGTATAAGAAAACCCAAAATATAACAGGCAATATTTAATACAAATTATAATAAAGTTGTTTGTGAAATGTTGCCCTTTAGGCCCTAGGTGTAAAAGTTCAAGTCAAAAATTGCTTGGAAGAATTTTAAGCACAGATTTCAAATTTTGCTATTGACTACAGGCATTACAAAAACATGTATATGCAAAAAAAGAACTTTAGATAGAGCTATAAGTCTGTTTCATAAAACTGGCAGCACCTTACGAAAATCTAATAGTTGGGCACCGAAAAAAACGTATTGATGATGAAGCTGTTGGAAATTGAATATTGAAATAAGCCGCTAGGACATATTGTAGAGCGGATGTTATCTTTAAAATTCATGGAATAAAATTGTTGAAATCAACAATCGCAGATTAACATTTACATATATTGAGTTTTGACGTTTTTCATTTTGATCGACGATCTAAGAATCAAATTATTTTAAAAATTTCATAGGTTGCTTGATAGCGTTTTTAAATAAGCACCCGATAACTTTAGATGGCAATAAATATTTAATCCACATAAAAAAATAAAAGCGGTGACAAATCCTACGTGACAGGAAGGTACTCAGGACGATTTATTTATATCTCCTATATTGCTAAACATGCAAATTATTTTTTTTTACGTGGTTCTGTTTTCGTCACTTCCAATCGAATATCTATATCTTATCTTAGATCTATTTTCATCCGTGCTGAATTAACAATTAATTAAGCGTCTCTCAACTTGGAATTATATAACAACAAAAACAATCTATGGTCTAAATATACATTATGTATATGTAGATATCGATAAGGAGTCGTCTATTTGGCTATAACGCGATTCTAAAATAAGCGAAGCGACTCGCAGCTCTTACAAAAACAAAGAAGCGACTCCCTAGGTCCCTAGGTTTGTGTTTGTGTTCTGTGAGAGATGAAGTATGGTATACGTGACCGAGAATGTTCGTGTCTTACGAATCTATCCGAAGGGGGAATCGTGTTGCTAACCGGCACTGAGTGGGGATACAGCGCATAAAAGCCGGATTGGAGCTTTGTTGCCGGTAGTGAATTCTACGTAACATTAATGAGAGCTTTAGAAGTTAGCTGGTGTCTAACAAGAAAACCGGCTTTTGAATCTTAAATGCTCTAAAGAATCGCTCCCGGTGTTTTTTTTATTCTTCATTAATTGTGATATAATACTAGTATATAAGCTTGATAAAAATTAGTGTTTTCATGTACCCTTAAGATATATTACACATGCGATTTTCTTTATAAGAAATTTATTTCGAGTATAATTTTTCTTCAACATGGAAGTTATACCGATAAACAATAACAATGTCGATTTTAAAAATCAGAATGGTAAGTGCTATTTTTTTTCATTATTTTTCATCTTTACAATCGCCTACATTTATAAAATCCAATTCGTCTGTCGATTAATTAATTTTAAAAAGGTTTTGTCTTCCGTAATACCCACTTAAACTTCCAATTCAAAAAAATAAATAAACTACATATATATGACGACCTGCTTTCGGAAAAACACTTTCCCTTTTCCACTTCTGCAACATCTCATTCCCTCCTGTCATCGTAAATAATATTCGGCGTGATATTTTTCGCTTATCTGGAACCGGCTAATCTTATATTGCATGTTTATATATTTCTTTATACATAATATTATTTGCCACTAACAAATAATCGGCACTTTTCGCATCCAAGGTCGGTCCGTTTATACTCCGTTCGCTAATTGTGTAGATTAGAGGCAGCTCCATATAGCGGTTCCAGCTGCGCTCTCGCTTGAATTAGAACGAGATGGAAATGTGGCCTTCCAACTTTGTTTTTTTCGATATTTTTTTCTCGTCGAAATAAGATGCGAGATAAGTTATTTTTTTTTGAGCGTATTATCTCCACAATATTTGTAGATAATTAACTGTTTTTTTTTTATCGGCGTTTCGATGTTCCAGGAATTGAATCGCGATTTCTCGGTAAATCGATGGAAATTCGGAAAAATAGACAGGGATGTATTAGAATGAATTTTTTTTCTCGTGTTTAAATAAAATTTCCTTTTCTAGTACTTATTTGAGTGTTTCATAAAACAAAAGCGTGTCGATTTGTATTAAAATGTTAGAAATTATAAAATAGTAAAAATATACAGGATCGGCTTAATCTAAAAGTAACAGAAAAAAATAAAATAATTAAAAACTCATTTTGTGATTTTTTTATCTTAATTAAATTATTTTGTTTTTATTAAAAAAAAAGAGCACAGGGTCGTATTTTTATAAAATCTTTTATGTGAAATTTATTTCTTGAAATTAATGGTTTGATACCAATGTCGTTTTATGTATATTAAAATGTTCGAAATTAGAAAATAATACAAATACAGGATCGGCTTATTCCAAAAGTAACAAAAAAATTCAAATAATCAAAAACTTAGTTTCTGAAATATTAATTTTGACATTATAAAAAAATAATGCAATTGTTATTCATAACCAATTTTATTACTTTGCTGTAAGAATCGCTGATTTTAACGAAAAAAGCAGGACCGTACTAAGAAAAATATTAATATTTCTCGTATATTTTTATGAATAAATACACAGAGAAAGAAGGTGATTCGATTTTTTTCGTTTTCCCGGACAAAATCCTTTATTTTAATAAATATACAGCACCGTACTCAGGACAACTCCATTAAATTTTCATTTTCTATTGTTACAGTTATCGAATATGATCCCTATTTTATCGGCGAAGAATCTGACTGCGATTCACTGTCGGTTGCAGCCCTATCGCAACGTTTGGGCGACGAATTGCGGGCCGCCAAGGGCACGCACCTCTCCTGCGGCGAGGTCCTGCTACCCTGCGATCTCCTACCGCGTATCGCCAGGGACGTACTGGAACAGGCGGACACGGAACCGTGCGGTCTGCGCGGTTGCACTCTCTACCTGAGTTTTGAAGGGGAAGAGGAGTGCCGGAAATTGGGGACTATCAAGATCGACCCCACCACCGCGTCCACCTTCGAGCTCTTCCTAACACTCAAACAGTCCACAGCCGGCTGGAATTCGTTCCTACCTCAGTTTATAAAGTGAGTATTTTTATCGAAGAGAAAGGTCTGCGTAAATCGAGCTATTTTTGCTAATTATTCGAATAAAATCACTGATGATGATAGATTAATCGGATGAAACGTTGAAGAATATTAAAATTTCTAAATTTTGTCGACAAAAATCGCTTCAATACAATATTAAATACGACAAAATATTATTTTTTTCGAAATTTAAATAATTCTTTTGAGTTTAAATTCATATAATTAACGTATTTTGTTAATATATTTGATTTTTCATAGAATTTTGATTTAAAATTGAATATCTGTCGAGAATCTGCATTTATTCGAATAATCCCTGATGATGATCACCCGAATCGTCGAGACGTCGTTTTCATGTCGCATTTCGACTCGATTTAAAGGAGATATCTCTTTTCTTTACAGAAAGATAACGCGGGGAGGTACAGTGATGATTAGCTCCGACTATGATTTAAGAAAGAAGAAGTTGTATCGTTCATTTTTAGAATGAATATGCGATATGGGGGTGATATACTGCGCTCTTCTCATCGAAGAAATGCACGTGACTCGTTACGTGCGTTTCTCTCAAAATAAAATGTAAGATTGACATTTTAACAAAGAAAAGAAAAAAAAAATGGTATATATGTAAGAGAAAATAGATATTTCTCTCAGAAAGAACAGCTCGGTTTATTAATTAATTGTTGTATTAATAAGATACAAATTTCAAGACTGATTGAGCACTAAAAATAAATAGGAAAACAAGAAATTGAAAGTACGAAAAGTAAAAGATAAATATATAACATATAAATAATATTATAATTTTTTATATATTACATGAAGCAAATGATTTAATTTTTTGATGGAAATTTATAATGATATAGAAGTAGATTAAAAACGAAGAAAAAACTTTTTATATGTAACAGTAGAATTACGAATATATGAATAATAAAATACAAATATATAATATTATATATAAAAAACAAAAGCGAAGCGTGATCTAGAAGTTAGGTATCATATAATATTGAGTTTATAATTTTAATGAATTAGATTGTAAGATGTATTAAAAATAACAAATTTGTAATAACAGTATTTTCTCCTATCACCAAGTGAGTGATGTAAAATGGATGCAAAGTTTTTCTTTTTTTGTGGTGCAAACTAAGTTTGTGAGCGGTTTAAACTAGTTCCAAATCAGTTTGAATGAGTTCCAAACTCATTGTGAGAAGAAAGGAAAAAAATTGCTTCCATCAATTTAATCGATAAGTCTTCAGAGGCTTCGTGAAAAGTTTTTGTTTTGTTTTTGTTTATTTAAATACTTTTCAATGTTTCACGTTTATTACTGAAGGATTTTTATAAAATCCGTGATATTTTTTAATAGTGATACTATAAATGTGAGAACGATTAGTTATTTTGTCTGTGAAAGATTTTTTTTTGCTCTTCAATACGGATATCAATTTATTCTGCATGTACCTGTAGTACTTATTCAAATTTTAAAATTTGAAGGTTCTCCGATACGATACTTTTGTGATATATTTTGTTTCAAGTATTTTGATATTGTCTTAATCTCCTTCGACGAATCAGCTGTCAAACAAAATTCGGATCATAATATAATTTCATCATTCATACAACAGATATTGGTGTAAAACAAAATACCATGAAACAAAAAATTGCGTGAATTTGAATATTTTATATATGTGCAAATATATAAAATAGAGATTTATTATTAATAATTATATTATATATAAAAAATAATACCGATCAATATATAATATATTAAATTATGTATTCGTTGGTAAAAATATTGAGTTTTATAAATTCTTATGATCGATGTTGCAAAAGGGAGCAACATATATTGAGATATGTTCCCCTTTCATCTATTTGAACGTATGTCTTTCTTATTATCCTTAATTATTATTATTATATATATCATTATTATAATTACGAGTTTCTTTGTTTTATAAAACAATTGTTTACGTAGTTTTAATAATGCTTTGTGATAGTACAGATTGAGTGTACATTTCTCAAGCTTCTTTTTGTACAAATTTGAAAAATATATTATTATACAGATATATGAATTAAAGATTTTACGTTTTTTAAAAAATATATATATATATAAAACTTTGTGTTTAATTTGGCATCTATTTTCCCTATAGAATGATAATTAAAACAATCGTTTTTAATGTTTTCTGTTGTGTTTAATTAAAGGTAGGTATCATATCATCAAAAAGTCTTTGGTTTAGAGTGGGATATGGATTTGACAAGCTATCGAGATATTTATTTCAATTTTTCTTTGACAACTTTTAAATCGATTAATGATTACTCTACTCAAAATGTTTCAAACAGAACATAAAGTATTTATTATTAAATCATATTACGTCAGTGATGAAAATCCAAACTTCGCTTAATTTCGGAAAGAGATACTTTCCGATAAATTGGCAAAACAACTTTTTTCTTAAAAATTTCGTTATGAAATCTGATGTTTTTTTGGTACCAATGAAAAATTTGGGATTTCGGCTATCCAGCGATGTAATTTTTAGAAACAAATGACAATTTCCGAATGTCAATCAAAAATTATCTTAAAAAATTATGTGAGGGTACAAGAGGTCTAGTCTATCCCTAAGTTCGAAAACAATCCAACTAGATGGAGAATAACTCTTAGAATGTGTAGGCGAACCGAAGAAGTCAAACATACCAAGTATGTATATATAAAGAAAGATACCCCATTTTGTTTATCTTCAATTAATCGATTATTATAAGCTAACACAGCACATTTCACAATTCTAACTTAATATTATAACACAATGTCAACGATACAATAAGTGCAGGGAATATTAAAGAAGTAGCATATTCGATCTCATAATGTAGGTAGGTAGGTATATGACCGATATTCATACTCTTTTTAATCCGAGAACTAAGAGATTATGAAACATACATCGAATGTTAGTCACTGAAGTGGCATAACTTAACAAATTTCTGATAGAAATATTAATTAACATGCATTTATGAGAATGCTAGAAACTGTAATGCGATAAACAAAACGTCTTTTTTCAAAAAGTTGCGCGAAGTAGCACCTGAAATCGCTGGAGCAAGTACTAGAAGGATCCTAGATGACAAAACAGTTTTCCTTTTTTTTGGGTAAATTGGGGCATTTTTTTAAAAAGCTAATAGAAATTAAAATTTAGAGTCATAGAACACCATCTTCAAAAAATGGTAATTGTATAGTTAGTTACAAATATGTTTTGCTAATATTTTGCCGGTTGAATTACACATAGTGTATATTCTGAGCAAATTGCAGTTTCGTATCGTTTCTAATTCCGAAGGTTTTAGTGGTTGAAGAGGACGGTCGAAATACACTCTTAGCGTAATATCTCCGAACATGTACTTTCAGACTTGCTTCTGTTCGATATTCCGTCAATCTACTTATTTGTACTGTAATTTCCATATCTAATGCTTATTTTACTAGACATTTATACACATTTTATTACGATTCTGAAAGATTGGCTTTTTTTACGCAATGTCAGATTTTTAACCAACTTCGATCCACTGTGCGCCAACCGTTATACCAACATATGGCCGGTGGCAACCCTTAATGAATCAACCTGTACATCAAACATTTCGAATCATCTGTTTTGCACCATTAAATTATTAAAAAAAAAAATTGTTTTACTTAATGCATAATAAATTCTGACTAGATACCACCGTGTCACATCTACAATTTACACAACACCATAAAAATTCATCATTCCTACTAAAACCGAACAATCAACGGTTCACTGATAAGACCCCTCTAAACGATTAGGACCCCATCGACATCTGCCATACAGATAATAGATTGGACAGCGTGGAGCGACATTTTAATCAGGCCTTTTTCGGTCGACATGCAGTCTAATTGATTCCGAGCCACTCGAATGAAACGATAAGAATCAGCGTTATACAGATAGCGACATACAACCGAAGCGTTCCGTCATTTTCACAGCGTTTTGGTTTTATAAGCAGTTTTGCCTATCGCTGTGCAAATATTTCCCCTTTTCGTGTGCGATAGAAATATCGCCAAGCAAAAAATTGTCGAATAAATGTTTAACTTTCGATTGTACAAGTAAGTATGTTGTAGTACGATATATCGATGAGTAGCGTAATATCACCATTAGTAATCTCTTTTAATGAAGAGGCATTTTTCATTTGAAGACATTTAAAATTATCTTTAGCTACGCTATAATCGTTACTGTTAATGCCAGAACTTTTTACTGTCAAACGTCTTTCATCGCAAACTCAATTAGTCCGTAAATCATCGAAGCTTCGTTCCAATCATTTAAACAAACTAATTGCAAGGAGCTACGACTTATTGACTGATTGTTTTAAAATTTTAAGCTTGTGTTTATAGCTTAAGTAATGCTTTTTTACTATTGATATATTCCATTGCATAATACCCATTTTGATTTAATCTTGATGTGTGTGTTTTGCGCAACTCTAAATATACAGGCTGTCCCCTCGCTGGGTTGCATAACTTCATAGGGTTATTCCTTGTATCAAAATTAACAAAACACTTCTAGTCAGCATAGGTCCAATTCTCAACCGTTTTCGAGATATGGGTGGTCAAAAGCGCTGAAAGTCACTAGTTACGGTAACTAATTTAGACGAATCATAGACGCATTTGGCTCGAATTTCGGCATGAAATGGTTGCTAAGGAACGATTAACTTAAATTACAGTCTTACTTCCACAATAATGAGCAGAAATTGTTTTAATGATTTTAATAAAGAAGCAATGTTGTAAACATTTAAAGCTGCTCAGAATGGCGACTCTGGACTGCCAAACACAACTCTGCTCTTTCACTCAGTCCTCCTATCCAGTTGACATTTTCCATATTTCCACGAACTTCCTGAAATGATCGTTGGATTTTACCTACCAGTTCTTCTTTAGTAGCCGGCTTCTCTTGTCCATAAACGATGGTGTTAACATGGCCCCAGAGGAAAAAGTCGAGAGGCGTCAGGGCCGGCGAGCGCGGCCATGCGACAGCTCCATTCCGCCTTACGGACGTTCAAGGGGATATCTTCAAGAAGAATGGAAAGCTCTTCTTCTAGGAATCTCCTGTAGATATGGCTAGTCAATGTTCCATCAAAGATTTTCGGTCCTAGGATAACATTTCCGATGATTCCTGCTCACACATTAACCGAAAATCGGTGCTGAAATCTACTTTCTGACAAAGCATGGGGATTTTCGTCGCTCCAGATGTGCTCCTTATGTGAGTTGTTAATCCCATCACGAGTGAAGGTGGACTTACCAACGAACAAAGCAATTGGGAGGAGATCCTGGTTCTCTAGGATCCACGAGCAAAATTCTTCCCGTTTTGTATAGTCGTCAGGTAAGAGATTTTGTACTTGTTGTACATGGTATGGATGTAGTCCATTTTCATGTAAAGTCCTGTAAATCGACGTTCTTTTCTGTCCTGTGGTGGCAGCAATTCTTCTTATGCTGGTTCTCCGATTCTCAGAAACTTCATGAAGAACAGCTTCAGTGTGATTTCTTCGCGCAGGCTCTCGCTCATTAGTCTTTTTTTGGGAAGGATTCTGTTTGCTGGAGCGATATGAAACAGTTCGTGATGGTTGTCCGACAAGGATGTCTTCGGTTCGGGTAGCACAATAGCCATACAAAAATATCATGTCGGCGTACTCTTCCTTCGTAAAAATAGGCATTTTTAAATGTTCTGCGAGCGAAATCCAAAACTGTCAAAAATACAACAAAACTGCTTACATGACAACTGTCCAAAAGCCTACGCCAAGTGCATTGGATCTAAGTTAGCAGTCGAGCCAACTGCGTTCATGATTCATATAAATTAGTTACCGTAACTAGTGATTTTCAACGCTTTTGACCACCCATATCTCGAAAACGGTTGAGAATTGTACCTATGCTGACTGGAAGTGTTTTGCCAATTTTGATACAAGGAATAACCCTATGAAGTTATGCAACTCAACGAGGAGACACCTGTATACTAGCTGTGTTTAATTTTCAAATGAAGCACGAACGGCACGAATGAAGTCACCACTTAAAACTAAAAAAAAAATATAAACCATATAATTTTTTTTTAACATGAATAATCTCTCTCATTATGCAACTTTTGTCAAGATATTTTTACGTTAATGAATTTTAAGATGTTAATCACTCATTGAAAAAAAAAAGAATTACGAAACCGTAAACACTCTGTTTATAACATAACTAGTTAGGATGCCTGTATATCAGGAGCATTTAACCAATGATGAATTATAATTCATATTGCGTTTGTTACGTTGAAGCCTAGTATAGTTAGTGCCATTACGGCCAATTGTGTAACAGTATTTTTAGAGTGTCAGTTAAATAAAGCTTATGGACACTACTTACGTAATTATGTTTATTTCAATGGGATGTAAATGCCACTCATGATTTTATAGCACATTTTGTTATGTTGGTAATATAGAGCATAGGAAGACATTAATAGGCCTAGGAATATTTGTAGACCCTTCTAATAAATACGCAAAATTACGTTTAATTTAGACAAAATAAAAGTAAATACGAATTATGAGTGTTGTACCCAAAGTAAATCGGGCGACATCTTTAACATTTCTCAAGATTTACGTGCTATAATTTCTGATGTCGATAAATCCTCAAACTTATAAATATCACATTTATTTTTTCCCACACAACTTCCAATCTCCTGCAAGAAATGACGGGCAATATTTATATAAAAATCTCCGCTGAGCATATCGGTAGGAAGACGTGACAGTAATAATTAAAATTAAATTTCTAAAAATTCTAATATAAGAATCTAATAAGGGTAACTTCAAATTTGTAGTAAAAAACCGATACACGATGATTTTATATCGTAGAAATGAGTTCATACAAATTACGATACACAATTTATAAGGAAAGAAATAAATACATTTTGACTTATCTAGGAGTAATGTTATTTTTCTCTCTCAAACACTGCATTTTTGTCTCGGTTACAATTTGACTAATATTCGCTCTAACTTCGGCAATTTTGTTCGGTGGAAATTTTGCCACAACCGTCTCCATAGCTCCGAAGAACATTCCCAAATCGTTACCATATTCCAAACGCTTGTCTTTCTCATATCTGGGTCTCTTTGCTTGTGGTTCGTCTGGATCATCTGATACACCGTCAACACATCTGCAGATAAAATAATCTAATGATGCAATGTTAAACAGAGCTGCTCATAGCATTGACCTACTCGAATTTTGTGAGATGTTCTGGGGATAGTTCATCTTCACTATATTCCGATCTGGATGGTTCAGGATCTTTAATCTGTTTGTATAAATTTATAATTTTGCTCCATTTGGCTTTGTATCTGGACGCTGATCGGGTGGTTTCGTAAAATTAAGTCTTCAAAATTAATATAAAATTTTACCTGCTTGATCCGTCGAGTGTGTTACGTCACTCCAAGTTCTTTTTCTCCCATCATATTCGCAGCTGCAATCATTGTCAAGTTTTTCCATCAAGTCCATACCTTTCTTTTCTGTGAATATGTTTGAACATGCCATTTTTTCAAAAGTTAAACGAATGAAATTTGCAACGATTTTAACAGAAACTAACTCGCCTGAATAGGAACCACATTGATACTGACATTGTGTTGCTTACTGTGCTCGCTTAAAGTATACAAAAAAAAATTATTGCTATCGATATCAGGCGACCTGCTATCAGGTATTAGGTAAATACAAGATCCCATTATGAGATTTTAAACGGGATTTATTCCGGGGAAGTACCCACACATAACTTGGGATATTTTACGATAAGATACTTTAGTAATAAATACAAAAAAAAAGAACATGGAAAAAAATATTCAATTTTGAATTTTGATTCATGTAGCGTCATGCTTATGTTAGTTTTCTTTAGGTATTTACGTTAAGTCACGTTAAGTTTTTTGCAAGTTGACAAGTGATACTGATGTTACCTAACCTTGCAGTTTGATTGTTTTATTTACTTTCTTTGCTTTATTCTTTCACGGACTGTTTCGAATATTATATATTATTCACCCGATATTTTTGTTTTACGTATAAGGCTGTGGTGTAAGTATGCATATTATAGCATTAACAATTGGGCTTATATGACAATTAATCCAGGTAGTTTTTCCTAAAGAAAAGTGATGCCATCGTGTCGTGTAAAATCCTGCAAACGCAATAGTTACAAAGATGACGGAGAACTAACTTTTCATATGTAAGTTGCAGAATAATGCCATAGCTTAAAAATATTCCGAAATTATGATATAGTGTTTCTATGGGAAATAATTTTTTGTAGAATGCCCAAACATTGTTGTGTGGATTACTGTTACAGCTACCATAAATCCTTGCAAAAGTAAGCGTGCATGTTTGTTCACTACATTTCCTCGAAAAGGATTTGGATAGAACGGTACAGATTGTGCGAATTAAAGAGAGAGTAAATCCAACATTGAATTCGGACAAAGAAAATTTAAAAAAACTATATTTTTATTTAGAATCACTTGATATTCCTGAAAACAAAGGGTAGAGGTAAATAAATGATGTAGAACATATATATTTCTTTAAATTTTCTTCACTATTTCTTAGGTAAATTAATCTGCCCATCAAAGGAGGTACGATATAGTCGCCAGTTCACCGAAAAACAAATTAGGAAAGTAATGGTCTTGACAGGAAACAAGATTCCACAAGAAAAAAACTTCCTAACGACTTTTGTTTATTTACTATTAAGTCATGTTCCCCAAAACATTTTTTCTAGTTTATCCCATCATTTGTTAGATAGGTCACCTCTTTCAATTTTAATAATATCGTCTTATAGCAAAATTAGATTTCATAATTTAGCGAAGAAGTTTACAGAAAAAATACAAGGAAAATCAATAAGGAAGGAATTAAGTAAACTAATATTATTTAATCATCAATAAATTATACAACAACTACTGCAGTATATTATAAATGTTGGATTGTTATGACAAGTCGTGAAGATCTCATGAAACTTGTTTTAGATTTTTCCTACGTATTTTTATATGGCGTTGAAAGAAATTTCTTTTCGCTCTTATTAAACCTGAGAACGAATGCAGTATATGTTACCAGTTCATCGTAAGTTTAGAAACTGTCTATAGTTCTGAGTTGTCCACAACTTTAATAAAAAAAAAAAAACAATTCCATATAAAATACATAGGGTAAAATCTAACATATGCTAGTAATTATCATTACAAGTTACAAGTGCTATTAAAATTTATTGATATCCTTAACTTTATTTGAATATCCGCCATGGTATCGACGTCATTGATGACGTTTGTGTTCCAATATGGCGCATTTCAATTGATGGCAGTTTTGAGTTCAATATCAGCACTCTATCATTTCTATGGTCGTATCATGCTTCGATGTGTTCAGGAATCATATGAAAGAAACAAATATTCGGCAACACTGATAGTAGATTCGCCCGCTCAACGCAGCGCTTCACCGTGAGCCAATCAACTATATTTAATGTTACAACCCAATACAGTTCGCATAGCCCTGTTCTGCAATAACTGCAATCTATGTACATCAGTTCTGCCACATGTTACGCAATTCAGCAGGACGAATCCTTAAATTGCTACTTAAGTCTGGATTTGTTTAAATGTCACAAATATTACCTTTTTTTCCAAACTTAGGCCTCGGTTTGCGCGCTTATTAAGTAAAATTAAAAGCCCAAAGAAAGAACGTCCCCGAGAACAATACGTTTAGAATCGTTCGTATAAATCTAGATATATTCCAATACGTTAAAAATGAGTTACTTCTGACTCGTCCAGTATATATAGCTATTAACGTTACCAGAATTGATCTGAAGATCGCTAAAGCGTACAGCGGTCGACAAAAACGAGTTTTATTACTGGTTTTCTATGTACATCTGTACATAAGAGATACATATATGTATGTAGGTATACAACACATGCGTATATACGCTCGCCACACCACGAGAACTGAATCCCACTACTATTTCTTTATTTGGAGCTTGCACGTGTGACTTGTTTATCTGTCACAGGCTTCTGAAGATTTCTTTCTTATCTGAGGATATGTAAATGGCTATATTGCGTACGTGATCTTGGGTATAGCGAGTAATTAATTACAGCTGACCGAATGCACGTTCACTCAACATGTATAACAACTTCTAATTAATATGAAAGTGTAATTTATGCGCAAAAGAAAGAAAAGACAAAAATTTTAACAGGTACCGATACACATAGTTAGGTGTAGTTTTGCAGTTAATAACTTTTTATAGTCAAGAGTTTTGAAAATGCTGTTTATTTTGATTATTGAATTGAATAATTCATTATTATAGATGCTAAAGAATCTTAAGTTGTAAACGACGCTTTTCTGTTTATTGGATTTACCGTTTACAATATGTACTTTTGATTTCCGGTAGTGCAAACTATTTGTCCATTTATCTTAGACGCGTATTACACTATAAAAGTTTTATAAAATATCAGTGGTGCTGTGTCGAAGGGCAATATAAAAATTGTTCGAAAACTAAGTATTTATTCATTACCTAGCATTCTTTGAAGGGCATTGGTAGTTGTGGGAGAAAAAATAAATGTAATTTTTATAAGTTTGAGGCTTTCTTTATGGCATTCAGAAACGACAATACTTAAATTTTCTACATAGCGGTAATTACAAAACATATATTGCAGATTTTTCCTTAGAGAAATATTACCTTTATAAAACATAAATGTGGAATGCCTTGCATAATGTTAACACAAATACATTAAAGCGACAATTTCTAAAGCAGTAAACATAATTTCCCAAGCATTTCCGCTCTCTGCTTGTTTACCACATTAAAATAAATCTCTTGTGCACCCTTAGGTATATATATCCGCGTGCACACATTCGGATTTATGTTCGCATTTCCTGATTGATTAATGTTGCTACTGTAATATGCAAGACGCAGATGCATTGAGAGAGCTTGTGCAAGGTCTTCAAAGACCTTATTAAGTCGATTAACCTTTACTGTTGACTATCGAAGGTTGAAACTTGCTGGTGCGTGATTACTTGATTCCTTATGACACCTCATTTACAGGCGCGCGTAAGTTAAAAGGAATCGCTTGGATGGGCTTTGCCGATTGTTCTTAGTTCTGATGCAATTATTGCTTTACTATGCTTGCTCTATATCTGGGAAATAATTAACAGTAATTAGTTAGTAAACTGTGACCTCAATTCTAAATATTATATAGAACGGATTAAAAATAATTGCAGAGACAAACTTACTTGCATCCTAAAGGATTTATTTGGAATAGTTTTATTTTTCATATACGACACGTATAAAAAAGTCATTTTTTGCTTAATGTAATTCGTACAATTAATTATGAACATATCAATATTTACTTTAAATAAAATATTATTGAGCAATACTTTACTTTTACAATAACAAAATCTGTTGTCTGTGCGCTTAGTTAGGACTGTTGTAACACGACCGTATCATAATTCCTTTCCTAAAATGACAAAGACAACAGGATTATGCTTAAGGTATGCTTTTTATCACGTAGGCCATGCTCAGCTACGCCTGCTACTGCAGTAGAGATGCAGGAAACCAATTCTTTTGTGGGTTGTATTTATATATAAGTACATATACGCAGATAATAACAAAAATAGCAGGAAACGTAGCAGTGTCCTTGAGAAGGAACGTTTTGACCATATACATCAACAGGCGTTTACTATAAAATTACATTATATAGATTTGTATCATCTCATGATATGAATAGAAAAGAGTAAGAAAAAAAATCTTGAGATGACACGGTAATCAATGAATAATTTGCACGGATGTATTCTAGACCTTCAAAAAGTTATATGTAGAAACCTTTTGTTTCTTCAGAAATTCAAACAAATAACTTGGAATGAGACAGTAAAGATGGTTAAAGATACGAAAAACAGTGGACAAAATTTGGGTATAAACAGGCAATTTAAGTTAGTGGCATATACAGTGTGTTTTACTATCTTTGTCTCGCGATCTATGGCACCTAGGCTCATGCGACAAAAAATTTCTTAACAAAACCTTACCTGAAGAATCATCTGAAAATATGTTCTACTTCCGGAAACGTTTCGTTATGCCGGAAGTCCATAGCAACTTTCTTATTTTAAATGGAATCATATGTTTTTCCTTACCTCAATGAATTCTACACATTACTTGAATACAATTTTTACTAAAGTCCACTATCTCAAAATTTAATCGTTTTTGAGATATTTATGATTTTGTCAACATTTTGACATTTGCATCTCCATCTATAGTATTCTGTATTTTATAAACCATTGGAGATATATACGCACCCATTATTATGAAACTGGGCTTCATCTGTCCACAACACATTACTCAAAAAATCCGGATCTTCGTTCATTATTACTGTAATTATGCGACAAAACTCTACACACTAAAAAAATTACACTTTTCCTACGGAAAATTCCTGTAATGTATAGGGTAAAATTACAAAAAATTGGGAAATTTACCTAAAGCTTTATAGTAAATTTTCCCAATTTTTTGGTAAATTTTCCCTATACATTACAGGAATTTTCCGTAGGAAAAGTGTCATATTTTTTAGTGTGTACCCTTCTATTCAAATCTGCTGGCAACAGTTCTTGGTGGAGTTGAACTTTATAAGGCTGATACTTATTTTTCTTCAGCACTCTTCGTAATGACCTCATACTGATGACTAAATTATTGCTCGTTGTTCGCAAGCTAATATGAGGATCTTCTACAACAGTTTGCATTAATTCGTTTTCTTCGGTAGTAAGTACCAAAATCATCTTTACAGCACTTGATTTTGCCATAAATGTTTTTTTTTTTTAGAATATCGATCAATTACTGTTTTTCTTTACTCTGAAAGTATTAACTTTAGCTATAGGAAATGTTACATGCGATTAAAAGAAGACTTAATTCTGTATTATATGACACAAAAATATACAGGGTGTTCCATTTGAAAAAAAATGAGTTTCGTCTATTTAAAGATGCCTAGCTTTATTGTCATTTTAACAACACCCTGTATAATACAACAAAGGAAATATTATTTGTCTATACTTTTTCAAACATTGTCACGACTATACTACAAAATAATCGCAAAATTGTTATAACTAACTTTGGTATTGATTTTCCAAGTGAACCAAGCAAATGCATTTTTTTTTCTAAAAAGTCGAATAATTCCGAAGCCGTTCGGTTTTGGTGTAGGGTATGTAAATTAAATCTACTTTATTTTGATATAGTATAGGCTGTTCGATTTAAAATAACAAAGTTGTATAACGCGTAGGCTAAACTGACCAGCCTGCATACATAAAAATAATTTTACGACGTGTAGGAGTGTTTCATACTGAATTATATATATGTATATTTTATAATTCTTTTTTGAAGCTCCATTTATCTATTTACTAATTATCTGACCGGCGATAGCAGTGTCACGTATATAGTAATGTATGTATATGCATAGTTACTAAATAGATGCTTTAAATGCTACATATATGTACACAGATAAAAAAATTGACGCAGTAAATTCGCTCCAATTATGTAATGATACTTTTTATAAGTGGCCTTCAACTTTGTTTGTCGCTATTCCGTGGTCGTGCCTCTCTTTCTACCAGTCTATTTATGGTCGCCTCTCTTTCTACGATTCGCAGGCTACTTCTTGCCTCTTCGAAACCGCTCTCGCTAGCATCCAGGAATTAAATTCGTGCAAAAACAAATATTAGGTCACTAGTAAAAATAATGTGCCGGCGTATCGCATACATATAAAGAATTATGTAGCTGGTCTTTGTATAACAGTGTGTTGCCTTGCATTTATCCTGTATATTCATATGATAATAATATTTGATATTTATACTTAATAGTTAGGTATACCAGAATTTTTATCAGTTTGTGCTGTAATACGTATAGTATATTAAAGAACGAGTGTCTTAAGATACGTCTTATTGCACGAGAGCAAGTTCTTAAACACAGTTAAATGAATATACAGAATTTTAGAAACTTCAGATCGGTCAAAGCAAAAATTCAAAATCAGAATCCTATTGTTAATAATGCAAACATAGAAACTTATTTAGAATACTTCATAGTAAAAACATAAGACAGCTTGTTCTACACTTTTGTATAGCTATAGAACGCAAATATATTACTATTACTATTACTACTACAGCATATTTAAATTATAAGAAAGATAATAAACAGCAAGAAACGTGCAATTTATTTTAATAAATGTTCAAAATTAAATCCTTGAACTTCACATTGTTATAAGTTATAAACGTATCGTTTTGGATGCGGTAATAGCGTTTTTAATACATCAGATTAGAAAAATATAATCAAGTGATAAAAAGATGTTTCATTATTTACTTTCAGTTAAAATAATTGCCAACTCAACTAAAAAACCGGCACAAAGGCGTATACATACAGTGTAAAAGACAGATATAAAGATCGATGACCTGACAACGCTTTAAATGCACTCCACTAGCTGTATAGCAGCTGTTTATTAACTATAATCTTACATGACATATTTACGACTATGAGACATAATGAGAGATGCGGAGACAACAATTATATTAGCGCTGTGTTCTTTGTGTAAAAGCTACAAGTAGGGGTTTTAAAACTACATAGAAAGAGTCGACTTTACCGCATACACTTTTCCTTTTCGTCTAAATAAATATTCATTTGGCATAATAATGTGGAAATATTTATGGTACTATTTTCACGCTAAACTATTAGCAGCCATTATTGACAAGGCCAAAAGAAATTCAACACACGCTTTATCGTTTTACCAGCATAATATCGTATCGGTACATACGATGAGTAAGTATTGTCAGCAGACTTGAACAACGTATTGGTAGAATTTACTAGGAATTATGCATGAAATTCTTAGAAAATTTTATGACATTCGCAGTAAACAAATATCCAAGCAACAACGATTGTTTAAAAAAGTAACAATGGTACACAAAGTAAGTGATTAATAGAGACTGGGTTTCTGTGCAGTTTTGCAATTTCTTTTTAACTATATAGCTTTTAAATTAGTTCACGAAAGAGACATTCTTTTGATAGTAGTTTTATTTTGAACGAAGTTACATGTTTCCGTGCAGTAAAAACCTTTAAAATTTGATTAGAAAAGATGGATCTTGTGAGCACTCTTTCAAATGGTCTTTCTTCCCTTGAATTGCGGCCATCTCACCCTGGAACACCGTCGAAGCCTTTCTGGGCTTCCTTCCATATATTTAGGGCCCTACGCCATAATCAGTTTTTAGAGCAATCTGTATACCTTCTTATCTGTTATTATAACCTGATACTTCCTATCCAGTTAAATTTCTGTACCATGGTATCAGTTAGAATGCCCGTAAGGGGTCTTCCTTAAGTTCATCTAGTAGTTTCTGACGGTCGATTTACTGATCGATGCGATAGTTAAAATATATTGTGTAACGGGTAATAGTAGAGTACATATTTATATCGAACTAGACTTGTAGGATATAGTATAGTGTTAATTGGCAGATAATACAAATGTTATGATAAGTAATTGAATGTTACGTGCGTCAGTAGAATATGTATATATGTGTTTATTGTTGCAAATCTGTTGCCAAACAATCATTAACGTAATAAAGTCCAATATAAGAAAAGATATATTAATAGATTTTCTCTATAGATAGTTTTTTTCAATATGAATGTTTCTTAAAACCACAGATAAGTAAACAGATAGCTATCTGTAGCAGAATTGGCCAAACCACGCGGGCTGCATAAATCGAAGATGCAATATTTCGATTTTGTGAAACATAGATACTAGCGGGGAGCGAGGTGTATGTCCCGACACGGACGACTGAGTGTTGAAGGAGGACCAAGTCGCTAATTGTTTTTATTTAAAAAATATGCTTTTTTGTTGCACAGCTGTTATTTATCTAGAATAGGAAATTGGAAGTTTATACTTCCTTAAATATGGATTACTGACGCTCTTATTTAGAATATAAATATTCTATACAGATTGTTCAGATTAGCTTGCAGTGCACATAATGTGTCTCATAAGAAAATATTTTATGATTAAAGTTTTTTTCATAATAGTATCGGATGATGACATGCTTGTAGGCGAAACGTTATAAATCCGATTTAAAGTCTAATTATCATTTTTTATTATCCCCAAGTAACACCAAATATTTTTAAAATATGTATCATATATATATATATATATAGAGGGTCATTAACGCTATACGGCACGGAATATTGTGGCCAAAACACGTGACGTTGTGGGGTGTTTTATGGTTACTTTTTGAAATTATTTTTATGTTACACAGGGTGTTCCAAAAGTATCAAAGTTGCATTTTTTAAATGGAATAGCTTGTATATTATTGCATTTTTGGATTGCATAATCAAAATGAGTGTCTGTTTAAATAAGGTTTATAATAACTAAGGCATAAGTTTTTTAAATAATTTGAATTTTGTGAAAATCTATTCTAAATATCATGTGTCAAATACCTAAGAAGTATTTAAGTTAAGTATATAAAAGAAATTTATAATGAAGTATAACAATAGACCATATTTGATTTTATTTTTTTATATTTCCTATCGATTGGTGTTCACGTTTTTGCAGAATACACCAAATAATCGTTTTTTGCACCATTTGACCACTTAAGTAAGAGTCCTATTGTAGGTATCTACTTGCCTACAGTATTTAGAAATGTCAGATAATTCATTTAATTTTGTTCTGAGTACATATTTTGCTTCTGTTTTATGTTTTTACCATTGTTGTTGTTATAATGTTTAAGTTTCTGAGCACTTGTAAAGATATTCTTCATTATTATTGCAATAACGTAACAAAGATATCCCAAAACGATATTTACCCGCATTTTTTTATCGATTCAGCACGCAATAAGTTATTTTCCTGAAATTTAAATAATTTCAAACCTTTAAAATTCTTCCGAGACTTTTCGCAACGTATATACATATATATGCATTTATTGTCAGCACCGAATGGCGCCATTTTAATGACTGCCTACGGGAGCGTTGACTGACGACTGAAGTACAGCGCTTCAACTGAACTCACGTAGGGTTCCCGACTATCTGATCTAGGGTTCCCATTTTAGCGAAAGTCACTGCCAATTCTCCCGTAAGGTGAGCTATCTGTATTACCTATCTGCGATAAAACATTCATATTAAAGAAAGGAACAAAGGACACGTTATTTAAACTAATTATTTATGTAAAAATATAATTATTTACTAAATTGCGTACATACAACTTACATAGCTATCATTATTAGTTGTGTTATCAGTACGAAAAACGATTTTTTTTACTGGATGTTGTTTGTCAAACGCTATCTTAAGTTATGTGCTTGTATATTTGGACAAGATAACGTCCCCATTATGTTTATACTTACAGATTATCGTGGATTTAAACTATATAATAGCCTTAATACACACCAGATGTTTTATAACATCTCTCCACAAAAAGTGATATGTACAATATATGTCCGTGCATATGCGTATCTGCTGTTTATATTTGTACAAGATGTGTTTTCTGGATTCGAATGGAAGGAGTTGTTTGTTAATAGGAAATGTGATCCACAGCTTAAATACTTGCATTCTATATAAGTATATTGATACATATATAGCTTTTTCTTTCTGTAAATAAATAATATCTATTAATGCTTTTTGTAAATATGGTGGTGTTTACCATACGGATTTGGTGTTGCATAGATTTGCATACATCTAAGAGATGAACAAATATTGTAAATGTATAATAAAAACTTGGCTTGGGAAATTGAAATTTTGAAATTTATAACAACTATGTTTATTTGTTAAACCATAAAAATATTAAATGCTTTACCATAACGGTAAATATAAAATGCCAGGATAGGTTTTGTCATTTAGATAAGGACAAACTTCTAGAATTCGAAGTATGGATAAAGAGAGAAATATATCTTTCATCTTCTTCATCCTTTGACAATCTTTTACTAAAACTTTTTTTTATAAAATATATTTTACCATTAAAAGTTTCTATATTACACTACGTAAAATATCTTACAAAAGATTTTTTAAAATATCAGTGTTGGTGTGCCGATAGCGCTATGTAAAATTTGTTAGAGAGGTAGATATTTATTTATTACCCGCCATTTTTGAAAGACATTGGTAGTTGGCGGAGAAAAGTAAATGTGATTTTTATAAGTTTGACGGTTTGTTTATCGACTTCAAAAATGATAACACGTAATCTTGAGAGATGTTGAAGATGTCGACGGATATAATTATTACTATCACCAGAGACTGGATTATATGCAAAGTGCATATATTTATTTTTTTGCATCCCTTTTAAGTATAGTCTATATGTCCACGTATTACACTGATTAAAGTTCATTAGCGTTCATTAGTTATTGCATAAATTGCATGTTTAAGCTTTTTCTTATCGTTTCTCTCACTAAAAATTCCTAATAATAATAATTTTTATTGCCCGACAGGCCTACGCCTCAACAAATACTCAAGAATCTGTACATACTGTAAAGAAAAGGAAATTAATGATAAATAAGATATGTCATTTACAATACAAGAGAAAATCGCAACAGTGGTTACCTAGTTTGGAGAGAGTGCAAATGACACAATTAATGTGGAGTCATATCTCGCACTCAGTCTCGGCACAAGGAACGAAAGACGCTCCAGCAGGAAAGGACAATCAACGTGATTCTGCAGAATTTCCAATAAAAATTTCGCGCAGATCTCCTCCCTTCCCGTTCTCAAGGGTAGCATACCGTGATTAGACAGAAGGTCATGTCTGTTTGATGCCTCTTTCCGGATAAACTCCATCCAGTTTAAAAGAAAGAAATTTCAGGAATTTCTGATGAACACGATCCAGAGCTCCCATGTCCGAAGCATAAAGAGGGTACCGAATTAAGCAGGCGTATTAAATTTTGCTTATTATATAGGCACAATAAATGGATTTAAATGGTGGGATGTTTGTGAAGGAAATTCGCATTAAAAATCCAAGCGACTTATACGCCTCATGACATCTATAAGTCAAATACGATTTGAAGGTGAAGCTAGAATCGAATTACACACCGAGATCCTTAATTTAAGTTGATCTCAAATCACTGTCGCCAATTTTATAAGATGTGGAATACACCTGCACTGTGCTTGAATATCTACACATTTCTTGATATTTAGCTTTAGCTTATACGCGTCACACCACTGCACTGATGGAATATGTTTAAGTTGCGCTGCAGATTTTCTTCAGCTCGAGTGGAGGAAAACGTCAGAAAATATCTTGATGTCATGAGCGTACACCCAAGAATAGGACAATCGATTTTTAATAGCACAAATAATAGAGGTCCAAAGTTCGATCCCTGGGGCACACCAGAAGTCGTCTGAAACATAACTATTGCACACCACATAGCACCGTCTTTGTGATAGGTAAGAACGAAGCAAGTTAAGAGAAAAGTGGACAAATGCAAGAGAAGATAATTTGCATAGCAGAATTTCGTGATCAATCAAGTCAAATTGTAGCCAAATTAGTTGACCGACCAAATATAAAACCGTGCTGGTCGGGTGAAATAAAAGAACGAGCGCTGCTGTATATGGACGTGTACAAAACTGCCTCATAAACTTTGGAGAGGTTAGAGACAACAGATATAGGCCTGTAGTTAGAGAGAGACATTCTTGTAGACAGGAACTACTCTAGTTGTTCTCCAACGATCAGGAAAGATGTTAGTCCTTATGGAGAGATTAATGATTGTCTGAAATGGAGAAGCTAAGACATATTTACAGTATCTAATCAGAAAACTAGGCGTATATTTGCTGTGTAATTCAGCCATATGCTTAATTAAATCATCATCAGATATAAATCCAAATCGCTAAGGTAAATTTTTAAAGGTGAAACATCCCTTGCATATAATTTTATGGTTACTGTAGTGCCGCAATTAATGCGTCTAATATGCGTCAATAATATTGACAAAATTGCAACTTAGTCAAAAATCTTAAAGTTTACGGATAGGGAATATTAATACAAACTGATCACAAATGATTCGAGAAATATACTAGAAGCATAAAAAGCCCATTTAAAATAAGAAAGTTGATTTCAACACCTTCTATACTGGATGGGCTATACAACTGAAAATATTTTCTTTAAATGGATCATAGTCGGCCATGACTACTTTGCAAGTTTTGAAATAAAATTTGGATTTTGGATTCTCGAAATTCGATGGGACAGCCTGTATTACAATGTCTGGCAGGATACATTTTTAATTTTCCTGTAGCAACTGAATTATCCATATTGATATTCCATGCGTCACAATTGGCAAAAAATTTCGTCGAAAAAACTTCTAAACGCGATAAATATGAAAATCACATCGACATATATGTGTGCAAACGATTACAATACATGTGCAAGAAACACCGATCTATCTATAAGGTTATATGTTCATAATGTTTATATCCTACCATCCCACCTCGACAATTTGTTAATTTTAACCTCTAAAATATTTATACGAAGAAGAAACAAATATATCTGATGCCGCGGAATTTCATTCCTGTTTTGCTATTTTTAGAAAAAAAAAGGAGATTTCGTCTGTACGTTTTTTTGCATACATAAGTATTGTGAATCGTTTTATCGATTGTGAAATGATGAATGATTTTGTTTGCGTATTCTAGAGAGGATTGTTTGAACATTGTGCTATTTTATTTTGTGTATGTATGTTCTTACAAATGATATTATACTGTTCGGTAGAAGCTTTCTTTGAGCGCCGCGCCGGCTGAGTGCATGTGCTCGTGATTGATTTTTTTTGCTTATAGTACCTGTAATAAAAAGAATTCTTTTGGGGCGTAATTTAATTTGGAAAAATAAATAGTAAATTCGAAATCCTTGTTTGGCAGTTTTCATTACAGTAAAATAAAATTAATAATACAAAACTTCATACGATAACTTGCTGTTTGTGAGTGCTGCAACAGCATTTGCATTAGTGAAAAGGGTAATAATAAGACAATACTGATTTGATAACTAAAAATCGCAATAAAGTACCATGCGTAACATTGATTTGCTTTTATTCATACATCACGGGTATTGTACGTCGGGCAACCGTCCTGTTGTAACTGGATCTCATTAATATCAAGCCGTTTCCGTACAGCAGACATAATATTAATTCGCGTTGATGTATTATAATGTATAATACCGAATGCGCGATTATGATGCCCATGAACGTAAAATGTTTGTTCATCAGTAAATAAAATACTACTCAAAAATAATTATCGTGATATTTATTCATCATTATTTCGCAAAATTCCATTCGACGGTAACAATCATCGGGTAAAAGTTCTTGAGATGTGCTAATTTTGTACGACCGATATTTTTTCTTATGTAAAAGGTTTAAAACAGTTGTTGCACTGGTATTACATTCGCCAGCAATTTGAAAGCGAGTTATAAACAAAGGAATTCCATTCCTATGTAAATTCTACACAGCCTATCATGAAACTAAGAATAATGCAAAATAATATATAAAACACCACAATCAAAGGCAATATTATTTTCATTATTTTTAAATAAATACTTCCTTCCTGTTATGTGGCTAGCAAATAAGATTAGACCCAGCTGAGATTGCTTTCATATAAAAGCGCTCTAACTACCGCACCGTTTGAAAGAAAGGAAAGAATGAGCGAATTAAAAAACATCCTAATCAGACAGGATTTCTCGCCTTATCGCTGAAACGATGTAAACAAGAACATTAAAAGTTGAAATTGTTTCTAGCATGTTTCTTTCCGGTTTTGCGGTTTACTGCAGCAATTAAGGCTTTGTTAATAATTATTTATATCTTTTCTACGTAATAATACATAGCATATAATATGAATACATATATGTATGTATAAATATTTTAGAACAAGGACTTTTTTTTAAGAATGATATATGTATACATCAAATAATTGTTTTTGTGATATGTAACTTTATTTTTTCTTAACCGTATTTCTGTATAGTTTGCAATGTTCATTAAAAGGTATTTCGCTAGAATGACGTAATGCGTTAGTCAAAATTAGGATCCAATGTCAAGCCCTGACATCGCTTAATGTCGTAGTATTTCAAGGGCACCGCATGAGCGAAACTCGTTGTGCACCTTTTTCTCTAACCAATTCAGTACGTAAGCACACCCACCAACCGCAAGTATGTGATGTTATAGTAGCGTAAAACTAATTATTTTATCGTTAAATAATAAATTTCTGTTAAATCCATGTATTCCTAACCATAAAAAGTGACCAAACGTCTTCACTGTATTTAGCCTCCCAATATTGTTAAATTGATCAGAACTTACAATTAGTTGATTTAGACTCTTTCGTTTATAAATGTACAGCAGCGACACGATGAAAGTTCCCGATCTGAAGCAAAATTTGTTGTGGTTAGTATGAAGTGTATCAGGAATCGGCAAAAAGTGAAGCTAGCCGGCGTTATATCTAAAAAAATTATTTGAAAAAGCTGCGGAATTTTTTAGACATTTTTAAGTATTTAATTACACATTTTTTATTATTTTCGTTTTAGTAGCTCATCCGATGGAAAATCTTTCCATTTGTTACGTCTCTTCGGCAATGTACAGTCGATCAGCTCACATCATCATATTGATGAAAGTCGTTTGTTTTAACGGAAATAGACGGAGTTGTAAAATATATTTCGCCCGTGTCGTAGTAAGGGCATAGTAAATGCGTATACCAAGAGCACACTTTTAACCTGTCGATTGCCGTAATATGAGTAAAAGAAGGATGAAAATATAGTTTCTATGAGTTAACAAAGTCGAGAAATACGCATGCTATTCTGCTGAGCGAATGTTTCAGATATACGATTCGATCGTTTAACGGCAAGCAGACACCGATATTTTACACCCTTGTCTAACTACTACAAAATGCTATTAACAGCTTCAACCTTTCAATTGGAAACAAATCAACGAAACTCTCATTCCGTACTACGGCGAGGCGAACCCATTATGTCTCGCCAGACATGCTGGCACTTTCGTTATAAATATAATAGTAAAGCGTCGCGGGATATTGAGGGTGCAGTCCTAGTTTTATGACGGTTAGTAAGTTTTGATCGCGATCAGTGATTTTATAAAAAAAAATGGAATGTACGCTCGCGGAAAAACTATTTATAGTAAAACAATTTTACGGTGGCAATTCAGCGGAAGTTACGCGCGATTTATTTCCAGTAAATTGTCCGGAAAGATCAATTTCTAGCGCGACTACCGTTCGTAATACGGTTCGACGTTTTGAAACAACGTTTACATTAATAAATGACAAAAATAAAAATATCCCAGCGAAGAACGTCAGTGATATCGAAATTCAAGTGAGTGCATTAACGGAATTAAATCCTACCATGACCTCTACACAAATTGCTGGCGTATGTAATATTAGTGCAACAACTGTTTTAAACCTTTTACGTAGGAATAAATATCGGTCGTACAAAATTAGTACATCTCAAGAACTTTTACCCGATGATTGTTACCGTCGAATAGAATTTTGCGAAATAATGATGAATAAATATCACGATAATTATTTTTGAATAATATTTTATTTACTGATGAAAAAACATTTTACGTTTATGGGCATCATAATCACGCAAATGTTCGTTATTGGTCGCGTAAAAACCTACATTATAATACACCAATATTACACAACAATATTGAGATTCATATAAAATTTTGCAGATCCTTTAAACCGGCGCATTTTCTACAATAAAAGCGAATCTCCACAATTTCCCCCTCCCCCCATTTTTAACGCGGGCGAATTCGTCAAATGTTCACGGAAAACGTTCCCCGAATACTGCAAATCCCTCTTCGAATCTATCTCAAACAGCTAGCGTCTACTGGAAAATCGATAAGAGCCCGTCCCGTCCCCGCGTATTCGTGGGCTCGTTCGCAAAAATCCCGACCTTGAAGCGGTTCCGTATTGCGTCGCATTCAGATATCCACTACTGCCCGAGTGCCTGACATAAACGCGAACCCATAAATTTTAATCTGTTTGCTGTTTACGTTACGCCACGCTGGAAGAGACTTGGAGCCGGAAGGGGGGATATTTAATTTCTTTACGCTAAATTTAATAGTTTCGTTTCTTCTTGTATTTTTTTTCTTTCTTGTTTTTTTTTTGTTGAAACTATTTCTAAAGGTTTAAAATACATTCGTGCGTGCACTATTTCGATTTGATGTTTTACCAGGTTTTATAACGGAAGATTCTTGTTTGCATCTAAAATTTTGTCTATAAGATGTAATGTTATTGTGATAATTCCTACAATAAGTAATCCATGGGTGTTGATAAACGATCCGCCATAATAACTTTGCACGAAGAAGATTATACCAGCAGATTAATCGGTGCGTCGCGTCGTCGACAGAAAAATACACCATTCACCGGTTTGTATCAAGAAAAAGGCGCTTTTCAAGACCACGACCGTTCAAACCCGCTACGAATAATCACCCCAGCAGATAATCGTCTTCTACAATTAATAATCACAGAAAAGCAACACCAGAAATAGCGAGCCAATTCGATCGCGGATGTCAGCATCTGATTTCAGTTATCACGGCCAAACTCCGACTGACGGAAAGAAATTTACACGGTCGCAATGCAGCTCGTACTTCAAAGGAACAATTCGGAAATGTTCTGTGACAAGAATGAAAGAATATACAAAAAATAATGAAATTGTGTGTTTAATTATCTAAATATTGAAGAGAGAATAAAACGAAATATATAGATACAAGTATTTTATAAAGTATACTGTGAACACCCGTTATAATAATAACATACATATTGTTAATACTGGCATATTATACCCATTATAACGCCTGTTTTTTATGCTTCAAACATCAGACCATAAAAATTCAAAAGTAGAGTTGTAAGTACATAAACAATATAAATAAGAGATAAGATAAACCCATTTGCTTTCGACCGTCTATAAAAAACGAATTGTGCAAACACGGCACAACGTAGAAGCCTCCAAGTTATGTACAAAAGCATAGCCTTTTATCAGACGTTGAGGAAAAAGAAATTATGTGAGTATCCCAGTGTTTACGCAATATGACATTTAATAAATAAACAAGCCGGCTATGTTTGCCTATTTGAAAATAGGAAACGCCTTTGGGAGATGGTGTTTTGGGCCGGATTGGTTTAAAAAACTATTAAAAAATGCTTTAAAATAAAAATAAATACAGATTCTAACAACCATAACAATAGTAAATGGATAGTAATCATGGGTAAATAGCATTAGAGGTGCACAGTTCAATTCAATTCACAGATAATTTTTTAAAAATCATTGAACCTTCCAACAAAAGGTTCAAATATGCAGATTAGGATATTGTTTAGCCAAGGATGGGGCTTGGCTAAACAATATCTTAATCTGTTGTTTGACGTTTGAACAATTTTATTGCGCAACTACTCTACATTAACTACTCTAATATCTTCATTGCCATAAAGTATTTCTTTTAAATAACCCCAGTAAAAGAAATCGAGAGGAGATAAATCTGGTGAACGTGGCGGCCATTTGATATTTTCAGAATGAGTTCCGTTCCACCGATTAGGAAACTGTTCACTTAAATAGTTTCGGACAGCCACTGCATTATGTGCAGGGCAACCATCTTGCTGAAAGTAGATGTTTTGCATATTTATGTCGGGAAGTTGCTGTACAGTGGGTGTTCAGTAATTCTAAATATGCATTTGCGTTTAAATTGCCATTGATAAAAAAGGCCCATTAATATGGTTGTTTCACAAACCTGCCCAAACATTTACTATTTGCTGTTGCTGACTAGATGAACTTAAATATCTGTGCTCGTTTTGCTTGGCCCAGTATGTTGTCACAGATAAATTGTGACTTCTAAGCAAAGGAAAAGAAGATTCATCGGTAAAGATAATATCGTTTACCAAATTAGCATCTCGGTTAATTAAATCACTTAACTTTTCACAAAATACGATACGCTTAAATGGGTCGCCGTGAAATAAAGGTTGGTGTTTAGAATATTTAAAATTGTGATACCCATTTGCTTTGAGTATTCGCTGAACGGAAGAACGGGATATGTCTAAACCATTGGAAATAGTGCCAGATGACATATTCGAATTTATTTCAACTGCAGCACATACTAAAACGGACGTATTATTAGAAATTCTGCGAGTTGGAAGTGATGTTTTTAAATTTTCGACCGAACGGGTATTGTCGGTTTTATTTTTTAATTTCAAAATTGTGGCTTTATTTGGAATAGGCCTGTTGGGGTATTTAGCTGCAAACATGTCGCATACCCTTTGAAAAGAATTGCCAGCGTGATACAACCGCATCATTGCAGCTCTCTCCTCCATAGTATAACGCGGTATTTTGCGCAAAAATATGTATTTAAAACTTAGACAACCGCCTTACTTGAACTGACTAATAATACTGATCACTCATCAGTCTACACGTGCTATTATCGTATTACAGCGCTGTTAGGTAGAGTGGGAGACGATGGGAGTATATGTACTTCCCCGCCGTTTACTTTGCAGAGATTGAGGCTGTATATATACTACATAGTCTGTATTTCATTTAAAACTTCAGGAAATCTTTCATAAATTTCCAGATTTCCAGAAATTTATAGTAGGAAGTATTGAAATGGACACCAGGTACAGATATATAAATTTGTCTTTAAGCAAAGAAAAATTGGCTCAGCACCGAAAATACGATATCAGCATCTCTATCCAACTCGATATGAAGGAAAACGTTTCTTCAACAAACCAAATTACCTATACAAATATAAGGCCGTATGAATTAATTCTTTTTTCAATAACCAACACATAAACACGTTTAAGAGAGATATTTATCTGATACGCAGCTACAGTGGCGCTATCTGTTTCGAACAAACAGAAAACATTACGCAATCGCTAGTTGTGGAAAGCTGGAAAGCCTTGAATATTAAAATCCACGTTCACAGATGCTAGGGATATTCATGAATATTTATGAACTTGTCCATGTATAAGCACAAATACATATTATGTATTCATAATTGTATATACATATATATATATATATACGATCTACGTGCCTCTCTGTCTTATTTTTCAACACTAATACTTCGAGAGCCCGGCCACATCTATACAATACACAAACAACTGACACACACCGTCAGCATTTACACCGTACACAGATTGACTGCCAATACGTTACCGAGTTGAAAGCGGTGCGGATATTTTTTCAACATCTCCTTGTTTACATTATTGGATTTCGATTCTAGCTGGGTGCGATGTTTTGTATGCTAAACAGGGCATGCTAGGAAGGTAGGTGTGTCGTTGAATTTAATATTTATAAGCGAGCCTGTTATATACAGATACAATATATACATGATACATGTTTGTTACCTTTGTCTAACAATAAATAAGTGCTTGCAATCTACGTAATACAAATTGGTAACTGGCAAATATAAAAAATCGGGTAGTGATTGGTGATGATAAGTAAAGAAAAACGAATATGCCCGTATATCTGTTCCCAAACACTAAAATGTTAAGTTTTTACTTAAAAAGAAGGTTTTCATAAAACTAGATATACTCGTTTCTATTTTTTTTAAAATGGCACGTTACAACAGACATCTCCTGTGTAGTTAACACCAATCTACTGTGGAGTATCTAATATTAGGAACGCCCAAAAGGAATCCACGACCTATGGGGTACAAACAACGAATATAAATGTCTATAAATATGACTACAAAACAATAGATACATCATTGTAGCAGAGATTTTTTGCAATTATTGTTTCGAAAACCATTGTACCAGTTTCAAATATTTCATTTCTCTGCTTATAACAATCTTAAAGACTAATTTTTATTCATTTTATTCATCCCAAAAAAGGATACAATCAAGGATTACCTCATTTTAGTTCAGTTTATTCATTAATTCTTCCCAGATCTGTCTTCTATGATTCGGATCGTCCGCGGTTAATTCCTGTTGAAACATCATCTAATAGGAATTACATTTTTTGTTGATGGAAACATTTTAAAACAGTTGGATGGCTAACGTTATTTTCTTGAGCTATTTCGCGTGAACTTGATGTTGAATTCTCTGCAACACTTAATAAAATGTTCACATCGGCTTCTTTTTATCGGGCGGACATCTATGAATTTTGGAAACGGAAACACGATGATACCCTTGCGACTCGGGGACGCAAAAATGATGACCAGCCCTGCAGTCAAGTACCTTGCAATTCTGGAGGCAGATTCTTCGCACTGCGGATAAAGCAGCGAAGATAACTGCGGACCTCAGCAGGCTCATGGCCAACGTTGGCGGTCATCGCTCTAGTAGCCGGAGACTGCTGATAATAATAATAATTTATTATCCAACAGTGAATTACACTTTTAACAGGATAATATTATATAAACATAAGGAAAATGCATCTACGAGGTAACAAAAGTTTAAATGAAATCAGGTGACAAAGAAAATTAATCAAAAACAGTTAATACAAAGTTTAAGTATCTATATACAACAGGTAGATGGAAAACAGTTTAATATAAGAACTAATCAGAAATCAGAAATTAAATCTAGTGAACAGAAAAGATTTAAGGTATCTTAAGGTACAATTAAATAATTCAAAATTTAAACAATGTTCATTTACTGATCTGCACATTGATAACATCGGAGACTGTGAAAAATGACGTGTTTTAGAAAACTGTAAATAAAAAACATTACAAGTTCGAGGGTTAATTCTAGGAACGTGAAAGTTGAGGGTAATTAACAAGTAAGACACATCAAAAAGGGATATTGACAATTTGAAAAATAAACAGAATCTGTGAAATTGTTCTATACGGTCTGATAAGGATACATAATTCAATTCATTAAGCAAGTTTTGATATTCATAGCCATGTGACAAAAAGAGAAGGTGTTTACGATAATACAATGTTTTAAGAAATCTTTTTTGAACTCGCTCAACTAAATTTTGATATTTAAGATATCCAGGATTCCAAATCACAGCTCCGTATTCAAGCTTACTTCTAGTAAAGGCGTTATAGAAAGAAATAAATGCCTCATCGCACAAGTTCCTGGTATTTCTGATCAAAAACCCTAACAAACCATAGGCATCTTTGCAGATATTTACAACGTGCAAATTAAACATTAATTTCGTGTCAAACCACACCCCCAAATCTTGAACGCTGTCATATCGACCCAAAACATGACTTTCTATATGATAGTCATACATTAATTTATCAATTTTTCTGGAGAAAGTCAATACCTTACATTTACCGAGATTAAGGTCTAACGAGTTAATGACACTCCACCTGTGTATAGCCAAACAATCATCAAAGCTGGCCAGCCGCCGAAAATTTTTTAAATCATCAGCGTAAAGCAACACATTCGACGAAACACAAGCAGGAAGGTCATTAATAAAAATAATAAAAAGTAATGGACCCAAAACAGAGCCTTGGGGTACTCCAGAAAAAGAGTAATACTACAAAAATGAACGACGTGCAGTCGGTCCTTTTTTTATGGTGCGATGGTGTGGGCAGACGCGCTAAGAAAGGAACTATACCGTAAAAGACTGGCCCAAGTCTAGAGAAAAGCTGCGTTGCGGGTTTTCTGTGCCTACCGTACTGTATGGGAGCTTGCGGTTCTCGTTCTGGCAGGGATTATACCCATGGCGCTGGTAGCCCTGGAGAGGAAACGCGTCTACATCCGAAAGACTGGTGAAGGCGATGCTATTATCGAGAGGAATAACACTCTGGCAACGTGACAGCAGTAGTGGGACACCGACAAGAGAGGGCGTTAGACGGCCAGGTTGATTCCGTCTCTTCGTTCATGGATTTCAAGAACCACACCCAGTTTCTGACGGATCATGGTTATTTCAGACCCTACCTACATCGTGTAAGTAGGGCAGATTCTGGAGGATGCATGTATTGTTCTTTTGAACAATAAAATGTGGCAGTGTTACCCCTATACGGCCAAATACAAAAAGGACCCAGCCCGAAGTTATGTGATAAACAGTCCCAGGCTAGTATCTGGGAGTAAAGGGGTTTTTAGTGGGTATGCCCAGTTGGGATAGTCCCACACTACCTTTGCCATAGATACTAGGCAATAGTGTCCATTAAGGATTACTGAAAAAGTTATTGTCGATGCTGAGCAAAACATCTATTAGGTGATTGAGTCAACAGGTCAATCTTCCCAGCAGAACCTCATAAATTTTTACACAAAGACTTGGAATTCTATCCTTATTGTGTCAATGCGATACAAGAATTGAAATCGTTGGCGCAGTCTTAAATAGTGTTTTTGAAACAGTCCTTTTTTTAAAACCGAAAAAAATCTGCGCCATCTACTGAGAGAATTTTACTAAAAGGTCGTCTAGATTCCACTTAATGTAATTTCTTTTTATAGACTTGTGTAGAAAAACAGTATTTTGAGACACCTGTGGACAATTTGGCCGACTTACAGCAAAGAATTAAACAAGAAATTGTTGAAGTAATGCTAATCCAGTGTTGCTGAACAATGTTGACGAAAACTTCGATCGCAGAATGGTGGTTAACATTTTTAGCAATTCATATAATTTTTAGATAAAGAAACGGAATAATGATATTTAGAGTGGGTTTTAACCATGTTTTAACTTTCTGATTATGATCGATGAAATGTCTAAAATTATTTAAAAAATTTCATAGGCCATTTGATGATAAAAACCGAATAAATATTCTTTTAATACCAACATATATTTCTTTCGGTAATATTTCAATAAATACTCCATTTAAATCAATCAATCAGAGAAACTCTCCACTAACTATCTACATAAATATCTCCGGTGTTGGTTTTGACGTAAATCTAATTGCCACAGTACACGAAGCACGTCTAAAAACGTTCGTAACTTCGTATGTAGGTGTCGTTTAGAACTAAAACGATCCACACTCGCACACGGCAAGCATAGCGGCAGCAGTGTTTCGAAACTGTGCTAGCGAAGTTCATTGAACCGACTCGTGCATAGAATCGAACAGAGAATCAGCTGAGCGGACACAGCAACACTCGTTTCTATGCGATATAAAAACGAGGGATTGCGCATAGAAACGACGAACGCAGACATCTGTAGCAGAGATTCTCCGAGTTTCTAAAGAGACAGACTGGGACAACTCGAGGGGAACAAGACGGTGTGTTTACGAGTGTTGCATATCTAAACGGCTTATAGAAACTTGTGTGTGGAATAGCTGGTATTGGAGAATAAAGATGATGCTGTTGATTGAGATCGCTTGTTCCTAGCTTGTTTTTTTTTTTAGTGAGATTCTATACCGGTAGATGGCACGGATTTTTTCTGCTGTTTTTAGACATACCAATCAAAATATTTTAAAATTAAAAAAACTGTTTTAAAAACTGCACCGACGTTTTATTTTTTTAATTTCCTTTTTTTTTAATTATTTGTTTGGTTCTCTTTGGCTTCCAACGAACGAAAAATAAAAAAGTGATCAAAGGCGACGTGTCAGCGGTACTTAACTACTAATGTTAAAGCGATTTTTTGCATATGTTACTGCAGAATTACTGTACAGCCATGTAACTTTTACATTCTGTAGATGTAATCAGTGGCGGCTCGTCAGGGGAGGCTACGGAGGCTAAGCCTTCCCTATTATTTTTAATAAAATAAGTAGCGTTTATCATGCGTTAAAATAATGTTTAAGCATCGGTTATATACTAAAATAAAGCAATTTTGCAAAAAAATATATAATCACTAGTATATTTATTAATTACTTAATTTAAAAATGCAAACAAATTTCCAATAATGCCCGAAATTTTACTGCACGCACTATAATAGCAAGCGAGGAGGCTAGCCACAGATTTGCGCCGTGGCTGAAAGCAATGCGTCTCCCTAAGTGCACATGCACTTTATACGGCGAATACGTATTGCTGGAGGCTTGCCGCCGCGGTGAGATTCTACCCGATCGGCATGCCAATGCGACTCCCAGCTCCCAGTACTAATAACTTAAGAAGCGTTAGGTGAGTTTGGTTAAGTTACGCACACAAAATGGATAAAATGAACGAAATTAGAATTTGCCAAGATATTGTCCACTGGTTGTTAAGAAATTCTTTTAGTTGTTTAAACATAGAGACGAAATTACACATCGTACAAAACATTGAGAAAGATTATTTTGTTGGCCATGTCTACTTTTTTGTAACCAAACCGAAACGTGGTCGAAATTAGGTTATACAGATTTAAAAAATCTACTGCGTGCTATTGAACGGCATTCGAAGTCTAAAGAACACATTTCATCGTTGTGCAAATTTAAATTATTTGGAAAACAAAATATTGCTACTGCTGTAGACAGCGCGCGCAAAGATGCAATTACTGCCTATAATAATGAAGTTAGAGAAAACTGCAAAAATATAAGAAAATCAATAGACGTAACAATATTTTTAGCACCACAAGATTTAGCTTTTTGGGGACACAATGAGACTTCAGATTCTTTTAATCGTGGAAATTATAAAGAATTACTCGAACCTAGTTTTAATAAATTTGTTGATAGTAATATTTTTTCGGGTACATCTAAATCTATACAAAATGATTTAATAGATTGTATTTCTTTTGTATTAAAACAAGAAATAGATACAGAAATTAAAGAAGCTCCGTTTTTTTCTTGGCAAGTAGATGAAACCGCAGATATTTACTGTAAGTCTCAATTATCAATCATATTACATTATGTCAAGAGCGGTGAATTATTGAAAGATTTTTGGAGTTTTTTGACGTATCATCCGGTCGAACAGCTGGAGATTTATTTAACCTTTTATCAAATAACAGCGAAAATATGATTTAAAAAAAAAATTAGTCGGTCAAACATATGATGGTGCATCTGTTATAGCAGGGCATTTAAATGGTTTACATAATAAAACAAAAAAACAATTGCACCTCAAGCTCTTTTTGTACATTGTCATGCTCATGCCTTAAATTTAGTTTTGAGTAAAGCTTGTAATATAAACGAAGAATCTAGAATTTTCTTTTCTAATTTAATTGTTATTATTTTTAGAGTTTATTTTTACGTTTTTATTACCTTCTTACCTATCACCTCATCCATTTTCCTATCCAGGCAAGGTTTCACTCTCACCGCTACGTGGTTCGTGCTAGACAATAATTTATATTTTATTTTAATCAATTTTTTTTTTTCAAATTTTATTCTACTCTTACAATGCTACAATAATAACTATAAAAATATAATTTATTGACCGAGAAAGGTTACTTAGGCTACAGTAGCTTCCCTTGAACAAAACGTCACGAGGCGCCACTGGATGTAATATTTCGTAAAAAAAAATTCTTTTCAGCGTTTCACGTAAATTTATGCTTAGCAACAGGTATGGATTTACAGAAATATCTTCATGGTTGGAGAGCAGTGTGGTTGTGTTTCCGCACGACGTTTTGCTGTTCATTCCATCAACTTTTAACGCAGACAGCGAACGAAGTATAAAGCAAACCGTAGGTATATGGTTTGCTGTTGAAACATCAGCAGTTGATGCCAGCGATATTTTTTCCAAATAGAGGTGGTAAATACTTTTCTCTGTAACGAAATAAAGGATTAATAATTTTAATTGCACGTGTATTACCACTAAAATAATTACAAAAGAACTGTCAACAGAATTTGATTTACTTTGACATCTACAGAGTTCGTGAGTTTGTGAATTATACATGAGGGATTTTTAACGTTCACCTGATTATAGAATACTCTTAATGATTTTCAAATAGATACTCATAATGATAAAAAAAAAACAATTTCTTTCTTTATATCAGAATATACAAAGTGTTAATTGATTATTTATTATTTTTCATGCTGTTTGATCTATTTGTACGTATCAATCTTGGTCAATAGTTTTCATTCAACTGATAACGGTTATTACCATATATATATATATATATATATATATATGTATGCATGTATCTCTATTTGTTTATTAGCTTGCATACGAACACACATATACACACTTATCTGCCTATTGAAACATACAATATGCATATTATTTGATGTGATCTGAGCAATTAATAGCGTCGATGTTTTGTTGACTAACGCTTTTATTTAGATCAAAGTTTATCTGCTTTCGATGGTGATAAACAGTAGTGATGTTTCGATGTATGTATACGATATATTTACATACACAAAACATACACCCCAAGATGTCCCAAGGTGGATGGCCTATTAGAAATATATGGAGAGCCAATTATCAGAATTAATTAAAATTTTGTATTCGAGATGAACTACGTTTCCAAAATATTTATATCCATGGAGTGTTGCAACTTGTACGAAATAGAACAGCCTGCATTTCTTATCATGGTTGGGTTCCTTATTAAATTTCATAAAACTTTCACACGTATAATCGCTATACCTATCTGAAAGCGTTTCCGAAATATCAATTAATTTTATTTTGTTTTTTGAAAATTTGACCCTTACAAAAGTACACATATCTTCGCTCTTTGGAATAACCAGAAGTCCAGCTTTACTGGAGAATGGGATAGTATTTTAGCAAGATGAAGTGCCCCCACATTACGCAACCGGAGTACCACAATATTTAGATCAGCACTTTCGCGATTCTTGGATTAGTCGAAGGTACACCAGCACCTGACTTTTTCTCTGAAGGCATCATTTTAATTTTTTTTTAAGAATAGCAATACCTACGTTAAAATCATAACGCTTTATAACGGGTGTTTTTTTAAGCCCGATAGAATTTTAAATGGTAAAAAATAACACAAAAAATAATTCTAATCAAAACCATTTCTTGAATCGAAAGATCAATATATGGCATTAACATTTGAAAATGATTTAGGGCATATGGCCACCACGGCTGTTCTTGACGGAGCGCATTCTGGACGTCCAATTTTAGGCCATCATTTCGAGCATTGCTGACCGTATGCCACGAATAACACGAACAATGTTGGCCTTCAAGGCGTCAATTGTTGCTGGTTTATCAGCATAAACTAGTGACTTCACGTGGCCCCACAGGAAATAATCGAGAGGTGTTACATCGCACGATCTTGGATAGGCCAATTGACAGGTCCATTTCTCGAAATAACCTTATCGCCAAATTTTGTTTTCGATAAGTCGATGGTTGCGATCGCCGTATGGCACGTAGCGTGATCCTGTTGAAACCAAATCTCGCCCGGATCAATGCCATCCATATTTTCAAACAAAAAATCATTGATCATGGTGGGGTAACGATCGCCATTGACTGTAACGCGACCTTCGGCTTCATTTTTCAAGATATAAGGTCCAATGATGCCACCAGCGTGTAAACCGCACCAAACGGTGCATTTTTCTGGATGGTCTGTTGTGGATTGATTTCACTCCATATGCGGCAATTTTGTTTATTAACAAACCCGTTAAGCCAAAAAACACAATTTTGCGATAAAACATCGGATCAGTTTCCAACTGGTCTAGAGCCCAATCGGCGAAAGAACGACGCATGTGATGGTCTCGTGGTTTTAATTCCTGCATCCGCTGGATCTTAAACGGGTGTAAGTCAAGATCTTTACGCAAAATTTTCCACGTGGTGAACGGACAGAACCCCAATTCCTGCGACCGACGACGAACCGATAAATTTGGATCTTCTTCCACACTTTCGTTTACAGCGGCGATATTCTCTTCAGTACGCACATTCCTTCGACGTGTTCGTGTTATTGCATCATTTAGAGAGTATGTGGTATGAAATCTATGCGCAGTTCGACGGATGGCTTGCTCAGATGGACGATAATGTGCGCCAAGTTTTTTTTTTGGGAACAAAAATAACCTTGGATTTTTCTAAAAATTAATGGTCGTTATTCACTATTTAATGTTTCTAAAGTCTCTTCCACTTTTTATATTCTATTTATTTGAGCAACTAAAGGTAAACGTTTTTATTGCAACATTTTTCATGGGCAACAATGTTGCTTAAAACTTTGGCCGTCAATTCGAAACATTCATCCGAATTACTTATCCATTAACAATAATAATCGACTTAGGATCGTATAATATTTCAAATTGTTAGGATACAGTCCGCAGTTTTACTGATAAAATCCTATAAATATACAGCATTTTAACGATAGCCCGATGGCCTTGCTGGCAGACGATAAACTACAGTTGATTGTATGTATATGCGTGTAATGAGTATTGCTTTCTGTTCATTGGATAAACATAGAAATCTTATTTGCGAGTGGAACGCGTTTGTCGACTAAAGAATTATACAGTGTGGTAATGGTTTATGGAATAAAATCACCTCAAGTTTTAGAAAAAGTTAGAGAAGGGTTTTTTAGTATAATTTGTGGACTTTTAATGGATTTAGTCCTCCTCCCTGCCTTAGCCCTTCTTGTGTTGAAAAGCATCTGAGGTTCTATTTCTATGTACAACACAATTTCTATTATTTTTGTAGATGTACTTTATTATTCTTATTATCTTTTTGTCAACATTTCTTTCTTCTAGTATCTTCTGGGCACACTATCGAAAGCTTCTTTTAAATCTATAAATCCCAGGTATACATCTCTTCCCTGTGGCAATGATTTCTCAGCTATTTGTTTCTCAGTAAAGATGTGATATCTGTATGCTGCGCCCTTTTCTAAACCCACTCTGGGGTCTTATTCTATTGTCGTTCGTATTTTTATATCTATCACTTGCTCGTATATTCTCATAGCTGTACATAGTAAATTTATTCCTCTGTAGTCATTACAATCTTGTCTATCCCCAAGTTTATATACTGGTACTATTAAAGCTGTTTTCCAATCCTCGGGTATTTGTTCTTCGTCCCATATTGTGTTAGAGATTCTTAAAAGTAAGTAGTTTATAAACATTTCTGTTTAGTTATTTTATCCGCTCCCGGTGATTTGCCATTTTTCAGTTCTGTTATTACTTGCTTTAATTCTGTTATCGTTATAGGTTGTCCATCACTTTTCTGCTGTTCTTTTCATAATGTCTGTTTCTCATGTGTATATGCTTCCCCTTGCAATAGATCTTAAAGTATTCCTTCCATCTACTTGTTATTTCGTTTACATTCTCTATTATTGTTCCATCCCATCCCAGATTGACATCAAGACTCCCTCAGCATTCCACTTTAGGACCATTACATTATTTCCATTACATTAAAAACATAAAAACACATTTCCAACTACATAGATAAATCTGTCCCTACATCGTGCAAAATACTCCTTAATTTCTAACTGGACCCAGAACAGCCTGTGTACAGGGACAATATCCACATCCCGAACTTTCAAATCGTTGCTGCTTAGGCCGCGGAAGTGCTAGGGAATGTTTTAATCCTATAGCAGCCTTAATGGGAGCTCTTAATATGTATCCCGTACAATTTGGAAATTGCTCGGCTGCAAGGAGTTACAAGGAAAATTGGTGTACCTTTATTCTGATGCCGCTTGCCCCATTAGAACGTTAATGGTAATGGAACAAAGGATAGTTTAGCAGTTATAGCGACTGAGGGGGAGAAACACAATGTTATATAGCCTTCATAAAGAAGGGTTGTTTAAGGGGTTGGAAGGCGATTGTGTTATTTAGAGATGTAAGATAAGAATGAGGCAACAAGACGAAGTAATTTTATGAATTTTATAGGATGTTTTTATCTTGTAACAGTCTGATCAGTAAAATTTTTAATTCTTAAGTGGGAGGATTCTTTCATGTTGTGGTTTATATTGTCTTTAGGGAATTTAACGTCAAACAGCGACAGTTTCTTAAATTTTTTATTTTGCTTGGCATTTTTGAGTTCGGAAGCAACGATAATGCTATTACTAACTAGTTGTGTTACTGTCAAATGAATTTTGTTTATAGTAAATAATAACAGTTGTTTCTTCCAAGTCTAGTATTTGAAAGAGAAAATTCTAAATTATAGGAACAGAAAACCTTTATAAAACCTCAAAGACCTCAAACTGATAACAAAAGAATAACAGGCAACACTACAATTGTTTTAGGATAAAACTTAAAACGTCAGAAGCTGCCTGAAAGTTACCTCGATTTACTATATAGTTAAAAACGATTTGTCACTTGGAAGTGATTTAAGACCACAAGGGAATTAAAAATTTGCCTGATTTAAAAGCCACGTTCGTCCAATACATAATACAAACACATTCGTAATAGGATTAGGGTATCCTTGAAACTACCTGCACCGTCGTAAAACGTGACCTTGGATGCACCCCGAAATAACTAGAAAATCGTCTGGGATTCCTAGAAAAAGTATCGTATTTCTAAGCATGACGACGAGTATACGCATTACAGAGTAGGTATTGCATAATATCTCTCAGACAGGATAAAAGTCCTGTCTCCTACAATGAGGTCTTAAGAGAGGAACATTTATATTGGTTTATTTTTACTTCTTATAGAATAAAAAATAGTTTTAATGAATCAAATCATGTTCAAGTACTTATGCAGTAATAAAAAATTTAACAAATTCTATTGTTCCAACACCTCCACAAAGAAAATTGTTAATGGAACCGTTACCCCAAAGTAGACGTCTTTTTTTTCAAGACTTGGTTTTTCGACGAATTTGTTCCGCGAATGATTACCCCTACAAGCTGATCTATTACTTGATAATGCTCCTTCGCATACAGACGAAGAGCAGTTTGTAAAGGACAAGATCATTGTTAAATTTCTTCCACCTAACATCACAAATATATTACAAATTACAACCGATGTACCAGTGTTTTTTTTTATGGAGAATATCAAGAATCACAGACGTCAATTGCTGTAATAAGTCCCGCAAATTACTGTAACTGATAGATCTCATAAATGTTGTATGCAAAACAAACTTGAAGCATGTAGTGTACTGGATTTATGCAGCATTTAGATTAGATTAATTTGTCCACAATACAAAAATCGTGGTTGAAAATTATGGTCGTGCAGTTGATGAAAATCAAGGTGATGGAAATGACGCCACAAATTGGGACGAAGAGAATTGAGAATCAGTTTCCAACAGCTGATGATACGAATAAGAAGTCTTGAAAATATTTCAGCAAAAGAAATTGAGTAATAGTCTGTTGGTAAAGATGATGATGTAGAGCAAGTGTTGAATGATGTGTAGAAATAATAAGTCTTGTTGTGCCAACTGATGAAACATCTGAAGAGGACGAAGAAGAATATCTTCATATTCTTCTTCGTCCATGTTGTTGGATGTCTACACATCCAACAACATGTTCAATTTTCACATTATCGGGGTCTTGCATCTTTAAAAACTGCATTATTGTACGTAAAGCAGCAAGCGGAACCGTGTCATTAGATGTCTTGCTCCTTAAAATGTTGGAGGGACATAGCAGCAAAAAATCACCACAGAACGCTGAAACAAACAAAAATTGACAGCTTTTTTTTGTAAAACAAAAAAAATTCATATTATCCGATTTTCCCACAAGAAGCTGGAATAAAAGAAAGTACCATCTTGTAAGATCAACTTGAGATGCAATTTAAAAGCAATTTACTTATTTAAGAATAATATAAAAAAAATGGAGCATAGTACCTTTATTTTTCACAATAAAGAAAAATGTTGTTGGGAAACATTGTGCAGAATTAGCAGTTGTACTCAAATATGCCTGAAAAATAAACGAAAAGTGCCCTCTTTTATTGCTGGAGATAATGCGGTGATTATCAAAAACATAAGTTTCAAATCATGACTCATAAAATCGTTCCAAGAATCCAGGCAATCTTGTCCGAAAATGCATCTAAACCACCATCACAAAAGCAAATGCACCTGCAAACTCTATGCACAAAGATGGATCTACCTGGGCTCTAGTTTCACCAGTAAATGGGTCTCGATTTTGTAACAGGTAAATCTATGTAGACGTTATGTTTTTCCTATATACATATATTGTATTTATATACCGAAATAAATATATCTGCACATAATGTGTAACACCTGACTATCTTTTTGCAGGTACTGACCTGCTAGAACTAGAACAGACGTTGTGGAATAAAGGAGATTCCCGAAATACGGGGGTGCGGGCAGGTGTGCCAACTATACCGTTGGAGTTTTGAGATTATATGAAATTTGTCACGCTAGAATTGATGTGCGGTGGGTTCAGGGGTTTTTGGTATATGGGAGGGATTTAAAACAGGTGGTCGGAGAGAGAAATTTAACGTATTTTTTTTTTGTTTCTATGTGAATTATGGAACCAGCGCCGTTAATTCCTGTTTAATGTGTAAAATATCGAATAAACTATAAAACTGTAATTACAAAATACAGAGCGTTTCAATTGAAACGGGGCCACCTTAAATAACTCTTTACCTGCTGTGATTTATCGAAAATAGGGTAGATTAAAAACAATTCGAATAGCTCGCTTTTGCAATAAAAATATCCGATCAATACCAATGCCTGAGCCCTCAATCGATTGAAAATTAAAAAAAATAATAAGTTTTAAGTATGTTTGAAACACCTCCGCCAGATATTGAACAAACAATTTTAAATTTTTCTAATTGAACGTAAAATAAAAGCACGTCATGAAATGTTTTAGATGATGGGAATTCAATAGAACTACAGTACAGGTAAGTACACATCTCTCATTCAAGAATGATTGTATGTAATGTATGTACAATACAAATTGACGGGTCCTTTCATAATCGAGAACCATTCAAAATTTATTCAAACATTAATATTCAATTCGTAAGTAGGTCAAGCGCTTATCACTAACACAAACAGAAAGATTAAAACATACACGTTTATATGAACCAAACGTATGTATATATATATATACAAGTATGTGTTCTGTATACGCCAACGAATAAACGAAGGAAACATGAAATTATCGGCTTTAAATTCCTGCTTTTTTTCTCACTCGTCCGGTCTTTGTTTTATTCTCGTTCGACTTACATATAAACAAATTATTTTTATATGTTTATATAAACTTTTTTTTTGTAAACTGGTGTTAGTATACATGACATGCTTTTATTTTAATTATATATCGGTTATTTATTATAGAATACTTATTTAAAAAAGGTATCATCTTAAAACATTTTTAAGTTAACACTGACTATGTAATTTTTAGAACACAAACGAAAAAAAAAAGAACATTTGGCTATATTGTAGTTCAATGTTGGAAGTGTCCGCCCGAGTTTTGTTAGTTTGTTTCATTTTTTTTTTTCATTCGTATAGCTTCAAAGTAGGTCACGTCTTTATAACATTTTACAGTCATTCGCATGTGGACGTGAGATGTATTATACTATGCACTACACAAGTTTAATTTTTTATTTGGTGTAATAAATTTTCATCAATATCTTCTTGTTTATCTTTTTCTGTATCTTTTCTGTTAAATACTTTTGCATAAATTCAGATTGGTTGGTGCAACAATTATGGCTTTGAAAATAATCTTGTATAAACAAATTCTATTCTAATTGTATTTTATCATCCTACTATATATTTATGTTCCAATCGTTCTATCCTACAATAAGGACGCTTATTTGTTAGTTCCTCCACTATTTTCAAAAATAATAACGCCCTCTGGTTATACTTAATACACAGTCAATAAGAGCGTAAACAGGTAGCAAGAGAATAAGATGGAACGATCTACAAAGCACGTTAATAATAAAAGAAAACAGATGGAGAACTTCAGGAGTGACGCAAATAAAAAACTAAGCGACGAGTAGACATCCCACGTTTTTAACTCACATACATGGAGCAAGAGACAAAGATAGCCGATCCTTACTTTCGGAGTACTGACAAACGTAGACTTGCAACAAGCGCAAGTTGACATGATCATAAAGTCAGGCGAACTCTGTGACTGGTTTATTCATTATGTATGGTACCCACGAACAGGTTTTGGATATAAGGTGGATATGTAGAGGGAGCCACGGACGCTTTTGTGATGATGCCTTGATGGTGCGTGACGGACAAAGGAGAAGAGGAACATAAAAACGTAAAAAAGAAGAGAAAACAACCACCGAAGAAAAAGTAAAATTTAACCACGCTTTGGTAAGAAAATCACACACGTGTAAAAGCGGTGCCCCGATGTTGTTAGACAACCTATAATTTATTGGAGTGGCCGTTTTGGGAAACTGGTTTTGAAGTTTAAAACGCATGTATAGAGGATACTTTAGTAAAAGTAATGCGTTACTGATACAGGGTGGTGTTTCATTCATACAAAATTATCATGCTGAATTATTTTTTCACTTTTTGTGCGTCTTGTATTACAATAACATTCAAACTAAAAAATCGTAACACAAAACATTCTAAATGACCAATCGGGGTATAGGGATGCCACCAAAACTTAACCTGCTTGGTCCCATCCAGGCTTGCAATTAATTTTGATACAGCGATTCTGTTAAAATGGTGGATTTTAATGATCTGCTATAGAATAAACCTTTTTTTCTTGTTTTATTGATAATGGAAGGAGGCTGATATCAGTTACCAAAGTTGATATCGGTAAATCATAATCATTTCTGTGCATCTGTAAATGTTGTTGTCCTGCCGTTGAAAGGAGTTCACTTTTAGGAGACCTTTTCCTTTTTAAATCCCGGTTCTCGAACGCTGGATCTTCTCTCGGTTTTGAAGCAGCAAACTCCCACTCATCGAATATATCGTTGTTAAAACGGCCATATCCCAGTTTTCCGAAATCCGTTTATTGCAATCTGTAGATTTGCAACGGCGCGGCGCCTGCGACTTGATGCAGTCCAAAACGTACGATGTGCGCAATGATTTTTTAAACATCGAGTAAGATACATATCGCAATAAGACTTAATCGATTTAAAATAGGAAATGTCTAATGACTGCAATTTATGTGTACAATGAAGCGGTAAAGATAATAAAATGACACCACTTTAAACTTGTTGTGTGTGAACTATGGCCATCTAAAACAATTGAAACTGGCTGCTCCTTAGACGATCTGGTTTGGTTGACAAAATATTTAGTCCACACGATTCATCCAAATCTTGGATTCTCGGAAATCTTCGGAATCTTTATTGCGTCCCATCTTGAGACACATGCACAATTTTTTGGAAACAACCTAACCTATATTCACAGAAAAATTTAAAGGCAAAACTAATATTACAAAGTGTTTGAAGCATTGTCGCTATCATTTATATACAGATGCCACGCAGATTTGTTTTTCCTTTCCACCAGGGAATCTTCATGATGCTGTCTCTCGAATAAATAAGACTTTACAAGCGCTTCTTCATGTCTCTGCCAAACATTGCCTTGGAATTAATAATAAGAGAACTTCTGTTCTGGTATTTGTACTAAAAGTTGAGATGCTGCCCCTAATGATCACTGTGCGGAAACGACGTATCTCATCATATCAGGTGTGATTCAGCTAACTGAAACTTTGTTACATGTTTTTAAGTGTTAATATTTCTACAAATTTATTAATCGTCTTACGTTGCTGATCCTGAACCTTTTGGTCACTACAGTTGCTAGAACTATTTTTTATTGTATATTGTTATATTATTACAACATCAATAATTATTATAATTTTTATTATTATTATTAAATACATTTCGTATTCTAGCTAACACCTATATTATCGACCGAAACCTAAGATCATTATACACTAATTATTTTTACAAACGCAACTGCGTTAAAACAAACCGATCTCCTTTCTCACTCGTACTTCTTGTACGCAATCTTCGTATCTGCTCCAGTCGGTTTATTTTTTCGATTTCTACTAGTATCGAGACCTCTTGTGGCTTGCACGTGTTCGGCTCTCGTCCAAATTGGTCGTCCATTGGGTGCTCCAGCGACTAAGAAGCGGACTAAAAAGTCCCCGTTGGCAAGCAACTCTTTGCCGTGTCGTGTTGATCTCGTAAGCGCTGTTATGAATAATGTATTAGCTTGAGGTTAAGCGTTTTCCGCCAGGAGATATAATTTCCACAAGACGGAACCATCCTTACGTTTAGGAATCGTAGAATTAATTTGATTCGAAAGAAGTAAAAGCATAAAGCACGATTAATCTATAGTTGAAAATATATATATACAGGATGGCCCACCAAATTCGCGTCGATTTATGTATATAGGAAAAGCGGCATAATATTTTCAATGATACGGTGGTGTCCATTGGCAATTCTTTTCAAAGGGTATGCGACATGTTTGCATCTAAATACCCCAACAGGCCCATTCCAAATAAAGCCACAATTTTTAAATTAAAAAATAAAACCGACAATACCCGTTCGGTCGAAAATTTAAAAACATCACTTCCAACTCGCAGAATTTCTAATAATACGTCCGTTTTAGTATGTGCTGCAGTTGAAATAAATTCGAATATGTCATCTGGCACTATTTCCAATGGTTTAGACATATCCCGTTCTTCCGTTCAGCGAATACTCAAAGCAAATGGGTATCACAATTTTAAATATTCTTTACCGATGAATCTTCTTTTTCTTTAGTTGGAAGTCACAATTCATCTGTGGGCCAAGCAAAACGAGCACAGATACTTCAAGTTCATCTAGTCAGCAACAGCAAAAAGTAAATGTTTGGACAGATTTGTTAAACAACCATATTATTGCGCCTTTTTTTTATCAATGGTAATTTGAACGCAAATGCATATTTAGAATTACTGAACACTCACATTCTATCTAGTGTACAGCAACTTCCCGACATAAATATGCAAAACATCTACTTTCAGCAAGATGGGTTGCCCTGCACATAATGCAGTGGCTGTCCGAAACTATTTAAGTGAACAGTTTCCTAATCGGTGGATCGGAACTCATTCTGAAAATATCAAATGGCCCCCACGTTCACCAGATTTATCCCCCCCTGATTTCTTTTACTGGGGTTATTTGAAACAAATAATGTATGGCAATGAAGACATTAGACCAGCTAATGTAGAGTAGTTGCGCAATAAAATTGTTCAAACGTCAAACAACATTAGCCCAGAAATGTTGGAGAATGTTAGAATGAATTTCTACAACAGATTAGGATATTGTTTGGCCAAGGATGGGGGCATATTTGAACCTTTTGTTTGCAGATTCAATGATTTTTAAAAAATTCACGTTTATTTCATCTTATTATTAAGGCTTATTTTAGTTTTCTATTTTTTAAATTTATTTACCCAGAATTAACTTTTATTTTTCCTTTGTTAAATTTATTATTTCTTTATGAGGGCTTTGTTCTTCGTTCATTAGAATTACTTTAATTTTCTTGTCATGAGCAAAGACTATTTTTAAGTACATAATAGATACTATAAATTACTGTTGTACGCTTTTATTACACCTTTTGAGTTTATAAGTACGTGTGTCCAACGCAATACATATTGCAATTTATTCATTTTCTTAATAAAAATGCAATACGTTTCACGGTCAGTAAAAATTAACACATTTCTGCGTGTAGATTGAATAGCAAAGCAACCGCTGCGCTCGCGCCAGTTTTCGTTGTGAGCTATGAGTGGCTATGACGAATGACTGAATGTAGGGGAATACCTACTGCAGTAAGAAGAATGAGCGAGAGACGCACATGCGTGGTATAACCGTTGACTTTGCAGGGATTATGTCTGTATACGGTAACTGATTAGACATGATAGGTGACACTGATGGTACATACGTGCATTCAATCAATTTGCGTTCGCCATTCAAGTTTTTTAATAATTAGAGCGGAAACAACCGGATATTTACACTATATATATAACCAAAAGGCATTGAGTCAAATTACCGAATGCAAAATAGTTTTAGAGGGGCAGAAATACAAACAAAAGATTTCCGGTCAACTGCTATCAGGAGGGGCTCTTATCGCTATGTGTCGATCTGGTTATATTGGTTGGTTATGCAAATAATAAATGTATATTACGCCCAAAATTATGTAGATAGAAAAAAAAATACATGTATAACACATATGTTTATATTGAAAAAATAAGGATATTCACAACCTAATTATTTTGACGTGCCTAATTTAAGGAAAGCGTACATTTTTCTAGAGAAAATGGCAACGATGCATTCCAGACCGATTCCCTGCGGAATAAATTTCAGACGATATCGTGCAGAACGCGTCAAATAAACGCAGGTGTGACCTATTTAATTCCTTTTGTGCTTTGTTCTGACTGTTTGGGCGCTCACCAACGCATAACCACGCATAAATTTGTGAAGTGGAGTTTGTCTGGAGATGAACTAAAAAGATACAGCGATATGTAGGTTCATTTAAAGACGATTGATGCTGTAAAGTACTTGGCTTTTAAAACATATTTATTTTTGTTACGAATATCTCTCTTGAAATTGTTGTACAATATTGTCCAATGTTGGATAACACTAAAATATAATTAGCATATTAAATATTTAATTGGTAAAGTAAAAATTTTGCTAAAAAAATTTAAAATTCAATATTGTGAAACAGTGAAAAGTTTCTTTTATTGCTGGTATTTTTTTTTTCCACTGGGCTTTTGCGGTACTATAAATTGTACAATACTTTATAAACACATTGTACACATCTATAAAATGGCTCTATTACATATAGTTAGGCCAGTTGACCTTTAATGATCATGGACTCGAAGTTAAATCAATTGAACTTGGGCACGAGCATGGGTCAGTTTTAATTCACCATCGGCCAATAGATTCATTTGAAGCCAAGTACAATATATAGATTCACAGCTTAATTATCTCATTTTTTATATGAATTAGATAAATAGGGTAGACATTGCGACCGTTTTTATTATGCATATTGTACAATTATACAGTACTTAGTATAAATGTCGCAACAAATGGGCAGAATCTTATTATTAAAATATGATAAGTGATTTTTTTTGAGGAAGTAATTTAGAATATCTAACAACGTCAAAAATTTATTTTGACTAATATCACGTGACTACTAATATGGTAGCAAATTTGCAGAAATGAGCTTAGATGAGATGTTATCTAAAAAAAGTTACCTATTTGAAAAATTTGCTCATAACATAATTCTTTGTTTTTCAATGTTTTTTCAATAACCTAACATAAGCATATCCAACAGTCCAACTAATATTAAAACCGAACTAGATTCGATTCTGGCAGAGTCTGCTCCTTCGTTTACGACTAAAAAATATTAGATGGCAGAGTTTAAACGAGGCCGTACGAGCTGCCAAGACGAACACCGTAGTGGTCGACCAATTGAGGTATCCACGTCAGAAACTACCCATAATCGCTTAGTTTGTGGCCGAACTACCGCTCCGATTTTATTCTACTGTGGCGCAAAATGTTCCCCTAGTCGCTCCGAATCGTCTCAGACAAAGCGCAACCATGTAGCTCCAGCCGTTCCGGAGTTATGGTAAGAAAGTGTTTTTTCGTCATTTTTCCTTATTTTTTCATACAAATCTCTGCTATGACCGGCCAGCTATGATCGCTACCCCGATGTATCATACACCATCGGACGTACTTTTCGACGAGGATACCGAATCTGAACTCGGCGTTCGGCTATCGGTTACGGTTTGGGAGATATCGTCGAATTTCGTTAAATTTCGTCGAAAATTTTGCAAAAATTCAAAAAAAAAATCGTCTGAAAATTGAGATAAACCAAAAGAAGTGCATTATCGCGGCGAATCGAATGGCACCACGCCCGTCCTCCTAGCACCAACCATTCCGGAGATATGGGCGTTTAAAGTTTCGAAAATTAAATCCACGCTCGGTCATTTCCTGGGGGTCCTTTCAATAGAGTGTTTGGCGATGTTTCACCGCAATAGGGCCGAGTTTTTGCGTCGATTCGTGACGATGTACGAGACATGGGTCCACCACTTCACACCTGAGACAAAGGAACAGTCAAAGCGGTGGTTTCTTATTACCAACCTGAAAAAAAAATTAACTTGCGATAAAGTAAGACTTTATATAAACAAAACGAGTGTCGTAAAGTAAACTTTATAGCACCGAAATACAAAAAAATATTTAAGAACACCATTTTTTGTGAAATTGGTTGTTTCTATTAGCTTACTACAATATTTAAATCTTCAATTCATCGAGTAGCTAGATAAATATTTTGGAGACGTTTTTTTAAAAAATCTTATGGCCTTTGAGTGTAATTTGGTATTTCCAAATTCGGTAGAACGAAAACAAATTTAGACAATAATGAACGCCGAACATCATAAAAAAAAGCCCACTTAATTAGTATTCTAGTAGCAAAACAAGTTTACCAATTAATACGTTATATAATCCTCTATGATCGCTATATGGAATTATAATTAGTTTACACAAAATTTGAGATGAAAAAAAACAGCTTTTAACAAGTCTAAAAATAGATATACATACTTACTAATTATTATTTCATGTTGGTATTCTGAGCAAATTAAATTTATTCAATCTGCAAATTAACTATAGTTGTGATAACAATTACATTGATAAAAAGACTTTTTTATTTACTTAGTGCCAGTGTTCCAAACTCCTAATATAAATAAATAAAAGCTGAATAATTGAAATAACTTTCCACCAACTAATAAGAATTATGTACCTAGGTGATAAATTGAATTGAATTCTTCTAAAATGTTATTGAAAGCTTGAAGTACATATAATATAATGAGCACTACCAGGCGCCTAATAATTCATGGAAATTCTCTGAATGTCGTGATAAAAATATGTTATAGCCTTAAAAATTTGTAACATCACTTAAGAAACACCTTGCATATACTATTAGGTCATCTCTTAAATTACAATACAGCAAAAAAACATCTCTTGAGGGTATCGCACACTCGAACACCTATAACATTATATTATGTATGTATAAAAAAAGGTTCTATTGGCCATTTATTATGAGAAGTACCGTTATGCCAAACCACATCCGAATTAGGCACTGTTAAAGGCTAAAGCAATCACTATAGGATGGATTCATCATCGCTCGAAGCAAACCAGATTTTGAGAAAATAAATCATTATTTCATTAAGTGTATAGAGAATTTCTTTTATATAAGTACCTTAGATTTGTTATTTTAACACGTCAGAGTGAGCTAAACAGGATGTTCACCTTTTGCATGACATCATCACTGATATTGGTGCAAGATTGCGGCAGTATTTAACCCAACACCAAATTCCTATGATATTCGAGTTAAGACAGACGTTGTATATGCATATTAAACTTAAAAAATATTAATCATACACGACCCACCATACTTTTAAACCACTTTTACGGTTTATAACTCCACTTGGAAACATTAAAGCTTTCCTGTTATTTCCTGCAAGCTTTATATATACCTAGTTTAATTAATAGATACATCCAGTCACATAATTCTACACGTAATAAAAAATTTAATAATATGGGTTCTAAATTAGACCCTTGCGGTACCCCGGATGTGGTAATGTCCGCACACAAAGGAACACAAACATTACAGTCGAGCACCCATCAATAAAAGCTAAACTAAAATGAGATTTCGTTAAAAGTCGTAGGTACAACTTTCGTTGTTCTTCAGTACACATTTAACTTTCTTAGCAGGAGAGGGGTGATTTTTCTCACCCCTAAGCTCGAGGTAACCGTCTAAACGTCACGATTTTACCGCTCTCACAAAGCGGAACCGGTATTAATGTCCCACGTCAAGTTAGACGATCTAAAATTAAAATTATAAGCACATATAGCATAGCATACAGAAGAGAACCGTGCCGTGTGGCTGTTACTAAGGGAGTTTCGCTTCTATATCGCCGTCTCTGTCTTTCTCCGTGCAGTAGTGGATAGTTGGATGATTCTACATAGCGACCCATCCTTGTACTGGCCTCTCCATCTCTCTCGCTCCCGCGGTTCTTCCTAATAATAATAATTCACGAGTGGAACCAGGCATATGCCTGCGCTAACAGTAGAGCAGTATACCAATCGAGAAATGCTGGTGCGATTTTGACCTTTGCGGGCTGATGTTTTAAGGTCCAATTTAGACAAAGGTATGCTAGAAAGCGGCGCACGGGACTGCCACAGCGTTGCTAGCACTAACATACATCCAGGACCGGGCTCGGAAAGAAAGAGAACATTTACATTTGAATACTGTGTATTTCTCACTGATTGTAATATAAAAAACTGTATTGATTTTTTAGTAAAAATGTTTCTAAAAGAATATATGCGGTGTTCATTCCGTGTGGATCTCGAAAACCCCATAAGAGATATGTAAAGTCTAATCCAGATACGCTTTTGTCTATTTAGAAAATAACCATGGTTTATTAAATATTTGTAAAAAATAGAAGTTCACCAAAAACTTTCAGTGCTGTAACTTAATAATTTACAGAATTTGCGTTTCCTAAATCCATTTTTATTATGTCCTGCTTTATATCTTCAATGTATGCTCTTTGAAAAATTGGAACAAAATCATTCTTAGTTACAAATTTAGTCGTTTTCTGTTCACATTCCAAGATAGTTTTTCTACAGTGTGATTTCAATGATTTAAAAACCGACGGTTGCAAAATATGTACGTGTTGCGTTTGGTAACAGGCAATTTAAAATAATGTTATTCTGAACCTAAAATTATATAAATCCATATTTATTTATATGTATATTTATAAAAAGATATTAGCAATGTATTCGTGAAATGCTGTTATCCAACCACTGTCGGAACTTCTGGCATAGTTACTGTGTGTCTCGAGGTATCTTATATGGACGTATAGTCATGATGACGTAATGATTTTCCAGGCTCAAAAAATGTACGCAAAACAGTGATGCATTTCTTTACCCGTCCACTTGCGATTTTATAGGAACTGCAATAATTTTTGCGAACCAAGAGTTTGCCACTTTTTGGATAGATGTTAAGTCCTGTTTCTAATATTCTGTTGTTTATTTAAAATATAAAAATACCTGCACAATTTTCATTCACAATTTAATTCCTGAAACCAACATCGAATGGCTTTTTCAGTGACTGCTGCCCGAATCTTTGATTATATTTCACTATTTCGTTTGGTTATGTCTGGGTGTCTTTGCAAATACTACTTTCGACCAGGTCTATTGTTTTGGAACGGATTTTACCTCTCTATTGAACGGAGCCTCGTACTTCATTCAGATGCGTCGAAAATCCTTGTTTTGCTTTACATGGTATCCACTTTTCTAGCTCATTTTCTTCAGCTACAGTTAAAACAGTGGTTGGACCCATTTAACGATCTAAGAAATCCTTGCCTTTAATTTTGTTAAAGATTGTACTTTTTGGTATTCGTGGAAATATTGGTTGTAGAACATGAGCACCCTTCACGGGATGGAACAGGTACAAAAAGTCCTTATAAATCGGAAATTAGTTCAGAATTGTTTATTTACTGGTGCTTCTACCCTATATTAAACTTATATAGTCTGGATGTTAAACTTTAAATTATGACAACTAAATTCACAAAAAAACCATTCGTATTGGTATTAGTTTAACTGATAGAACAATAACTTCAACAAGTCTAAGTTTTCGATCTGATGCTATTAATGTAGAATAATTATAAAAATGACTTGATCAATAAAATATTCAAACAAAGAATATTCCCTATTCATAATAAATCACCTCTTTCATGTAAATTATAATAAGAAATCTTTTCTTAAATATCACACAAAATATCTAATATAAAAAACCAAATCTTTTTATATTTGTCTACTGAAGCTAGTAGGTAACCCATGAAGTTAAAAACATATCACATTCCGGTCCTGTTTCCAACGCGTAAACATTAAGAGGGTAGAGGAACACGTACGCCAACCCCTGCGGAGCATGCGCTGGCAAAAGTTCTTTGTTCGTGACTGCCTGGTACATACATACATAGATGATAGAGGTGTAACGAAAAAAACAGATTCACATAGAGATTTACATAGAGTGTTAATGCGTTTAAATGAGTCGCATAGAAGGAAGGCAAAACAAAAGAAATATATAACAGAAGCGATAAAGAAAATTGATGAATACCTACATAGTTTGTATAAAAAGGTGCATTGAAGCGATTTGTTTCTGAGATAAATAAATGAATCAATCAATATTTAATTTATAATAAAAATATTATTAGCTACAAAGAGAATATTTCTTTTGCACAAGCACTAACGTTAACAATTCTTTTACCGAATCAAAATCTTTGTTGCGGTGACAAGCAAATGAAGCAGAAAATAATGATCAAATATATACAGTCACTCGCAAAATTATATTATATGTTAACGACTGCCTAACTATATGTATATGTGGTATGCTATAGGTTCATTGTCTTGCTGAAGATAATAGACCCGTGGCATACCGAGTTTTATAGCTGAGTCTCTCGGATTTTTCTTAAGTATGTTAAGATATTTTGTCCATAATACAGCCTTAAAAAAGTATGGAACCACCTCCATGCTTGGCAGTGTGTTGATTGTGTTTCTGGGATAATTCTGTTCGACAAAAGCCTTTAATATACTATATAAATATCTATATGAAATGGTTTGCGAATACGTACAAACCTTATCTATCGCAGACGCAATGTCCGATGCTGTAATTATAGATGTTTTTCTTCACATTCTTGCACATATTCACTTGCGCCTTGTGCGCTTGCATAACGAAGATCTGGTTTTATCTCTCCCTTTTTGACGTAAATCGGTTTATCGTAAGGTCAAGGTCAAGAATGTATTTCGAGAGAATCAGCTTCCGTTATTGTTTTGTTAAATGTGTATTTTTATTGATTTAGTCAGAGTGACTAAAAGCAGAAGTGTTATCTCTCGATTCGTAGTAGCCGCACAGAACACACTAACTTCTCTTTATTTTGAATTGATTGCGTTTAAGTTTTGAATGGCCCTCTTCCCTAAAATCCCTAGCTTTAATCAATAAAATAAATACGTCTATAAAAATTAAAAAAGAAATTCATCTTTGTAAAAGAAAACAATAAATTTACTAATAAAATCTAATGTTGTTGAAAAATTACATATTTATCAATAAATGTTTAAATTGGTGCCCTATTTGTAATAATTCCCTAAAAACAATATTCAAAAATTTCTTTTCTATCTTTATAAATGAAAGAATTACAGCAGTGAAAAGAAGAAAAAAAAAATAGGCATTTACCAAAATATTTCTATTTTTTGCAAATATTTAAAGGGTTTTTCAACAAGGGCGGGTCTATGTTGAAATGGAATAAAACAAGTTGTATGTGAAATGGCCTCACCAACATCGTTTCCAAAAAAATACTGACTAATGATGTGTAAATCCCCAAGTTACCATTAAAAATTATCTAAAGTTCTTTCTACTACTGGCCCACAGAGGGCGGCAAAACATGCTGCAGATATACTGTACTACATCTGTACTAAATCTGAAAATTTGCAGATCACGGTTTGAACATGAGGCTGAAAATGCGTATCTCATGGTTTTCGACATCCCCATACAAATAATGAAAAGAAATTCAGCCTGTATAGTAAAATCTGTGGTTAAACAACCATTTGCATTTTCTTTATCATCATTTAAAAAGCTGCAATAGGTCACACCTTGTATATCTCACACGATGTGTGTGCTTATATATGTACTTCAATGTTTTGACACCTTGAACCTATCTCCATCAATTGCTTACCCTAGCAACTAAAACTGGTTTCGCAATTCTATCGCTGTTACATCATGCAGAAATTATTTCCCTACAATTGCAAAATTTATTTTTAATCCAATCACAAACACGGCATGCACAGGAAGTTGATTGTAATAAACAACTGCTAGGATACGTAAGGCTAATGAAGTAGATGTTTATGCCTCTACGTATAGCATTCTAATTAAATAAATCGATCCCAAGTTTTTCAAATCAACAGAAACGGCTTATTATACGTTCCTGTAGCAACAAGTAATTGGCTCACATATTTACGTTCATCCATTATTCATTACGCTGGATCAGAATGAAAAGCAGTATCTACATATATACATATGTAAGTAAAATATAAAAAGGACAGAAGAATAAGATGGAAATATTAAATGAAATCTTAGGATTTCATTAGGTAATTTGTTCGTCCGAGGCAAATCTGAGCATTGTGCAAATTAATATGCATTGTAACAAACAGAAACAGCAGGAGACTCAGTGCTTATAATTATAATATGTAAATTTAATTTAACTCTGTATTAGTGACGGAAATTATAGATACGTATACCTTTTTTTTTGTTCGTTAATGCGAAATTCCACCTTTCCTGTTGAATAAAAATTGGCTGTCAATTTAGTGATCGGCAGAAAGTACTTTTTCGTTCGAAATTATGCACTACTTTTTAATATACATATAATCTAAGAGTAAACGAGTAACTTGAAATCTATTCCTGAATCTATTTTAAGTCATATTCCTTCCAATCCTATTTCTGCGGAGTCCTACTTGAAGAATGTGAGAATAAACAACTGTGACACTTTTTATTTAATGCCCACGAATGAAATAAGAGTCCATCAGACCATTTTATCTTTAAATAATAGTAATTGTGAAGACGTGTGTGGATTAACTTGAATGGTTTTAAAGAAAGTTAGTTTAGTCATTGCTTATCCATTTGCTGATATTATCAATAAATGTTTTATAGAAGGAGTTTTTTCATCGCAACTTAAATTTGCAAAAGTGATACCTCTTTTTAAGAAAGGTAGTAAAAGAGGATTTAAACAACTACAGACCAATAGCTATTCTACCTGTACTTTCAAAAATATTTGAAGAGCTACTTAAAATAAGATTAATTGGCTTCTTCGAAAAACTTAACTTCTTTTGTTCTCAGCAATATGGCTACCGTAAGAATACATCTACGATTAAGGCATTAATAAGACTCATTGAAGACGTAACGATCGCTATTGATACATTACAGAGATGTTCTGCTACCTTATTAGATTTAAGTAAAGCCTTTGACTGTGTTGACCATGATTCTCTGCGTATATGTAAAATGCGTTCCATAAAAAAATATTTATGATACAGAAAAATTCCCTGTGCCACCTGATTGTCTTTCTTGGGATAGAATAATATGTCATCATTTGATCGGCGCTATCAAGGCCAGACAAATACCGATTATAGTCCAGCACACATTGTGACTTATAAAAAAGTTAGAATATTACGGTGTGAGAGGTGTACCTTTGCAATTATTCAAAACCTACTTACAGAATCGTAAGCAGAGTGTAGAAGTTGAGCAAGCGTTACTTGTCCGACAGAAATATCTTTAGGAGTTCCACAAGGATCCAAACTTGGCCCAATCTTGTTTATTATTTACCTCAACGATTTACCTTCTAATTTGGATCATTCCAGTACTGTAATATTTGCTGACGATACCACTCTCATCAGTAATCAAAGTACAATAAATGGCTTAATTGATAGTGAGGAAATATCTATTACACAAGCTAATAATTGGTATGCCGCTAATAAGTTAAAATTGAGTTTGAGTAAAACACAAAAAATAAGGTTTAGTTTGGGGCAGGGGCAGGATAATGTTTGTTCTCTTAATCTTCTAGGTGTTATGTTAACTTTTGATTTGAATTGGAAATGTCATATTAATCAACTATGCCAAAAATTAAATACCAAATTAGAAAGATAATGGATCTAACCTATACGAAAACGGCGGTAACGCTACCTATATTATGCTAATTTTTTTAGTTTAGTCAATTACAGCATTATCTTATGGCGAGGTTCTCCACACGCTTTAAGAATTTTCAAAATCCAAAAAAAGATAATTAGAATAATTAACAAAAAGTCACCCAAAGAGCATTGTAAACATTTGTTTCAAGAATTAAAAATACTAATTATACCTTCTTTGTATATTTAACATACATTTACTCGAAGAAATAAATAAATAAGTGGTAGGTTATAACCAGAGTACGGAAACGACGAAAAAGTCAACGAGGCGCCGAACGCTATTTTTTTATTGTAAGTAAATCGCCTTCAACCATCGTTAAACACCTTCAAGAATTTATACACCAATTTAAAAGAGTTCGGAAGGGTTGTGAAACCCAGAAATAAAAGTAATACTGATGAAAACCAACAGATAAATATTTTAGCTGCTGTTGGTGTGAGTGGTGAGAATTTTATCAAAACATCTAAGAGATAACTAGAGCGATTCCACGTGTTTGCAGCAATCTCTACGTCAATGTGTAGCATCAAATTCACGAAAATTAGAAAAATGTAATTCTTGTAATCACTGGTTGCTGCATTTCTCTAGAAAATTGTAAAAAGATAATAACATCAATAGAATTGGCACAAAATCTTCTGTATATTAAGTCAAATTATAGCCTTGTTTCAAGTTCCATTCGTAAACTAGAAACGCAATGGGATGTCGCTCTCGGAATCAGTCGAAATAGTAGAAAAATTTGATATGCTATGTAAGAAGTTTAATGGTACAATAGGTAATTCTATGTATATAGGAAAAATTGTAAAAAATAATTAATAGAAATGGGGTATTTAAAATTGAACAAAATTAACAAAACTTTTAAAGGTGAAACAGTAAATGATTTCGACTTCAATTTTAGTTCAGAATGCAAAGTATAAAAATGCACCGATTACGTCTGGAGATGTTGCATCGAGCTTTTAAATTTCTAAACATATGTATTCTGATAAAAGACAAAACTTTCTTTTACACAATTTTGAAAAACATTTAATTATAAATAGTTTTAGAAATATATTGTAAAAAATGTTTGTGCAATAAAATTCATGTTTAAATTTCTGCTTTTATTTATGTCGTAAATCGACATTAAATCTATAAAAATAAAAGGTTTTGTTTAATTTCTATTTTTTTTTTTGCAAATATTAAATGGACAAAAGCATATCAGGATTAAACTTTGAAATTACATATATTAAAATAGATTTTACTTACCTTCTTAATTCTCAATTGATTCAGAAAGAAACAAGGGTGTCTCTCAAAGGATATATGCCTAAATAAAACTACAAAATTAATTTTTTTTTTCACCATATAAAATTTATTTTTAAAATTTTTGCTTTTTTATTCATATATACATTACATATATAGATTTTCTCATTATATATAAAAAAAAACATTTTGAGAACCAAGTCGGGGTGAAATCCACCCCCCGACGAAAGATACAAGTTCTGCTTTATCACACGATGTATTTTTCCCTAATTTTTGCGAAGGGAAAAAATACATCAAAGAAAAAAACTTACATAATTAACAAAAAAAAACAAATTTCGTACCCTATCACATACATGTTATTTATTTTACATTACATGTATATAAAACAGCTACTCCCCCCTTATATATAAATATATAAATACAGGGGAAAGTAGATAGTACAGAAATTTCGCATTTTACAAAATTTTATATATGAAGGGGAATCCCCTTATATATATATAATTGTTTTTTAACAATTCAACACAACACATTCATATTACAGCCTGCATTATAGACACATCGCAGATATCGGAGGGGTGGGGTTGTAAAAGGGGGGTTCGAATACAAAATTTACCCCCTCTACAACCGTCCCGCTCGTTAAATCTAGTAAAATCGATCGTGTTTCGTTGTAATTTCGTTTTTAATATTTTATTTTAATTTTTGCGATTTTTAAAATTAAAAAAAATGAAAATTTAAGAAATGGGGGGAGCCGCCGGATCAAAAAAATAATTTTAATAAATTTAAATAATAAAATAACAAAACACGATCGTCGAATAAAATATTGAGATCAGACCCCCAAATGAGAATAATTCTTTTCGAGGGGGGCACAAATTTGAACCGTTTCTATTTTTAAAATAAATTTTTTTAAAAAAAATTAATACTGACAGCACCCTTAATTTCCTAATAAGGGTATTTATATAATTTTTGACCCCCACAAAAATTAAAAAAATCGTGTGAAACTAATTTATTTAAAATTTAATAGAGAGAACCGGTTCATATTATATATAATTATTTTCGTATCATTCGTATATAGTCGTTTTTTTATTTTACACTAATATCACAAAGTAAAAGCTATTATTCGTGTAATATTTTTCGTTCAATTTCCATTAATTACTAACTTCACACTAATTAAAGGGAAAATCGTACGAAGTTAGTAATAAACGAATCATTTTTCGCTTGTTTTTCCAGCGATAAGGCGAAAGTTGAATAAAATTGAAGTAGGCAATGCTAAACAAGTAGGAGAGCGCCATCTCTCGTCGTTTGTTCAATTTACGCTTTACCGCTAACAGAACATTATTTCGATCTCTTTCTTATCACACTATTTTCATAGAAATACAAAATACAACATTTATAGTAATTATAATAATATATAATTATATCGCAATATTATTGATAATATCTAAGAAAAAAATCTAATATAATCACGATATGCTTATGATTTAAAACTTGAATATAATAACTATGATACAAGATGAATAGAAAATCTTAATTTTTAAAACACTACAAAATGAAAATTGTGTTTTAATGCTCGAAAATAAATAATTGAAAATTTTTTTTAGGGATGATGATGAAACTCTAAACTTTTTTCAGTCTTTAAAAATAGTTGTACATACTTTTTGAACTTAAAACCTCTCGAGACATTAACGAACGACTACTCGACATACGATCTATACAGCTTAGTCTTGGTCAAGGTGAAATCAGGACTGATCATGATAGTACCACCCCTTGTAATCCTCCTGTAACAATGATAAAAAAAAAATGTTTAGTTTCTGTCTGTGAAAATTCAAAACGATTTGTTCTATTTTTTTGAATAAAATCCAAGTTGGACTAGCAAAAACAATATTTGATACTTCATGTAGGTACTTACTTGATGAATTGAGGCAAGAAAGAGTTCCAACCAGCTGTAGATTGCTTAAAAGTGAGATAGAGTTCGAAAGTCGAGGTTGTCGAAGGATCCAACTTTATCGTACTCAATTTCCTCTTTTCCTCTTCACCCTCGAAGTTTAAATAGAGCGTACAGCCCCGTAAACCGCAAGGTTCTGAGTCCGCTTTATCCAGGATCGACCGAGAGATGTCCTGGAGCAGACCGCAGGGGAGTAGGACCTCTCCGCAGGATAAGTGGGTACGTTTAGCTGCTCTCAACTCTTCTTCGAGACGCTTCGATAGTGCATTGACAGCAGTTTCGGTGAAATCATATTCATCTTCGTACGATTCATATTCCCAGTCTGAAATAAAAGATCAATCATGAAAATATAGTTCAATCGGATTTAATATGAATAAGGATTGATTCAAATGAAAATTTATAATATAAAAAATAAACAAGCTTCTTTAGATAGGTGCAAAAAACTACTTAAAAATACTTTAATTTCAAATCTAACAAAATTATTGAAATTAAATTAATTTGAGGTCGATACAGTTCAAAATAATAATAAAAAAAAACTACACAGCTTAATAACTTTAGAGAAAGCCGGCCTCAATAATTTCCTATGTGAGAGTTTCTAGACAAGCCGGCTAATATATCTGACGACAATAATTTCACTAGCGTCATACTAAAAAAAAAAATTCTAAAAACTCACCAATTTGACTGTTATAATCTACGTTGGTGACAGATAATATCTCCATTGTTCTCAGCGGTTTAATAAAACAAACTTTACGACACTACTCTTCCGTTAATACAATTCGAAATTTCACTCGACGGATATTCTATTTCGCCCGGAGTATAATATTAATATCAAACGATTTTATGATATTTTACTCTACTCGAATGCTCGCAACCAACTGTTTCACAATCAGCTGTGCGCACCGGTTTATATGGGCGCTCGCCCCCTACTTCGAAACGATCTCGTACGATCGTACGCGCGAGTCCTGTTCGGGAATGTTCGTCTCCCGAACGCATCGCATGGCCTACGTGATCTACCACACAAAACTTATTGGAAACCGGCTGTACCGAGAGAGATGGGAAATGCGGCATATAATATTAGATTTCTTTGTTCGAGTATACGTGAAGTTTTGACTAAATTTTCTTGCTTTAATTAGTATATTTTGGAGCCTAACCATTATTATGTATCGAATTGCGGTATAAAAAATGACATTCGTAAAGTATGAGATATAATCAAATCGTTTTGAATCATTTTTAAATCTTAAATTAAATGTGTACTATTTAATCTGCTTAAAATAAGACAAAAAGAAGAATTTATTGCATATTCAAACAATATAAAGTAAATAATTCATTCAAGTAGAACATGATGAAACACTATAGGATATTTCCTGTATTATTTGACCACCTGATGATAACACCTTTAAACTACACGTCATTTTGATTAGGTTGCATCACAATCAGACTGTAAAATTGTCAATGAGTAATCGTTTAAAAAATTTTAACCTAAAATAAAGTAGATATTACAATCCGTAATTTAAAATAAAATTTTAGGTTTTTCTTTATCACCTCCCATCATTTCCGAACAATTTTATTGCAACTAAATTAATGCAACTAAAATTTTGTTTTAATAAAACCTTGCATGAAAAATCGTTTAAAAATATTTTCGACATCTTTTTGGATTATTGCTTTTTTACATTGAATGGGACTTGAATTCAACTGTTTTTGAATTTATTTACAATTTTGACGTACATATTTTTATTTTTTACAAGTGTATAACAAATGACGAATTTATAACAATATAAAATGAGATTTAAGAAAAAATACTCACAAATTCTTTCCTCTGCGTCATCTTGCATCACATCTACTCCTGTCTCAGTTAAAAGTTCTTTAAAGTGGTCTATCCAAACCTGTTTATATTGATTTTCTTCTTCCACAAGTTTACCCTTTTTATCTTTTATTCCAGTTATTTTACTTAGTTCGCTGATCTTTTTAAAGTATCTCTTTGTGTTCTTGCTTGTTTTCTCCTGTTCAATTTCCAATATATTGTCATCTATCCATTTTCTCTTATTTCTTCTCATAGTTTTGTTACATTCTCTTCTAATATATTATAGGAAAGTTAAATAATTGAAATTCTATTTTCCACCATTTTTTGTTGCTGTACCCACAAAATCTAAACTTATTTGTGACAGATATAAAGGCAGGGAAGTCAGAAAAAAATCAGGTAGCTTTCTGAGAGTAAGTAAGGTACGATTTATAACCCAAAATCGGTTTCATTTTAAAATGTTTGACGTAAATGCTAATAGATTATTGGTACCTAGTCCTTTTGTTGGCGTATACACTAAAACGTGTCTAGACAAGTTTCCGTCCTTCTTAGGGCAAACGTGAGTCATTCCTAATTTTTAAACGACTAATAAATTTCTGGAAACAAAATTACACTCTTCCAAAGGATAATAATATAAAATATAAATTTATTTCTATTTATTTGTTAAAAGTAACACTTGTTTAAATATTAGTTTGAATCATTAATTCCCTAATATTAACAAGTCAGTTTATTTCTTTGTTTAAGAAATACACTCATAGATTGGCTCAATTTTATTTTTTCGAGATTGTTTCTCCACCGGAACAAATTTGTTTAAAATATGCAGAAATTATTTTTTTTTGCAACGTTTTCATGACAAACATCATAAATTCATTATTTTTTTTTAATTTCAATTTTTCACCTCATTAAAATATTTTTTTTGCTCTTAAATTTTTAGATAAATAATAACTGGATGGCTCTATATTCAAGCCCAATTTATACTATACATATATTCACATCAGACAGAAGAAAAAAATATTCTTCTTTAATCTACAGAAACTTTTTTTGTGTGAATTCACCGGACGACAGAAGATATTACGTCAGATTTGCAGGTCGCAACGTGTTTAGAGTGGATACGTTTAACGTGTACCTACACAGAATTATGCGTCATTATCCCTTAGGCGAGCAAAAACACCTGGCAGTTGCATTTCTTTTGCAGATTTAATACTAAAGTACATACATTCTACACAAAAATTTAAAATACAACACGTGCCAAGCTAAGGCCACGTAATTATTAAATCTATTACTTGTATTCGCTAATAGGAAAAATGGTGACATTACATTCTGATGTCCAAATACACATTATATTATGTGTATGTATTAAAAATATGTACATACATAAGTGTATGTTGCCTGATCTCTATACGTAATATTGTAAAAGATATTTTTATGCAATATAATACCAGATCTAATCTTGGAACAGTTGAAAAACATATGTACTCAAATACTGAGTGCTAAGTTGAGTTAAGTTATACACACATACGTGTATTTTAATATCTAAAAAAAACTTGTCCCGTATACATATACTGTTTGTGCGGTTGTAAGCATATACATTTATACCTAACTGTATGTACTATACGGTTAGGTAAGTGTTTGTTGCAGCATAGACGATATATAGAAGGTTCTGGAAGCGCGTTGATCTTTGTTCGCTTCTAGAGGATTCCACAACTCGCTGAACCAACTGAACTCGTTATATTCGAAGCTGTATATTTTAGCTTTTTTATATTTACGATTAGATATCTTAAAAATTAGAGGAATTGATTGTATTTTACAACGAATCATGATGAAAATTATAATATATGTATGAAAAATGTTATATATTATAGTGAGTCATCCGCAGGATTAATAAAAAATAAAATTTAAGCTTAAAGACAATATCAAATTTTATTTAATAAACGTAAATACATGGTTTCAACTCAGTATTTATATAAAAAAAATTAGTCCTTTATAATTTTACTAAACGAAGGATAAGAACACATTTTTTTTTATATTGTAGTTATATTTTTTTAACTACAACCAATTTGTACATGGATTGACTTGACCTATAATTTTCAAATTTTCTACACTGGGACTATACTGGCAATATTTTTTTAATAAGGCAAATCTTTCACAAAAGCTTTACGTGGAAGTTTGAATATTCAGATCTGTCCATACGTGTTGTTGTAATACATAAATGTCCTTCGTTTAAACAAGGGGAGCATATAAACTGTAAATCGCAGATTCTACTTGATGAAACTATCTCAGTTTGTAGATTCTATCGAGTATGACTCATCGGTTACACTCTATTGCGGCAAAATTTCAACTTTAAGGGGTACAATCCAGTGGCAGCTCGTGACGTTTTGTTCAAGGGAGGCTACTGTAGCCTAAGTAACCCTTCTCAGTCAATAAATTACATTTTTATAGTTATTATTGTAGCATTGTAATTGAAAAAGAAAAAATAGATTAAAATAAAATATAAATTATTGTCTAGCAAGACGTCCACGTAGAGGAGAGTGAAATCTTGCCTGGATAGGAAACTGGATGAGGTGATAGGTAAAAAGGTAATAAAAATGTAAAAATAAACTCTTGATAAACGTAATAATAAACCAAAAATAAACTCTAAAAACAATAACCATTAAATTAGAAAAGAAAATTGTAGATTCTTTGTTTATATTACGAGCTTTACTCAAAACTAAATTTAAGGCGTGAACATGACAATGTACAAAAAGAGCTTGAGGTGCAATTGTTTTTTCTACTTTGTAAACCATTTAAATGCTCTGCCATAACAGATGCACCATCATATGTTTGAACGACTAATTTTTTTTTTAAATCATATTTTTCGCTGTTATTTGATAAAAGGTTAAATAAATCAAGTTCAGCTGTTCGACCGGATGATACGTCAAAAAACTCCAAAAATCTTTCAATAATTTCACCGCTCTTGATATAACGTAATATGATTGATAATTGAGACTTACAGTATTAGATATCAGTGGTTTCATCTACTAGCTGAGCAATCAAAAGTTTTTATAAAGAAAAAAGTTAAGCAATTCTTAGAAAATGCTCCGCAAAGTCTAGGGATAGCCCAATTTTCTCTCTGGCAACGCTGTTTAGAATAATCATTGTAACTCAAGAGCGAGAATTAGAAATCATTTCGGAATTATCACATCCACTAACTGGTCGTGAAGAAACAGCATTTTTTGGGTTTTAATGTGAAAAATAATCGGCGTTTTCTCACAACGATAAAATGATTAAACCTTTATGGCGTTACGTATTATTAATTATTAATATTCCCAATAATCTTTCGATATACATAGATTTACGGACTTGCCATACAAATATTATCTGACGCAATGTTTCAGCACACGCCAACCGATATTCGAAAATATATTATGCATATGAAATATCTGACGCAATCATATCTTTACGTTACTCGCTTGTTTTGATCTGTATTTCGAAAGAGGTTTCACCTTTTGTGCGCCAATAAATATCAACAGAAACTACCCCGGGTGACATTTCGTCGTTTCTTATTATTGTACACGTTGCAGAGACGAACCGAGGAGCACGTATACAATGGTATACATTCATTTATTTGCCTATATACAATAAAAGACATATATATGTACATACGTGGCTTATCTTGTTTCGTTACCGGTTGCTTGCGTGAATAATATCATCACTTTGTAACTTATATTAGCTCAATGTGGTATTAAATATTAGTCATGCCCGATCCAGATAAGATTTCGACGCGGGAGGCTACGTTTCTCAAGGTTAGAACGTCGCGCGATTAGCGATTGTTTCTTGGCTGGCGAACTAGACATGGCGACTCTGCTCGAATATGATGCAATCCTATAATAGCCTTAGTTTTGTAAATATTTGCCGAGCGAATTACTGTAGGAGCATCAGGAACGTTATATGTCGTTCTTGTTTGCTTTGTTGCATTTTGCATTGACTTATACAAGCATTCTGACGAATTAAATTTTCGCCATTACGATTTGGTAATTCATGTTAGAGTGCGCTAAGGTCAAAATATGATTTTGTGTTGGATTTAGAACATTAAAACAACAGAACAGAATGCTTGGCAAGCAAGAATGGAAGCTGTTGCAATTGAATAAAAGATTACGTATTGTTTGAGGTGATATTGATTGCAATGCTACTTTGATCGGAAAAAAATTATACTAAAAAGCATATTATCTTTGTCATAAATTAAATGTTGCTGCTTTTTTTGCATAAACGTGGACTTTTCTTAACAGGGACTAAAGATATTTCAATTCTTCTTCCTCGTGATCTCTTCTGTGTTGTCTTCGCTAGCCATACCCTCTTTGTCTGTCGCTCTTCCTCCATACGTACCACATGTCCAAACCACCTTAATTGATGTTTCCTAATAGTCTCCAAGACAGGCTCTACACCCAATTCCCGCCTTATCAACTCGTTCCTTATCCTGTCTTTTCGAGTGACTCCTTTCACCGCTCTCAGTTACTTCATTTCAATAGCCTGTATTCTGCTCCTCGTTTGGTTATTCAGTATCCAGCTTTCACATCCATATGTCAAAATTGGCTTAAATACTGTATTATAAACAATTATTTTTGTATTGATTGATATCTTCTTATTTCTTATAAATGTCCAGTTTAGTGCATAGTATATCTTTGTTGTATTCTCTATTCTAGTGTTTATTTCCATATCTTCTTTTCCATCTTTGTGTATGTTTACTCTTAAATATCTGAATGTGTCTATTTGTTCTATATCTCTTCCATCTATTTCTATTTTTACTTTTGGATCGTTTTTACCTATTGCCATTACTTTAGTCTTTTCAATGTTTATTTTCAAATTTCTCTTCTTCAGCGCTGTATTCCAATGGTTTAAGTTTATTTGCAAGTCTTTCTCATTCTTTGCGTATATTATCACGTCGTCAGCAAATGCACTCTCTGCTAATTCCACTATCTGCATGTTCCTGTACCCTACTTGAAGTTTTTTACTAAGTACTTTCCTTTAGTACATCATCAAGTATGACATTGAAAAGTACCGGACTTTGTACTCCTCCCTGCCTTAATCCTTCTTTCGTTATAAATTCGCCTGACTTCATGTTTCCCGCTCTTACGTAATTTATGGTTTTTTGATATATGGTCGCTATGGCTCTTCTCAGTTCTTCATTTACCCCTCTTCTTCTAAAACTCTGCCATACTTGTTCTCTTTTAATGCTATCAAAGGCTTTCTCCATATCTATAAAAGCTACGTAAATTCATGCTCTTTTCAATCAGTTGTTTCAACGTGAATATATGGTCTTGAACACCCCTTCCTTTCCGAAATCCGCTCTGTTGTTCTTCTAGTTGGTGTTGAATTTGTATTTTTAACCGTTTCCCTAGTATTCGCTCGTATACTTTTAGCATGATACTAAGCAAGGTTCCTGCATTCTCTGTTGTCTCCTTTTTTGTGTAGAGGTAATATTACTCTTATTTCCCAATCTTTGGGTATTTTGTGTTCATTCCAAATCGCATTAAATAACTTTTCTAAAATTTCTATCCCGTTCTTATCCAAGTTTTTTACCATTTCTGTTGTTATCCAATCGTGTCCTGCCGCTTTACCTCTTTTCAACACCTTAATGGCTTCAATTATTTCTTGTTGCGTAATGGCATCATGTTCTGATAGCTCATTGTTGTTTATAGGCGCCTCGTTTTCTTCTCGGTTTTCTGGCGTATTTTGTTGTTCTGTATTAAGCATTTCTGCAAAATACTCCTTCCATCTCTTCATTATGTCCTCCTCTTCCTCTAAAATCTTACCGTTTACTGCTTTTATACGAATATTTGTGTTTTCTTTGCCTTTCCTTAGCGTTTTCAGTATTCCGTAGAATAAGTTTTGGTTACCCTTACTGTCGCATTCCATTTTTTTTTCCAAATTCTTCCCAGGATTGCTGTTTCTCTCTTCTCACCATCTGTTTCACTTTTGCTCTTTGTTCTTTGTATTTGTTATAATTTTCGTTATTCCTTTCACTAAGATACATTTTCCATTACAAAAAATGCATATGAATGCGGTCCTGGCAAGTATGTGTATAGTGTGTGGAAACGAGCGCTAATCAAACTCAAATAACAAAATGAAATATATGCATGGATTTTTCAGGAAATATGCATAAATTTAGGCGAAAAAAATGGCGAAAATATTTTATCTTCTATCAGAATACATATGTTTACAAATTGAAAAGTTTCTTTGAACATCTACAGACGTATTTGGTTCATTTTCAACGTTGTCGCAACGTTGTCAAATGTATTTTTTGACTGAAAACCATACTGAATCCCCGCATTATACAAAACAAACTTCCCTAAACACTATAAAGCCTTTGAAAGTATCATTCATTAAATAATATTGATCGTAAATTTTCCTTTTTATTTTTAAAGTATAATTTTTACATCATCACATATTTAATTCACTTAAAATTTACGCCCAAGTTGAAATCAGACCATCGCTCACGCGATCTCCATCATATAACTTTTGATTTGTACTAATGTGGCCGTGCCTTCTTTTTAAACTATACTTTAACGTTCTAATTTCCTGTCCGATCTACATAACGCGTGCGCACTGCCCACCAAAACAAAGTCATAATTCATCTCCGTAATGCTTACCGAACACGTAAACATAAGAAAAAAAGGCATAGCCCCCTTTTTGCCTCTCGTATACGCTTATAAAACAACTTGGAGTGAAGTTTTTATATTTTGCCTAGCGTGCTTCGAAAATAGCGTTCTGTGACTGGTATCGCTGCGTGGTGTGAGCCAATAATAATTGTTAATACGCAAAACTGGACCCATTCGGCCAAAATGTTTACGTCGGATGGATCTTGCTGTACACACAAATTGAAACCTCTAAAATCTAAACGTATATATTGTGGTTTTGGGCAGTTGTTTTGATTGCTTTTATTTCAGTTCTCCTTTTTTTTTACTGATTTTTAAAAATAGTATTGCAATTGTACAAACTACAGAACTTGGAGGCTACTGTTTCATGGTCGCAGAGTCCAGAATTAAAAACATTTGTCTCGACAATAGAAAGTGGTAGATCAAACACAACATAGTCAAGAATGGTGGCCTTAGTTTTTTGTGATTCTGGAAGGAGAATCAACGTGCACTGTAAGACCAAAAGTTTCAAACACGGAGAGCAGATATCTCCCGGCAGCACAATTACCAGCAAAGTCGATATCAAAATCCCCACATAGAATTTTTCTTCATTTTCTACTGGGAAGTGATTCGAGCAAACTTAGCAGGTCTCTCAAAAATAATTGAGGATTGGAATTTGGAGTTCTCTAAATACAGACAATAATCTAAATAGGTACAAGAAAAAAACGGAGCTTCTTTAATTTCTGTATCTATTTCTTGTTTTAATACAAAAGAAATATAATCTATTAAATCATTTTGTATAGATTTAGATGTACTCGAAAAAATATTACTACTAACAAATTTAATAAAACTAGGTTTATATCTACTAAAGAGATCGAGTAATTCTTTATAATTTCCACGATTAAAAGAATCTGAAGTCTCATTGTGTCCCCGAAAAGCTAAATCTTGTGATGCTAAACATATTGTTACGTCTCTTAATTTTCTGAAATTTTTGCGGTTTTCTCTAACTTCATTATTATAGGCAATAATTGCATCTTTGCGCGCGCTGTCTACAGCAGTAGCGATATTTTGTTTTCCAAATAATTTAAATTTATACAACGATGAAATGTGTTCTTTAGACTTGGAATGCGGTTCAATAGCGCGCGGTAGATTTTTTTCGGTTTGGTTACAAAAAAGTAGACATGGCCAACAAAATAATCTTTCCCGTTCAATTGAACCAGTTAACCAACCACATTTAGTGTACCATAATGAACGCATTATTGGAAATTTGTTTGCATTTTTAAATTAAGTAATGAATAAATATACTATTGATATATTTTTTTGCAAAATTGCTTTATTTTGGTATGCTTTGGTTAATCCATAATAAACGCTACTTATTTTATTAAAAATAATAGGGGAGGCTTAGCCTCCGTAGTCTCCCTTGACGACCCGCCACTGCATACATATACTTTTTCTGTACGAACTTATTTTCAACTGTGCATGCTCCAAATGCAATCTTTTTACTCTGGCACGATTTTCAACGGACGATGACGTGCAAAATTCGTATAAACTGCATTGTTAACCGCTTGATACTGACACAAGTGTGCCAAAATATTTGTTTTTTTGCCACTCTAAGCATTGAGTAGCTCTAATCGCGTAAGCGAAATAGTGGATTGCCCTCACAGGACAGACATGTCCGAAATTTCTATATTAAGAATGTATTTTTTTGTGGGTTATATTTGTGCCGAAGTGGGTGGTAAAGAATTATTATAATTATTATGTTTTCTTGGAAGTGCAGTTTTTGGAGTTACGAAATTTTTTTATTTGTGGTAAGTATAAGTTTAGAACAGAATTAATTTATTAGAAAATATATCGTCGAAAAGCACTTTTCATTCAAAGCGTTGGTGATGAATATTATTCTTGGCAGGTTCTCAAACAATTTTAGTATCTTGTTCGGATAAAATCTATATTTAATGTTAGGATATTCAGTGGGTGAAGAAAATGGATTCAATCAATCATTTTTGTTCACATATTATAAAAAGGATTTTTTAAGCCGACAAGGTTCCCATTCCGAAACCTAGTTCTTTGTTCCAAAGTTATAGACGAAAAGAGGCAGAGGAAGCTCTACCAGGAGACTCTTCGGATGAAGAATTAGTAAACACTTGGCAAGATTCTACTAACAAATGAAAAAAAAAAATGATGAGACTGACGGGAGCTTTAGACCTTGTTTTTTTACGAATTTGTCCATACTTGTTTTAGTACTCACCATTATCGTGGTTGATGGTCCAGTGGCCTAGTGACTTGCGCGCTTGGCTATCAGTCACAGGGTCCGGGGTTCGAATCCCAGGGCCTGCTCTCAGAGTGAGGTTTTCGTGGTTTTCCTCACTCCTTGGCAAATGCTGAGAGACAAACACCTTAAGTCGCTCCACGGGCGCAGGCGTAATAATAACTCATGGCCGACCGATGCCCCCTGTAATTGGCAAAAGCTGTTGGGGGATGTAAAGGCATGAATTATTATTATTATTATTATTATCAGTAAAAGATGGAGAGAGAAAAAAGACAAAATGAGAATCGTCGTGGGTGCTTTATTAAACGATATCATTTAAAATATTGAGTCATGGATTCAATCACCTGAATTGATTATTGTCTCAAGCCCTGCAAAGTGGTGGATCGTTTAACCTAAATCCGTGATTTGAGAAAATCCCAATGGTGAAATATTGTTTAAGGTTTCTCTCTCCATCTTCTAGCTTTATAGCTTGCGTTTCAAAACATTCAATTTGTTTAGGTAAGTTGCGAAATTGTAGGGATGCATATGCAATTTCATTTTTACTGTACGAACACTTAGGAATAGGAAATCTCTACAAATAAGCGATAATAAAAACATAGTATTTTATATTTTGATAGATTTATTTGGACTAGCGACCATTCTTTGTCTAATGTCCTCCCCTACAAGATCATTTGTTAAGAGCGTAGGTGTTCTTCACGTTTTCGCTTTGAAACACTTTTCCATAATTCGTTGAATCAACCCATGTCGATGCCGTTGGCATGTATCTCAGCTGGATACTCAGCAACAAATTGTTGAAGGCACATCTGTGCTGAATATACAATCCAGGCTCCGTCAACGTTCAACGTTCTGCTGCGGAAGTGAGCCCATCACAATGAATGTGTCTTGTTGCAAAGTAAATGGCATGGTGTGTTTTTTATTTAACAATAAACGCGAAAGAACTAGATAAAATACAACAACAAAACAAAAATAATAACGGCACGTATGACAAATGGTGCCACGACAGATGACGTGACAGGTGAGCCAATCCACAGAAGTAAATATGAACTAGCTGATGACAAATCTAGGGATTTTTTACTACCAACTTCACACACTTGAGATCGATCATTTTGTATAGTTTTTTTAATGTTTATCAAACGAATATAAAGTCGATTAAATGGAATATAGATTGTAAGAATTTTCTTTTTTAAATATTTGTTTTCCACGGACCCCCTGCTAAGATCTAGCAGACCCCTTTTGGGAATCACCGCATTAAGGAATACCGCTGGTTCCGCATTCTGATGATTACAAGCTTTACAAGATATAAAATTTCTGATTTCTCCAAGTTATCTACCTATCTATCTTTAGGGTTACTTTATAACAATAAAATACTTTTAAGACTACTACTTGAAGTAGATACAATGTCGAGGATGGATTTACAAGATTGGCAGGATGAGTTTACACAGTTCAAACACCTTTCGATTCTTTTTTATGCTTTCAGGCACATTACCAAAGAAATATATATATTTCCAGCTATTTTTATACTCATCTTTCACTTGTATTTTTTCTAGATTACTGGCACGTTTGCCAAACGATATCAAAGGCCCCGTGTCACCTAGTATTGGCTACAACAAGGTCGATAAATACGTATTTAGTTAATATATATATATTTAATAAAATGTGATGGATTTGTTATGTATTCCGTCCATTGCTCTAATCTTATTTTTAATTTCTCGGGTGATCTGTGAATGTTTTTCTTATCAAACGCGCGGACACGTTTATTCTGTCAAAATAATAAGTCACTTGAATTTTTCCATTCGGACAGAAAGATTTTTTTTTTTATTATTAAAAATTCAAGGAATGAATCATTTTAGAAAGCTTTTTTAAAAGTTTTATTGTGATATTGCAAATACTTAGATAATATTTGACGTCAACAAAATTGAAGAATTAAAAATCATGAGGTTGAGACAGTATTCCGAATTTCATTTTGAAAATGATTTCAAGTACGATTATCAAACCATTAACGTTCTTGGTTAATTGATCATTCCATCTGATGGGAGTATTGAGGATGAACTTATGTCTTTCATAACTTACGAACTATTCTTGACGTTGAGCAACTACTTTCTATTTACTATGCTCAGGGAGAATATATATCCATGCAGAAATAGAGCAAACTTGCATTTCTCTTTAAGCTAGTTCTGATTCGTATTCTACGCTCCTGTAAATTTCCTCCATCGAATCAAAGAAAGCAAATATAGTTATCTGTCATTAGAAATATTACATTCCGTCCTTGAAACATTAAAAAATCATAAATCTCAATTTAAAGCACAGCATCAACCAAAAACTTATTTTAACGTGTCTTTAAGGTTTATATTCGAACGATTACAATAACCTCCCTTTGTTTTCATACCTAAAAGGCCCCCGTTCCAGGTTCACATAAACAGAATACGACCGATAAACTAAACCAATAAAAAAAAGCAACTTGGATTTAAGAATTGCCTCATGATCCTAGGGGTGGCGCATATGTGCCAGTAGTAAAATTCTCAGGCGTTTTATCACAAAATCCAGCCCTAACTCTTACGGAAGGGGAGGAAAGGAAATCTCGTAAACGTTTGTTGAAGATGCTTCTACGTAGTCCTGTCAGAGGAACTTTGAATTGGCTTTCGTCTGATATACGTGCATCAAATACGTCTTTGTCATATGAAAGGGTATAATTGAGGAATTAAGAAGCACGTATGAGATCGGTATCTATAGTAGTAATTTGAAATCGTTTCTACATAAATATTGCTACACAGCCCCTTTTAGTTTTAACATACAAAATGCTTTAAAGAAAAAACTGTAAATAATTGAGAAGGCTCCTGCTAGCGATTAGCTATAGTACATTTGCTAAAACAAAATGAATTATCTGTCAAAAACAGCCAATCAGGCGTCAGCACAGACCTGATAGACTGCCAATGAACCGTATGCGCATCGCTACGGCGCCGGCGCACCATCAAAAGACTAAAGGACATCTTGGAACACAGACGTCATTATATGCGTCATGATTCATGTAGCGTCATGCTTGCGTTAGTTTTCTTTTGGAAGTATTTGCGTTAAGTCACGTTAAGTTTTTGGCAAGTTGACAAGTGTTACTGATGTTACCTAACCTTGCAGTTTGATTGTTTTATTTACTTTCTTTACTTTATTTTTTCACGGACTGTTTCGAATATTATATAATATTCACCCGATATTTTTGTTTTACGTTTTATTATAGCATTAACAATTGGGCTTATATGACAATTAATCCAGGTAGTCTTTCCTAAAGAAAAGTGATGCCATGGCGTCGTGTAAAATCCTGCAAAAGCAATAGTTACAAAGATGACGCAGAACTAACTTTTCATATGTAAGTTGCAGAATAATGCCATAGCTTCAAAATATTCTGAAATTATGATAATACTTGGTGTTTCTATGTGAAATAATTTTTTTGTAGAAATATGTGCCCTATATTTGTTGTATGGATTACTGTTACAGGTGGTACCATAAATCCCTGCAAAAGTAAGCGTGCATATGTTTGTTTACTACATTTCCTACATTTTGATAGAACGGGACAGATTGTGCGAATTAAAGAGCGAGTAATTCCAACATTGAATTCGGACAAAGAAAATCTAAAAAAGTATATTTTTATTTAGAATCACTTGATATTCCTGAGAACAAAGGGTAGAGGTAGATAAATGATGTATAACATATATATTTCTTTAAATTTTCTTCACTATTTGTTAGGGAAATTAATCTGCCGATCTAAGGAGGTACGATATATTTGCCAGATCACCGAAAAACAAATTCAGAAAGCAATGGTCTTGACAGGAAACAGATTCCACAAGAAGAAATCTTCCTAACGACTTTTGTTTATTTACTATCAAATCCTGTTCCCCAAAAAATTTATCTAGTTTATCCCATCATTTGTTAGGTTAGATATGTCACCTCTGGAAGAGACTCATGTTTCAATTTTAAGTGAAACCATAATATCGTCTTATAGCAAAATTAGATTTCATTATTTAGCGAAGAAGTTTACTGAAAAAATACAAGGAAAATCAATAAGGAAGGAATTAAGTAAACTAATATTATTTAATCATCAATAAATTATATAACAACTACTGCAGTATATTATTTACTCCTAAAGATAACATACAATGTTGGATTGTTATAACAAGTCGTGAAGATCTCATGAAACTTGTATTAGATTTTTCCTACGTATTTTTATATGGCATCGAAAGAATTTTTGTCTTTTCTTTCTTATTAAACCTCAGAACGAATGAAGTATATGTTACCAATTCATCGTAAGTTTAGAAACTGTCTATAGTTCCACCATTCTTCAACCAATAAAAAATGAGTTCTGGTTATCAGCCTGTTACTGACAGAAGAATAATCTTTTAATGTGCAAATAATTCTAAAACCTAACCTCACCAACGCAACGCCTTAAGCAAACTATCATATTTAAACTCCCCTCTTTACCAAAACTTCCTTCATGAAGAGCCCACCCAAGTCGCAACGCCACGCACAATTTTACGACAATTACATCTACTTTACGAGTTCCGTTCAATTTCGTCGCAGATACGATCGACACCCCCTCGTGGGACCCCCCAACGACACCAGCTCCCCTCTATAGGTACACGGAAAGCGGGAAAAGTTGTAAAAATCGGATTTAAACTAGCCGTAAGCGTACGATGAAAACCGGGTGCGATCCGGCAATATCGTCAAAGATTCCAGCGTGTATATACCTAGATGATATAAAAAGACTCTTTCCATTTTCACTTGGATAAATAAATCGAATGCTGGAGCGCCTTTTTTTTATTGTTATTATTTCGGGGGTGGGACGGTTTACGAGTCAGTTAGGTTTAGTGGCAATAAATTTTGAAGGTCGTAAATTCTGGACTTTGGTTTAATTGGCGCTGCTGGCGATTTAAGAAGATTAATCTGTGGTGTTTTGAGGGTACAAGGATTCGAATACGTACACCATATTAAAAACAGATTCAAAATAAAATTTCCAGATTTGGAAATACTCTCATTTTTAAATTTAAGAAAACCTCTAGAAACGAAAGAAAGATCCACCAATCGATAAAAATAAATTAATCCAGCATTTTTTCCACCTTTCGAATGAGTCATAAAACACATACAAAACCGTACTTTATTCAGTACTTGACAAACTGTGAATACTTACACATAGTCCGATCCCTATTTGGATTATTAATTATGAATCCAATACAAATTAATTACTGTTGAATATGTGAACAGTAATGGAGGCTATAACATTACAAGAGAGAATTGAAATGATTTATATCTATAGAGAAAGTGGTAGGAATACCGATTACGCTGTTAATCGTCGGGAAAACGTTGTGGATGTTTTCCCGACAAGGTGCGATCGCACGCTTTTTTTTACCGACTCGTTCAACAGTTCTCTAGCGAAGGAACTGTACAGCCAAGAAACAATTGCTGGAGAAAATAATGAAATCGCGGTATTAGCTGCAGTAGCTAATAATCCGCACATTAGTACTCGAGAAATAGCTCGCGGATCAGGAATTTCTCAGTCCACTATCTGCCAAATATTGAAGCGTAGGAAATATCATCCATTTAGAGTTGCCATGCATCAAGAACTTCATGGCGATGATTTTCAAACTCGAGTACGATTTTGTCAATGGGCGCTTCAACGGATACAAGATAATCCCAATTTTTTTGCTCGAGTATTATTTTCTGACGAGGCTACATTCACTAATCTCGGTACGGTAAATCGGCACAACATGCATTACTGGAGTATCGAAAACCCCCATTGGTTGCGCCAAGTTGAACATCAACATCCTTGGAACGTAAATGTTTGGTGTGCAATAATTGGCAATAAGCTTATTGGTGAACTTTTATGGTGAAAAATATCGAAACATCTTGCAGAACGAACTTCCAGTGTTGCTTGAAGACCTTCCCTTGGACGTACGACAAACGACGGTTGTTCAGTACGAGATGTATTAGATCGAGCCTACAATCGTCGATGGATCGGAAGAGGTGGTCCAGTGTCTTGGCTTGCAAGATCGCCAGATCTTACTTCCCCTGACTTGTTTTTGTGGGGCCTCTTAAAGTCTTAAGTTTATACACAAGTGCCAATTCTCCACGAGTGAAAACATGATTGAGCGAGTCACCAACGCTTGTCCAAGCATTACGCCGGAAACACTTGTCAGTTGTGTGCAATCGTTCCAATTGCGAATAAATAAATGTATCGAAGTGGAAGGGCACATTTTCTGAAATGAGTATGATAAAGTAAAGTTGTTCGTTGTTGAATGGCTCTTTGAAATTTTATTTAATGTTAAAATAAAAAAAAAAACACAAAATCATGTTTGCTTGCTTCTCTTTTTTGTGGTGGCTCGTTTCAATAGGAATGCCCTGTATACAATATTTTTCACATCACAGTCATTAAATCCCTGCTAGATTTTAATATTACCTACATATTGTCACATATTGTCTTATGCCATTTCGACCGCTTTGTTTCACGGAGAATACATTACGGGTAGCCCCATGTTGTCACCGACTAGAATAGCCTCCGATAATATTGGCAGTGTTTCAGCACACTCGGTTGTAAAAAAATGCGCTAAAGTGTTCTGTCGTTTCTCCCCGTCTAACATCCGGTTTTAAACCAACTAATTACACGAAAATTACATAGGAATACCCGGATTAAACACCGGTTTTATTATCCATTTTATTGCAAAAGGAGAAACAGGAAAAAGATATCTTTATAAATAAAATCGATATATTTCTTTGAACGTCAGCACGTTTGCTCGCTTTTAACCTGTCAAGTTGGGGAGTTATTTTTATGCTAGATATATGCATACATACAAACAGAAAAGATCGTTTTCAATACGGGCACTATTTCAAGGACATTCATATATTCAACATAACAGCCGATATTAAAGTTCTAGTTTAAGGTTAAACAGATGTTATATTATAGCAGATATTTTTTTCTTTTTGAAAATTACGTAATAAGAGACATTAATTTTACGGTTGGAACACTAAAAAATTGCACTTAAAAAACACTGAAATAAAATATGTATTTACTTAATATTTTCAGTCTGTTTTTTTTTTTATATATTTCGACGTGTCTAATTTTAAATTTGCCGCCACGTGGCTTATAATTTTTATCTGCGTGCTCGAGCTGACAAATTGAAGTTGGGGAATACAATTTAAGGTTCATTGTTGAGGCACGATCCAAGCCTAGAAATAAACCCGGAAGCGATACCTTCTTGCATGTACTAAATGCACGCTACATGCTCCGTGCTGTTTGACACAATTATTTCGTTCGATTCAGTTTTCTAGGACAAGTTTTTAAACGGGTATGTGTGGGTTGACGTCGATTACTTAAACGGAACATTCGACATCTCATGCAAGAACAAGAATGTTGCAGATTAGTTTATTTCGAATTGTTAGTGCCAGTAAAACCGGATACAATGTTTATGCAAGAAAAATCCTGTAATCTACTAAAATGTTTCTTTATAAGAAGCATTAGTTTTGTGTTGCAAAACGGTGTATGGCACCCCTGGTATAATCCAAAATAATCTTCATAATTTTGATTTGGATGATTATACCATGTATCTAATAGTGATCTATAGGGTATGGCTGACGCCCATAGAGATGATAGAGTGCTGATATTGAACTCAAAACTCAATTGAAATGCGCCATATTGGAACGTAAACGTCATCAATGACGTCGATACCATGGCGGATATTCAAATAAAGTTAAGGATACCAATAAATTTTAATTGCACTTGCAACTTGTAATGATAATTAGTAGCATATGTTAGATTTTACCCTATGTATTTTATATGGAGTTATTTTTTTTTTAAGTTGTGGATAACTTGGAACTATATACAGTTTCTAAACTTACGATGAACTGGTATACTGCATTCGTTCTCAGGTTTAATAAGACAGAAAAGAAAAAAATTATTTCAACGCCATATAAAAATATGTAGGAAAAATCTAATACAAGTTTCATGAGATCTCACGACTTGTCATAACAATCCAACATTTATAATATACTGCAGTAGTTGTTGTATAATTTATTGATAATTAAATAATATTAGTTTACTTAATTCCTTCCTTATTGATTTTCCGTGTATTTTGTCTGTAAACTTGTTCGCTAAATTATGAAATCTAATTTAGCTATAAGACGATATTATGGTTTTACTTAAAATTGAAACTAGAGTTTCTTCCACAGGTGACATATCAACAAATGATGGGATAAACTAGAAAAAATGTTTTGGGGAACATGACTTGATAGTAAATAAACAAAAGTCGTTAGGAAGTTTTCTTCTTGTGGAATTATGTTTCTTGTCAAGACCATTACTTTCCGAATTTGTTTTTCGGTGAACTGGCAAATATATCGTGCCTCCTTTGATGGGCAGATTAATTTACCTAAGAAATAGTGAAGAAAATTTAAAGAAATATATATGTTATACATCATTTATTTACCTCTACCCTTTGTTTTCAGGAATATCAAGTGATTCTAAATAAAAATATACTTTTTTTGATTTTCTTTGTCCGAATTTACCGAATTTGTAATATTCCTTACCGAATCATGTGACACAGATAGCTGTCGCAACATCGTAGCTGGTTTTAAGTCAATGTAGCGTGCTTGAGTACTATATAAAAGTATTCGTTTGAATCTGCCTATCACTATTGCAAATACACATAAAATGTATTATACTTTTCTCAGTTCTGCACAAAATATAAGTAATAGACATAATTTTATTTTATTAGGTGTATATACACATGCACTTAAAACGAAATATCTATGTACAGAATCGGTATCAGTAGTTAAAAGGAGAAAACAGTAAGCAATGGAAAATTTGAACCTCCTTTGTTTTAAGCTGTTACGATTCTATTATTCACAATTCACCAATGGCTATCTCACAAGCAATTATTGTGTTATCGACATCAGGCGATCTGTCTGATGTGTTTTTGACGATTTTTCACGCGATTACCCAGGGAGATAATATTAAGTAAGGTACAAATAATATATTAACGTGGTGTTTGATCGGTTACTAATGAAAAACACTCTAGGTTTAGATATGGCACGGTTGTTATAGATATTTATACGTTGTATGAGATTTGGAAAAGGAGTTTTTTATCTTAAGATATCGTTTGTTTAATATTTAGGAAAAAATGAGAGATATTTGGATTATTTTTAAATATATGTTTACATGCCTGTACAGGCTGTCCAGTTAATAGTGAATTTATAATCAAAAGTTTCATTTTTCATTGTGAAGAAAATTCACATTTATGTCTTCCCACACAACATCCAATCTCCTTCCAAAAAAGGCGGATAATATGTATACCAAAAATATCCGCCAATAATTATGAAGTGCATCATTAGGACGACATGACAGTAATTATTAAATCTGCCGAGATCTTCGATATCCCTGAAGATTTGAGTATTGTCATTGCCAAAGCCGATAGAAAACCTTCAAACTTATAAAAATCAATCACTTTATATTTTATCTCACAACTACCAATGTTCTTCAAAAATGGCGTATGATTTCCGGTATAAATGGAACGTTTCCGGAAAAAATACTTTAAGAGGATTCTTCAGGGAAGCTTTTGTTATTAAATTTTTTGCCGCATGAATTTAGCTGCAATAATTCGCTAGAAAAAGTAAGTGGACGATAGGTCAGAAACCCACTGTATATACACTAATTAACAAAGAGGATTCGTTACTCACAAAGTTAAATACGATGACAAATTACTTACAGATGCTAATCTTGAAAGCATGCCAGTATTAACTTAATGTACAAAGGCACAAATTGGAAGAAATCTTTTAGCTTCCTCAATCGTAATAAATATCGTTTTAAGACGAATGAATCATCCGCTTTTGAACCTAACTAAATTTGCACATCAGCTGCGTAAGGAAAAAAATTTAAACGCTTGTTTTTTTTCCTATCCTAAATAAGAAATTTATTCGCCATAGTAACTTGATGTAAATTTACCAGGAAAAATATATTTTAGCGAACTACAATCTATGAAGGCTTGAAAAAAACGACAAACAGCAGGATATAATCTCATAAGTCGGTTTTGCTTTAAATCAATTTTATATACATACATACATATCTATCTATCACCAAACAAACAGCAAACATTTTTATCTGGATTTTAGTCGATATAAATTCTTAATCAGAAACATGTTGCAGAACTTTCCGTATGACTCAAAAATAAAGCAATTAAATTGATAAAAGTAAGGTAGCTGAAACCATTGTAAATCGCGGACATTGCATTGTTTGAATTGGGCAAATGCATTCAAGTGCTGTAAAGTTCTTGCGTCAATCCTGCAATTTTATTGTTGTAGGAGAAGGTCAATAACAAACGCATTTAGCAACATTGTATCCTTATCTGCTCGAAATAATTCAATAGGTTTTAACAGCGATAGTTTCTATATAGAGTATAACATTAGTATAAACACTCATTTAGATCAGATTGCAAAGGTAATCGAGTCGCGAAATAGTTCTAAAAATAAATCGATTAATCTATGTGACATTCGTTATTTTAAAACTTTAAATATGTACAGTGTGCGTCAGTAAAAATATTACGTCAGATCGGTCTGTCATTTTGGTTAACCCTGATTGTACATGCATTAAATTGGAGCTATTTTTTTGACGTGCTTTTGGTAATTGGAATATCCATAGACAAATCATTTATGTCGCGCTTCTCTTCTTAAGAAATACAACATTGCAAATGTAAAAAATTCTTGCTGAATAATGTGAAGTCAAATCAATTCGTGATTTTGTTTGTCTGTCATTGAATATTTTGTACTTAATGAATTATAGACGCTTGGATGACGGGTACATCTAAAAAGAATCGTTATCACTGTGTTAAAACACACAAAAAATATAGCCGTAAAAATTATTGATGTCACTCTGCCTTTTATTGAATATTTTGTAATATTCCTTAATGACATTGTTTAAGAGGAGATCTGTGAAAAATGAATACCTACTGTCCTATTAAAGAAAAATTGTATACCTAATATTCTTTAATATTAACTTATACAGTGTGACCCATTTGAAATGGAAGCGTTCTTATATGATTTACATACATGTTACATTAAAATGATGACCATGGTTTCATTGGACAGACACTATCAACTTTTTTCCCGGAGCATAAACAAATGTAAATCCTTATTCAGAATGACTTTAACAATAATTTTATCGAGCTTGTCAGTAACTGTCATTGTCACAGCCTGCATTTAGTTAGCATTAACGTCATAGCCTACTTTCAAGGTTATTTAAATTTGTATTTTTTTAATGAAATAACAGTGCTATAATAAATATTAAAAATTTTTTTTTTGAGATACTGCAATAGAAAATTACTTTTTAAACATGAATATTTGCATTATTTTTTTTTTTTTTAGTAAATATTGCATAATAGTAAAAATGATTCTCTCATCACATTTTTATTAAAAAAGATATTTGATTTAGGGTGCATGCGAAGTTTTCAAATAAACATCCAGTATATTGATGAAGATGAAATGCTGCCAGATTGTGCAGATATATTGCGCTAAAGGTCTTTTTATATAAACAATTCATAAATGTTTACTTACGATATTTATTTAATATAAAAATTAAATTACTAATTACAAACACAAAATTGCATCGGAGAAAAATAAGACAAATCAAGGTGTTAACCTCAAATTGACAGAATGTAGTTATTATTTCGTCCTATAGTTTAAAAACAGACCTTGATTGGTTACCTTCAACATCTGGGCAATTTATTTATATTTTAATGTTACTTGGAATTGTTAAAATCTTAAGGAAGATTTAGCCTATATATATATGTATACTGTATTGTAGAAATAGCGTCCACGTTTTCCCACCCAAAACAAATTCACAAAAACAAAATATGTACTACTTTCTATTATTTTAATGTGAATCACGAGCAAGAAATATTATACAGGGCCGTATTTATAAACATGCGCGGCAAGTGCCAAAAATTTTTTTATACGATTTAACTACTATTAATAAAGAACAATAAATTTTGTACATCGTAGATAAATAGCAGGCAAATTCTAAAAATCTATTTGACCGACTTTTAAGTACACGTGGTGATAGTAGGAATATTATGGAAAAGGAAAAAAAAAACACATTTTACACAGTAAAAAGAAAAAGATGTTTTAATTTTTATCTATTCAATGCCAAAAACCGAATTTAAATTGATAATTTTGGCGAATACCTTTATTGTGAGTCACTTTATGAACTTGCGATTATATTCTTTAGCGGGAATGCAAATTTTAAGGTTAGGAGAGAATAAACATGGAAGAATTTACATTCGCGAGTTCAAGGTAACCTATTTGAAATGTCTCTTAAAATGCCAATGATGAAATGAAGTATACACGTGGTGTTAATGAAACAAAACATTTTTTTTGCATACAATAAACATAAAAGAAACAAGATTTTGTTTTCTTATGCGTTGTAACTTATATAACGCATTACAGAAACTGAAGAAAACATAATCTCTGGTATAAAAATAAATATTTGTTTAATTTTCTACCTTGGGATTGTTCAAATGTTATGTCAATTTTGTATATAAAATTTCAATCACTTCATATTTTCCCGATATATAATTGGGTAGATTAAATCTAAATACAAAATAGGAATTAATTACAGCACAAATACACTTTCCGTAAACAAGTATTTTAAGCTTTTTTTAAAAACACGTGTCATTTAGTTTAGTCATATCCGCAATAAAGTATCTAATTGATTACCTTGCAAAATTTGCGATAGTGCTTATTTTCACTTATAAGAACTTTGCAAGAATAAAACCAGGTTACATAACCTATACTCCTAATATACAACTTAGTAAGTGTAGGTACTTCATTCACCCAATCTATTTATTGTTACTTTAATATTATCCAAAAATAAATTTACGAAGGAAATTACATCCATAAAGTAATACAATTTATATTTCCTTGTTTGAATATCGAACACATTTTCCTAGAATACGTAAACGATGTAACGCATCCCCCAACATTATAAATTACTATCAAATTAACTATACTTAACAGCGGTTTTTCCGTTAAATAAATAATGAATAAAAAAAAAAACCTGACACACCCATTATTCCATTGACTGGCTAGTACGAAAAAAATGTGTGTCGTCAAATCGTCTGATGCGGTTTATTATCGTTGTAGGAGGGGAGCCCGAGTTTTTGCAATATTTCCACGAATTGCCAGGTTTATTAAAATGAAATGAATTGCAATTCGCGACTCAAGTGGAACGTCAATTGCATATTAATCGTGCCAATATTGGAAATTATTGCGTCAAATTGTGTTGGAATGGATTAATTTTGTTATTTTATGAATAAATGGCATGTGGATTTGAGATGATAAATCATATCTACATATTCAACATTGCGAAATCCTGATCTGACAGATGACAGACTAGTACGGTACTTTTCACGGACGGAAATTATCAACCTAAAAGGAAAGAAACCGCATTTCTAATAAGACGAATTTGTTTAATCACTGTTAATTTTGGAAAATAAATATATACGATTTTTTGATAAATAAAAAATAATTAGTCATTAATATTCATAATTTTAAACTTAATGACAGGTAGCTCTGTTAATTAGATATCCATGATCATGTGGTTCCGTGGTGTAGCGGTTATCACGTCTGCTTTACACGCAGAAGGTCCCCGGTTCGATCCCGGGCGGAACCAACTTTTTTTTTTGTTAGTATATCAATTTGTTCTGCAATTCTTTTTCCTTAATTTGCAACTACAATTCTTATAAGAGAAAATATAAAGAAAACTTTATATAAATTTATCCAAATATTTATGCCAATTAGCTATTTTAAGCTATATTATTAATTAATAGCAATATAGTTAATAATAAATTACAAAACACACAATTTTTACAAAAATAACGGATTTTTAAGATTCTAAGGATTCTAAATAACATATAAACAAATTTAATGAAAGTTATTTGCAATAATCAGTTGCAACATGGAACATAAGCTACAACTAAAATGAAGATTAGAAAAACATCAACAACAAATTAAAATTAATCTAAATTTAAGTAATGAATTTAATTAAATAAACATCCCAATCTGAATAATTTTGATATTTTCAATTATAAAAAAATATATATTATAATTCTAATTAAAAATCTTTAATCAGCAACAAAAATGTCTGTAACTTTCCTATCCTAAACGAATCAGCAGTTTTAATGTTTAAACAATATTGCCTGGAAATCTTTGAGAAAATTGTATATATGTATATACCTAATTAAATCATAAAAAATAATCGTAATGTCATCTAATAACAAAATAGTCTTGAAATATATGATTTAACTTGGTTCTGTGCAATAAACCGTTTGAATCTTAAAAATAAATAAAATATTGATTAATATTACTTTCATCAGTAATTATATCGAACGTTGAGTTTATATACTTAATTAGAAAACGCTAGATGTGTGTCCTCAGTAGCCGTGATCGTCTAGTGGTTAGGACCCTACGTTGTGGCCGTAGTAACCCAGGTTCGAATCCTGGTCACGGCAATGTGTTAAAACATTGTCACGGTGAGGATAAAACTTTTTTTTATTTTTTATTTTACCTATATGTTCATGTCTAATTTTAATATAAATAAAAAAAAGGTGACAATTTTTAAATTTTCATTAAAAAAAAAGTATTTCAAAATAAAACAGTATTTCCTTTTTCTATTTCAAACGCTACCATTTTTATTTTATAGTATGACCACAGACATCCTATCACAATAAATCTGTTAAAAGAAAACATTCAAAACGCTATTTTCCCGTTTATAAATTCTAAATTTCCCCTAATAAAAAGGAAAATAATGTACGGTGTAAAAACTTTTTTTTTTAGTCGACGATTAGGCGACTAGCAAATTGGACGGTTTTCATAAACAAGCCTTCGCCTTGCAGTAATAATAATTTCGTTTTTATTACACCGAAAACAAATTTGAGAGTTGTTAATTTTAAAACTTTACGATTTGAACATTTATTTGGGTAACATTTAAAATCTACGTTTAAAAAGCATCATGATTTTGGGTGCTCTCACTAAATTACTTAACAAATTCGTACTGTACTAATTTTGGAACTAATTGTAAGACGATTAAGAAAATATATTAATATGTACCGACAGTGTGATTCATTTGAAATAGAAGCACTCTTTTAGAATCTCTAATTTAGATTAAATAAAACCAATTTTTTTTAACGCATAGTCGGTCCAAAGGCTTATTTCTACAGAACATTTAAGAAATTCATCAACGATTTCTGGGCTGTGATTATTTTCAAGTTCGAAAATAGCAAAATGTTATTCCAGTAATTGGGTTTTGGAACCCTTGGTGTAACAATAACTATCACACTGACAAAAGTCAATGCTAGGTTTTCCACTATCACCAAACAACAATGCACAATCTCTCGACGCGCGTTTCGCTAACCAAGTTAGCATCATCAGGAGATGATTAACAACAATGTTATTAAAAAAAATTAATCGTACCATTGAAGTATGCGACGTTTTCAAATGAACACCTGGTATAGATATAATATTTACATTAACGATATTTATGCATAAGTAGTTAGCAAATAATGTATTTTCCTGCTGATTTAAATATTGAATTGTAAACTGAACCTTATCACATATTGTACTTATGTACATATATTAGGATGAATCATATCACATTTTTACATTCCTTTATTACAAATAACAAATAAAAATTCTCAAAACACAGAAAAATTTAACCCGTATATCAAAAATTTGCATTAAACATGTGATGATAACATCATACCAAACAATTTGCGAATATGAAATAAACAAACGCTCCTATAACAGTTTATTGGCTCCCTTTGAGCAAAATTATAAAACACTGACATACACTTAAAAGCCTCATTAAATTATTATATCATGTTTTAATCCTTTATTATGAATTTCTAGAATGAAAAACGTTGGCTGACTTAAGTATGTTCTACCACGTTCTACTAATAACAATGAAGTGTATCTCTGTGTGTAAACAAAGGCTTTTTCTTTTTAAAATGAAATGGCTGTATAAAAAATTATGCAAACACAATGCGGTTGATGGAAAACAAGTGAAAGTAATTAAAATTTTGTTTTTTCCAAAGCTTTTAATTATTGCTGTATATGTACTACGTGTATTATACATTATATGCTCGCTATAAACATTGATAAAAAGAAATTAAAAAAACAAGTTTTTCTACGCAGTAAATTTTGCTGCTTTATATGCATACACTACTGAACAGAAGTATCGGGACAAAAACCTGTTTTAAACATAAAGAGAAATTTATTGAATTTAAGTACAATATACCAAATCATTGAATTCTTCATAATATTATTCTATGTATAAATGTATATAGATATTGCTACGAAACTTGTAGATAAATCTTTTAAATTCTCAATTAAATTTTATTAAGTAAACAATTGTTTCATTTTACTAAACACCACTGAGAATCATCTGTAATGCTCTCAACAACTTCAAAGATAAACCAGATCTCAAATGATAGGGGCAATGACTGGTAATTTTGCCCCACTTTAACGGTTTCACGTCCACCCTTACCGAATAGGAAGATATTATATTATTCAGTAGACCTAAGGACGTGGAAGGTCAATACTCCTTATAACACTCAATAACAATACAAATACAATACATTTAAGTATGTATGTTTGATGTGCTTGTATGGTTATTAAGTAGTGATGTTTTTCTATACGTTAAATTAAATAAAAGAGTAAATTACAAGTGAAATTAATTTATTATAGTTAGTTTTAAAAACAAAAATAACAGAGAAATAAATATTCTAAAGATATTCTCAGGTGAGTAGTAGAATCATTTACTAAATTATTATAAAAAAATTATTATTATAAAGAACTTTTACAAAATATCATTTTAGAAAAGTTAACCTATTATACTATAAAAGTTGTGTGTTTGTCAAATATGACAAACACAAGATCTTTGTCAAAGAACTTTTATAGTATAATAAATACCTTGGCAAGTTTTAAGAAAAAAACTGCGTTGTTCTTCTTTCACAGAATTCTTTACATAAATATTTCATTTCATACATATTTCGAACGTTACACACAATAGACTTTAGGTATTTATTGTAAAAATGTGAATACAGGTATTAAGAAACACCTGATTATAGCAATGACTAATATTTCTTTTCATTTAATTTTAATAATTTTATCGTTCGTCACATATGTGCTTATATACCGGGTGATCCAAAGTGGATAGTGTTTTAAAACTAGCTACATATGTCACTCAATTCAAAAGATCTTTCAATTCTCTTTACGGCAACATGTATCAAAAAGTCATTTTCCTTAATCAGTAAGCAAAAAGTGCAGCTGGCTTATTTAACGATCATGTATTGCTAACAATATTGTAAACATGCTTATCGGCCAAACCTTAAATATCGTTGCTAATGATTTTATTTTCTGTGACTAGGGTAAATAGAAATTTCTTTGGATAACATCTATTTTAATGAGGATTGTTGTCTCCAATATACTTGATTTTTATCTCAACTTTCTTGTATAGACATTTCTTCCATAATAGTAAGGACATGTACGTAATATAGAATAAAAATGAAATAACTACAATGGCGGGTAATTCCTTTTTCGTTTGGACAAAGAACAAAGGAATTTCGGGAACTTTCCACTGTCGACCGTACTGGATAATCAATAATACAATGCACCCCTAAATCTGACGTAACTTTCGGGTTGATTTTGTAGTGAGGTTGTCTTTAGGATAATAGCTGATGCAAGAAACTGCTAGATTGTACCTGTCTCATATGTACTTGGAACGTACATAAATTCCTATTAAATATGTTATCTCTACGTTAGTTTTTGCAGTTTTAATCAAATAAAAAATAAAAACCAATAATACTATATCTACTTCAACAACTATTTTCTAATGACAATGATAATCAAAATTGAAGTTATTAATAAAACTAGATTAGATGTTACATCCATATAGGTATAACAAATTTTAATCCTGCTTATTTGTCAAGTTGTTGTTACTTTCTATTCTTTTGTGTGTACTCCATAAAAAGATAACAGTTCCTGGGAATTAAATTCCATCATTATGTTATATCTTACTTAGATATACATTAAGTATATAGTACATATTTATGGATGGTAGACAAACAGAATTTGATTAGTAATTCATTCTGAGAAGGAAGTATACAAACTGCTCTACTGTATATCAACTGCACAAATAAATTTTTATACATGTTACCACGGGAAATACGACAATGTTCATATACATAAAAAGGATTTTTTGATGTAATAACTTGGAAGTTTTATACGTAAATTACCAAGAAGATTAAATCTGTGTTAGTTCTTGGATTATTTTAAGAATATCCAGAAAATTCGGTTACAAAAATATATGGAAGTATATGTTCTTATTATTATACTTATCTGTTAGTTGTTTTCGATAAGGAAAAAACGCAAAATTAAAAAATCTGTAGGAATTATGTGAAAACTAATCGTCAAAAGTTAAGCAGTTAAATAATAGCAGTATTTGTTATTATTTTGTCGATTTTGAGTTTACATTTTAAAATAACATATCGCAGCATCATTTATGCTATAGAAAGACATATGAAAATGATTTTTGTATCAGGTGAAAGCGAAAGGGATTTTTTACAGCAAATAAAATCGATTCTCACAAATAATTTGTGTTTTTTTCAATTTTTGGTCAAATACGAAAAACGCTGTTAATTTGTACCAAGTTTCATTAATTTTGAGTATTGTAAGGAGATTTCTGAATGTTGTAAATTTAGTTCTTGCGTCTTCTCATAAACGTCCTTTGATTGTGTTCATTTATCCATGTTATACAATGTCTTTAGTATCTTGTTCTGCTGTCTTTGTATTAGTTTGTTTAAATTTTGTTTACTTGTATGGCTCCATATGTTTATTAGATAGCTAATATGGGACGTAAATGTGCTGTGATATACAGACTTGTTTAGATATTCTGGTACTATGGCTTTAATTTTCTGCTATAACCATGGTGTTTCTTTTTATCAAATTTTTTACGTGGGTATCCCATTTTTGGTTATTTTGTATGGTTAATCCTATAGATATTTTGTTTGGGGGGGGGGGGGGGGGGGGGTAAGGTGGGTTAAAGTGGGTTTAAATGGTTTTTTTTTTATAAATACCATGTATTCTGTTTTGTTCTCATTGATCGTTATTAGATTATTATAGCACTTCTTCTTCTTCTATTTTTCCACATCTTCCCTCCTTGGGGGATTCCATATTCTGCTTGTAGATGTAGACTTTCTATTTTGTTGACTATTGTTGTTTGTTCTCTATTTGATAAAAATTATCCCCAGAGCATCCATTTTTTCAACTAATTTCCTTTTGGAGATAGTGTCAAACGTTTTTTTCATATCTAGAAAAAGTACTACTACCGTCTTGTTTTTCTCTGTTTCATTCTTTATTTTATTTTATTTATTAAGTCAATTGTAGCAGATATGGTTCCCGAGTTTTTTTGAAAAGCATATTGATTTTTATGTATGATGTTATTACATGATAGATATTTACTTGGTTGTATTTGTATGCTTTTTTCTAATATTTTGTTTAATGTGGAAAGTAGACATATTGGGCGATAATTTTCTATCTTTATCTTGTTGCCTTTTTTTATGGGTAGGTATGATTATTGTACGTTTTAAAGAGTCAGGGCAATGTCCACTTTTCATAATGTTGTTGGTTAATTTTACCAATATTGGTGCTAATTTATTTCTGTTTTGTTTTAATATCCTTGTAGTTATTTTGCCATATCCTGGTGCAGTACTGTTTTTTAATTGTAGGATTATTTTGTGAACGGTTTCGTCTGATACTTCCTCGAATTGCAAATGCGTTCTTACATTGTCGGATTTGGTTGTGACGGGTAATTTATTTGAGTTTGCAATTTGTTTTTCTGCTAGAATCTTGCCTATGTTTGTTATGAAATATTTGTTGATTTCGTCTGCTATTTCTTTTGAGTCCGCCGTTAAGTAAAAAATATATACATATATTGTATGTCCTCACAACCAATTTCACAAAAAAATTGCGTTAGATTGCGTACAGGTTGCAAATTATGCACTTTTTGCTTACTCGTTAAAAAAAAATGATTTCTTGATACATGTTGTCGTAAAAAGAATGAGTGATCACACGACCCATTTTCCGTATTCAAATTTTAAGAGTGGAGGATCGTCAGGCCATCGTCATTAAAAGTTTTCTCCCTTAATATAACAATTGACAGGTTTCAGAATTTTATATAAATCACAGCAGATAAAGAACTATTTGAGGTAGCTCTATACCTATTATCGTAATATTACTACGTACAAACGATAATGAAAAACAAATACTCAAGGCCCACAACAACTTTTACTTTTAAACCTAGCAACCGAACATTCATTTGGCTACGTGCTGTTCGGAAGCAAATCCCAATATTGTTTACCGGCCTTTCGGGCTGATTCGTTAACGATCCCTAATTATCTGTTTTCCAGATTTAAGATGACCCCATGTAAACCGGTACAGTCGTCGAAAATATCGGCAAAAGCTTGCCTCGATGTTGTTGATTAAAGTTGTCCGCCAGTATAGGTACGTGACTTATCTCAGGGTTTGTTCGCCGTCTCTTTCTAACGAAAACCGCATTAGCTGCAGGAAAAGTATGACGTAGCGGAGGTGTGTTACTGGCTATCGGGCAAAGGAGCCAATTATATGAGACCACACGATATATTATTAATGTATATATTACAGATGCAGTTAACCTTGTAATCATACAAGTAAGTGGTGCAATTGCTTCTGTGGAAGAAACACGTCATTAATATATTCTTGCAGGTCTTGACGTTGTGATATAATTTGTGATAAGAGTATCAGAGGATTCACGTTCGTTTAAAACGATTCAACCACGAATCAATATAATAATAATAATAATAATAATAATAATTAAAGCTTTATCATATTATAGAGATGTCATTTTGCATCCCTATACAGGAACAACTAAATATATCTATGTTTTTTAAAAACTAAAAATTTGTATTGTATATCATCAAAGAAAGGTAATATTAACAAAAATATTCAGCTATTACAGCTACGTCCTTGCTGATGGAAGACAATGTCAAAGAACAAGGTAATTTTGAGTTTGTTTCCACTATAACCGCTTTGGAAATACATATGTAAAGTAGGAATATACATTGAGAGTTTAAAAGTGTCCGTTCGATAGTTTACACAACAGGGTTTTGAATAGACAGATTTCAGCCTAACTTCAACATCCGTTTTGTAAAAATAGAATAGCCGGTGTTGGTTAGCGTGCATGGGTTTTTGTTGTATACACAAACTCTGGTGAATCCGTGTAGAGATTATACGTATTTTATACCGGGTGATTCGTACATATACATACCTAGCGAAGAATTATATACTACTAGCTTAACCCTACGCCTACCAAAATGTGTGAATGCACAATCGTGTTGGTACCACAATCTCTTCATAAAGTTCCTATGGGTCTAGCAGTGTTGGTAAATTATTTTAAAAAAGGTTCCATAAATCTCACAATTTAAGGTATTGTCAAAGAAGAATGGATCCACAACGGTGTTCCCCTCCCTCCGTTTATGTTGATACTAAATGGGTTTTGTGTAACATAGTAGTTTCGTGTGTAGTAAGCCATGGTGAATATTAATTTTATAAGGGTGAAACTTGTGTTCTTTTACAATTCTCCTCGTGATAGTGGATGCAATTCCATGACGTTTCGAAATTGTCCTATGGAGAGAAGACTCCAAGACACCATAGAAAACAATGGTCGTTGGACGAAATATTAATTTAAGTTTTCATATATTTGTTTCAATTTAGATATTAGTATCCCATACACTTACGATTAAGTTTAATTTTGTACGGCGTATAGGGTATTTCTGTAAGTCTGGCTTAATTACCTACTATAAGTCATATTGTTTTTTGAAATATATGCATTATTTTTGTGTTATTTACTATGTCAAAATTGCATAAACCTATATAAAAATCTAAATCTTCTGTTTGCAATTAAGTCCGCAGTGATAAAATCTTCCATAATCCTTTGTTATATAATGATAATTATTATTTAAAATGTGTCTATTATTTCTTTACAATTAATTACCCTTGTAATGTAATATACTACTAACAATTTCGTTAAATTAGGTATCGCTCGGTATACAGAACAGCGGCTACTTAAACTACAGACAGGCTAAGAAGGTTGCGCACCTATATTCCTTAACTTTATATGTTAAAATGTAAATTTTTAACGGAAACAGTACTATTGCTGCGCTTTGTATATTAAACATAAAAGAGCTTTTCTGTATTTTATTCTTTTCAATATCAATATTACTTAAATAATATCTTTATTCGATACATGACCAACTTATATTTGAGTTGCTATGGACTCTTACTCAATATATGTATATTTAATGCCCCAAACTTGTTTAGGCTATTTTAAAACCGGCTCGTAGTTTTTTGCATTTCGTTTTAACCGTACCAGAATCACACGAAACAGTGATGATACCCCCACATCTCCATGCACGCGTACTTGTTACAAAGCCACTACCAGCTCGAGCAGACTGTTTGGGACCACTCATATCGTAACAGACAGACACGACTGTCAGTGTACCTACATTTAGTTGCACCCACGTATACGTATATTCCAATATTTAACGCTGGATTCGAGGAATAAATCCGGACAAAATTCAACGACCTTTTGAGATGTAGGTAATAATAGTTTATTACGAGAGCACATGCATACATAACGTACATAAATAACAGCAGAGTTACGGAAATTTCCTGTCTTTCCTATGCAATTAATTTTCTTGTACCGAACGTGAATTTTGCAAAACAAAAGTTGTGCCAGAAAATGAGACGCACTTGCTTAATTGCCGTGTTACATATTTAATGTCTTTTTTTTTGCATAGAAAATTTTAGTGCCTAACTGACAAGAAAATAACGTTTCTCGACGACCTTTATTAATCATTAAATCATGTTTAGGAACTATTGGTGGGTGGGGGGGACTATTTATTAATCGAGTTTCTATTTGAATATAGCGTATTAAATCTTGGATGAAAAAGAGAAACTCTCGGAAACGGTTAGAGATATCGGCAAAAGCTTGACGCCATTCGATTCCCCGGGCGAAAACGCTTCGGATAGGCTGTGCCAGAACGCTCTAGCGTTAAAAAAAAAATTTCAAAACTTTAAACGCTCATATCTCGGAAACGGTAAGAGATAGAGACGAAAAATCGACATATTAAGACTCCCCGTGGGAAGGCGCTTCTGATAGGTTATATGGCAGCGTTCTAGCGCGAAATTAATTTTTCAAAACTTTAAACCCGAATATCTCGAGAACGGTTAGAGATATCGGCAAAAGCTTGACGTCATTCGATTCCCCGTTGGAATGCGCGTCTAATTGACCCCCACGAGGTGACCGAGCGCGGATTTAATTTTCGAAACTTTAAACGCCCATATCTCCGGAACGGTTGGTGGTAGGAGGACGGGCGCGGTGCCGTTCGATTCGCCGCGAAAAGGCGCTTCTTCTGATGTATAATACGTCGGGGTTATTTCAATTTTGAGACGATTCCTTTTGAATTTTCCCAAAATTCTCGACGAAATTTAAGGAAATTCGACGATATCTTCCGAACCGTAACCGATAGCCGCACGCCGACTTCAGATTCGGAATCGCCGTCGAAAAGTACGTCCGACGGTGTATGATACATCGGGGTAGCGATCGTAGATAGAGAAGAAATAAGGAGAAATGACGAAAAATCGCCATCTTTTTTAGTTTTCTTACCATAACTCGAGAACGACTAGAGCTACGGGGTCGCGGTTTGTTCCAAACGATTCGGATGGACCAGGGGAACATTTTGCGCCACATTAGAATAAAATCGGAGCGGTATTTCGGGCACAAACTAAGCGAATTTGGGTAAAAAATAGCGATTTTTAACGAATTTCGGCACATTTTTGCGAATATCTCGGAAACGGTTAGAGATATCGGCAAAAGCTTGACGTCATTCGATTCCCCGGGCGAAAACGCTTCGGATAGGCTATGCCAGAACGCTCTAGCGTTAAAAAAAAATTTCAAAACTTTAAACGCTCATATCTCGGAAACGGTAAGAGATAGAGACGTGAATTCGACATATTTGGACTCCCCGTGGGAAGGCGCTTCTGATAGGTTATATGGCAGCGTTCTAGCGCGAAATTAATTTTTCAAAACTTTAAACCCGAATATCTCGAGAACGGTTAGAGATATCGGCAAAAGCTTGACGTCATTCGATTCCCCGTTGGAATGCGCGTCTAATTGACCCCCACGAGGTGACCGAGCGCGGATTTAATTTTCGAAACTTTAAACGCCCATATCTCCGGAACGGTTGGTGGTAGGTGGACGGGCGCGGTGCCGTTCGATTCGCCGCGAAAAGGCGCTTCTTCTGATGTATAATACGTCGGGGTTATTTCAATTTTGAGACGATTCCTTTTGAATTTTCCCAAAATTCTCGACGAAATTTAAGGAAATTCGACGATATCTTCCGAACCGTAACCGATAGCCGCACGCCGACTTCAGATTCGGAATCGCCGTCGAAAAGTACGTCCGACGGTGTATGATACATCGGGGTAGCGATCGTAGATAGAGAAGAAATAAGGAGAAATGACGAAAAATCGCCATCTTTTTTAGTTTTCTTACCATAACTCGAGAACGACTAGAGCTACGGGGTCGCGGTTTGTTCCAAACGATTCGGATGGACCAGGGGAACATTTTGCGCCACATTAGAATAAAATCGGAGCGGTATTTCGGGCACAAACTAAGCGAACTTGGGTAAAAAATAGCGATTTTTAACGAATTTCGGCACATTTTTGCGAATATCTCGGAAACGGTTAGAGATATCGGCAAAAGCTTGACGCCATTCGATTCCCCGGGCGAAAACGCTTCGGATAGGCTATGCCAGAACGCTCTAGCGTTAAAAAAAAAATTTCAAAACTTTAAACGCTCATATCTCGGAAACGGTAAGAGATAGAGACGTGAATTCGACATATTTGGACTCCCCGTGGGAAGGCGCTTCTGATAGGTTATATGGCAGCGTTCTAGCGCGAAATTAATTTTTCAAAACTTTAAACCCGAATATCTCGAGAACGGTTAGAGATATCGGCAAAAGCTTGACGTCATTCGATTCCCCGTTGGAATGCGCGTCTAATTGACCCCCACGGGGTGACCGAGCCCGGATTTAATTTTCGAAACTTTAAACGCCCATATCTCCGGAACGGTTGGTGGTAGGAGGACGGGCGCGGTGCCGTTCGATTCGCCGCGAAAAGGCGCTTCTTCTGATGTATAATACGTCGGGGTTATTTCAATTTTGAGACGATTCTTTTTGAATTTTCCCAAAATTCTCGACGAAATTTAAGGAAATTCGACGATATCTTCCGAACCGTAACCGATAGCCGCACGCCGACTTCAGATTCGGAATCGCCGTCGAAAAGTACGTCCGACGGTGTATGATACATCGGGGTAGCGATCGTAGATAGAGAAGAAATAAGGAGAAATGACGAAAAATCGCCATCTTTTTTAGTTTTCTTACCATAACTCGAGAACGACTAGAGCTACGGGGTCGCGGTTTGTTCCAAACGATTCGGATGGACCAGGGGAACGTTTTGCGCCACATTAGAATAAAATCGGAGCGGTATTTCGGGCACAAACTAAGCGAACTTGGGTAAAAAATAGCGATTTTTAACGAATTTCGGCACATTTTTGCGAATATCTCGGAAACGGTTAGAGATATCGGCAAAAGCTTGACGCCATTCGATTCCCCGGGCGAAAACGCTTCGGATAGGCTATGCCAGAACGCTCTAGCGTTAAAAAAAAAATTTCAAAACTTTAAACGCTCATATCTCGGAAACGGTAAGAGATAGAGACGTGAATTCGACATATTTGGACTCCCCGTGGGAAGGCGCTTCTGATAGGTTATATGGCAGCGTTCTAGCGCGAAATTAATTTTTCAAAACTTTAAACCCGAATATCTCGAGAACGGTTAGAGATATCGGCAAAAGCTTGACGTCATTCGATTCCCCGTTGGAATGCGCGTCTAATTGACCCCCACAGGGTGACCGAGCGCGGATTTAATTTTCGAAACTTTAAACGCCCATATCTCCGGAACGGTTGGTGGTAGGAGGACGGGCGCGGTGCCGTTCGATTCGCCGCGAAAAGGCGCTTCTTCTGATGTATAATACGTCGGGGTTATTTCAATTTTGAGACGATTCTTTTTGAATTTTCCCAAAATTCTCGACGAAATTTAAGGAAATTCGACGATATCTTCCGAACCGTAACCGATAGCCGCACGCCGACTTCAGATTCGGAATCGCCGTCGAAAAGTACGTCCGACGGTGTATGATACATCGGGGTAGCGATCGTAGATAGAGAAGAAATAAGGAGAAATGACGAAAAATCGCCATCTTTTTTAGTTTTCTTACCATAACTCGAGAACGACTAGAGCTACGGGGTCGCGGTTTGTTCCAAACGATTCGGATGGACCAGGGGAACGTTTTGCGCCACATTAGAATAAAATCGGAGCGGTATTTCGGGCACAAACTAAGCGAACTTGGGTAAAAAATAGCGATTTTTAACGAATTTCGGCACATTTTTGCGAATATCTCGGAAACGGTTAGAGATATCGGCAAAAGCTTGACGCCATTCGATTCCCCGGGCGAAAACGCTTCGGATAGGCTATGCCAGAACGCTCTAGCGTTAAAAAAAAAATTTCAAAACTTTAAACGCTCATATCTCGGAAACGGTAAGAGATAGAGACGTGAATTCGACATATTTGGACTCCCCGTGGGAAGGCGCTTCTGATAGGTTATATGGCAGCGTTCTAGCGCGAAATTAATTTTTCAAAACTTTAAACCCGAATATCTCGAGAACGGTTAGAGATATCGGCAAAAGCTTGACGTCATTCGATTCCCCGTTGGAATGCGCGTCTAATTGACCCCCACGAGGTGACCGAGCGCGGATTTAATTTTCGAAACTTTAAACGCCCATATCTCCGGAACGGTTGGTGGTAGGTGGACGGGCGCGGTGCCGTTCGATTCGCCGCGAAAAGGCGCTTCTTCTGATGTATAATACGTCGGGGTTATTTCAATTTTGAGACGATTCCTTTTGAATTTTCCCAAAATTCTCGACGAAATTTAAGGAAATTCGACGATATCTTCCGAACCGTAACCGATAGCCGCACGCCGACTTCAGATTCGGAATCGCCGTCGAAAAGTACGTCCGACGGTGTATGATACATCGGGGTAGCGATCGTAGATAGAGAAGAAATAAGGAGAAATGACGAAAAATCGCCATCTTTTTTAGTTTTCTTACCATAACTCGAGAACGACTAGAGCTACGGGGTCGCGGTTTGTTCCAAACGATTCGGATGGACCAGGGGAACATTTTGCGCCACATTAGAATAAAATCGGAGCGGTATTTCGGGCACAAACTAAGCGAACTTGGGTAAAAAATAGCGATTTTTAACGAATTTCGGCACATTTTTGCGAATATCTCGGAAACGGTTAGAGATATCGGCAAAAGCTTGACGCCATTCGATTCCCCGGGCGAAAACGCTTCGGATAGGCTATGCCAGAACGCTCTAGCGTTAAAAAAAAAATTTCAAAACTTTAAACGCTCATATCTCGGAAACGGTAAGAGATAGAGACGTGAATTCGACATATTTGGACTCCCCGTGGGAAGGCGCTTCTGATAGGTTATATGGCAGCGTTCTAGCGCGAAATTAATTTTTCAAAACTTTAAACCCGAATATCTCGAGAACGGTTAGAGATATCGGCAAAAGCTTGACGTCATTCGATTCCCCGTTGGAATGCGCGTCTAATTGACCCCCACGGGGTGACCGAGCGCGGATTTAATTTTCGAAACTTTAAACGCCCATATCTCCGGAACGGTTGGTGGTAGGAGGACGGGCGCGGTGCCGTTCGATTCGCCGCGAAAAGGCGCTTCTTCTGATGTATAATACGTCGGGGTTATTTCAATTTTGAGACGATTCTTTTTGAATTTTCCCAAAATTCTCGACGAAATTTAAGGAAATTCGACGATATCTTCCGAACCGTAACCGATAGCCGCACGCCGACTTCAGATTCGGAATCGCCGTCGAAAAGTACGTCCGACGGTGTATGATACATCGGGGTAGCGATCGTAGATAGAGAAGAAATAAGGAGAAATGACGAAAAATCGCCATCTTTTTTAGTTTTCTTACCATAACTCGAGAACGACTAGAGCTACGGGGTCGCGGTTTGTTCCAAACGATTCGGATGGACCAGGGGAACGTTTTGCGCCACATTAGAATAAAATCGGAGCGGTATTTCGGGCACAAACTAAGCGAACTTGGGTAAAAAATAGCGATTTTTAACGAATTTCGGCACATTTTTGCGAATATCTCGGAAACGGTTAGAGATATCGGCAAAAGCTTGACGCCATTCGATTCCCCGGGCGAAAACGCTTCGGATAGGCTATGCCAGAACGCTCTAGCGTTAAAAAAAAAATTTCAAAACTTTAAACGCTCATATCTCGGAAACGGTAAGAGATAGAGACGTGAATTCGACATATTTGGACTCCCCGTGGGAAGGCGCTTCTGATAGGTTATATGGCAGCGTTCTAGCGCGAAATTAATTTTTCAAAACTTTAAACCCGAATATCTCGAGAACGGTTAGAGATATCGGCAAAAGCTTGACGTCATTCGATTCCCCGTTGGAATGCGCGTCTAATTGACCCCCACAGGGTGACCGAGCGCGGATTTAATTTTCGAAACTTTAAACGCCCATATCTCCGGAACGGTTGGTGGTAGGAGGACGGGCGCGGTGCCGTTCGATTCGCCGCGAAAAGGCGCTTCTTCTGATGTATAATACGTCGGGGTTATTTCAATTTTGAGACGATTCTTTTTGAATTTTCCCAAAATTCTCGACGAAATTTAAGGAAATTCGACGATATCTTCCGAACCGTAACCGATAGCCGCACGCCGACTTCAGATTCGGAATCGCCGTCGAAAAGTACGTCCGACGGTGTATGATACATCGGGGTAGCGATCGTAGATAGAGAAGAAATAAGGAGAAATGACGAAAAATCGCCATCTTTTTTAGTTTTCTTACCATAACTCGAGAACGACTAGAGCTACGGGGTCGCGGTTTGTTCCAAACGATTCGGATGGACCAGGGGAACGTTTTGCGCCACATTAGAATAAAATCGGAGCGGTATTTCGGGCACAAACTAAGCGAACTTGGGTAAAAAATAGCGATTTTTAACGAATTTCGGCACATTTTTGCGAATATCTCGGAAACGGTTAAAGATATCGGCAAAAGCTTGACGCCATTCGATTCCCCGGGCGAAAACGCTTCGGATAGGCTATGCCAGAACGCTCTAGCGTTAAAAAAAAAATTTCAAAACTTTAAACGCTCATATCTCGGAAACGGTAAGAGATAGAGACGTGAATTCGACATATTTGGACTCCCCGTGGGAAGGCGCTTCTGATAGGTTATATGGCAGCGTTCTAGCGCGAAATTAATTTTTCAAAACTTTAAACCCGAATATCTCGAGAACGGTTAGAGATATCGGCAAAAGCTTGACGTCATTCGATTCCCCGTTGGAATGCGCGTCTAATTGACCCCCACAGGGTGACCGAGCGCGGATTTAATTTTCGAAACTTTAAACGCCCATATCTCCGGAACGGTTGGTGGTAGGAGGACGGGCGCGGTGCCGTTCGATTCGCCGCGAAAAGGCGCTTCTTCTGATGTATAATACGTCGGGGTTATTTCAATTTTGAGACGATTCTTTTTGAATTTTCCCAAAATTCTCGACGAAATTTAAGGAAATTCGACGATATCTTCCGAACCGTAACCGATAGCCGCACGCCGACTTCAGATTCGGAATCGCCGTCGAAAAGTACGTCCGACGGTGTATGATACATCGGGGTAGCGATCGTAGATAGAGAAGAAATAAGGAGAAATGACGAAAAATCGCCATCTTTTTTAGTTTTCTTACCATAACTCGAGAACGACTAGAGCTACGGGGTCGCGGTTTGTTCCAAACGATTCGGATGGACCAGGGGAACGTTTTGCGCCACATTAGAATAAAATCGGAGCGGTATTTCGGGCACAAACTAAGCGAATTTGGGTAAAAAATAGCGATTTTTAACGAATTTCGGCACATTTTTGCGAATATCTCGGAAACGGTTAGAGATATCGGCAAAAGCTTGACGTCATTCGATTCCCCGGGCGAAAACGCTTCGGATAGGCTATGCCAGAACGCTCTAGCGTTAAAAAAAAATTTCAAAACTTTAAACGCTCATATCTCGGAAACGGTAAGAGATAGAGACGTGAATTCGACATATTTGGACTCCCCGTGGGAAGGCGCTTCTGATAGGTTATATGGCAGCGTTCTAGCGCGAAATTAATTTTTCAAAACTTTAAACCCGAATATCTCGAGAACGGTTAGAGATATCGGCAAAAGCTTGACGTCATTCGATTCCCCGTTGGAATGCGCGTCTAATTGACCCCCACGAGGTGACCGAGCGCGGATTTAATTTTCGAAACTTTAAACGCCCATATCTCCGGAACGGTTGGTGGTAGGTGGACGGGCGCGGTGCCGTTCGATTCGCCGCGAAAAGGCGCTTCTTCTGATGTATAATACGTCGGGGTTATTTCAATTTTGAGACGATTCCTTTTGAATTTTCCCAAAATTCTCGACGAAATTTAAGGAAATTCGACGATATCTTCCGAACCGTAACCGATAGCCGCACGCCGACTTCAGATTCGGAATCGCCGTCGAAAAGTACGTCCGACGGTGTATGATACATCGGGGTAGCGATCGTAGATAGAGAAGAAATAAGGAGAAATGACGAAAAATCGCCATCTTTTTTAGTTTTCTTACCATAACTCGAGAACGACTAGAGCTACGGGGTCGCGGTTTGTTCCAAACGATTCGGATGGACCAGGGGAACATTTTGCGCCACATTAGAATAAAATCGGAGCGGTATTTCGGGCACAAACTAAGCGAACTTGGGTAAAAAATAGCGATTTTTAACGAATTTCGGCACATTTTTGCGAATATCTCGGAAACGGTTAGAGATATCGGCAAAAGCTTGACGCCATTCGATTCCCCGGGCGAAAACGCTTCGGATAGGCTATGCCAGAACGCTCTAGCTTTAAAAAAAAAATTTCAAAACTTTAAACGCTCATATCTCGGAAACGGTAAGAGATAGAGACGTGAATTCGACATATTTGGACTCCCCGTGGGAAGGCGCTTCTGATAGGTTATATGGCAGCGTTCTAGCGCGAAATTAATTTTTCAAAACTTTAAACCCGAATATCTCGAGAACGGTTAGAGATATCGGCAAAAGCTTGACGTCATTCGATTCCCCGTTGGAATGCGCATCTAATTGACCCCCACGAGGTGACCGAGCGCGGATTTAATTTTCGAAACTTTAAACGCCCATATCTCCGGAACGGTTGGTGGTAGGAGGACGGGTGCGGTGCCGTTCGATTCGCCGCGAAAAGGCGCTTCTTCTGATGTATAATACGTCGGGGTTATTTCAATTTTGAGACGATTCCTTTTGAATTTTCCCAAAATTCTCGACGAAATTTAAGGAAATTCGACGATATCTTCCGAACCGTAACCGATAGCCGCACGCCGACTTCAGATTCGGAATCGCCGTCGAAAAGTACGTCCGACGGTGTATGATACATCGGGGTAGCGATCGTAGATAGGGAAGAAATAAGGAGAAATGACGAAAAATCGCCATCTTTTTTAGTTTTCTTACCATAACTCGAGAACGACTAGAGCTACGGGGTCGCGGTTTGTTGCAAACGATTCGGATGGACCAGGGGAACATTTTGCGCCACATTAGAATAAAATCGGAGCGGTATTTCGGGCACAAACTAAGCGAATTTGGGTAAAAAATAGCGATTTTTAACGAATTTCGGCACATTTTTGCGAATATCTCGGAAACGGTTAGAGATATCGGCAAAAGCTTGACGTCATTCGATTCCCCGGGCGAAAACGCTTCGGATAGGCTATGCCAGAACGCTCTAGCGTTAAAAAAAAAATTTCAAAACTTTAAACGCTCATATCTCGGAAACGGTAAGAGATAGAGACGTGAATTCGACATATTTGGACTCCCCGTGGGAAGGCGCTTCTGATAGGTTATATGGCAGCGTTCTAGCGCGAAATTAATTTTTCAAAACTTTAAACCCGAATATCTCGAGAACGGTTAGAGATATCGGCAAAAGCTTGACGTCATTCGATTCCCCGTTGGAATGCGCGTCTAATTGACCCCCACGGGGTGACCGAGCGCGGATTTAATTTTCGAAACTTTAAACGCCCATATCTCCGGAACGGTTGGTGGTAGGAGGACGGGCGCGGTGCCGTTCGATTCGCCGCGAAAAGGCGCTTCTTCTGATGTATAATACGTCGGGGTTATTTCAATTTTGAGACGATTCTTTTTGAATTTTCCCAAAATTCTCGACGAAATTTAAGGAAACTCGACGATATCTTCCGAACCGTAACCGATAGCCGTACGCCGACTTCAGATTCGGAATCGCCGTCGAAAAGTACGTCCGACGGTGTATGATACATCGGGGTAGCGATCGTAGATAGAGAAGAAATAAGGAGAAATGACGAAAAATCGCCATCTTTTTTAGTTTTCTTACCATAACTCGAGAACGACTAGAGCTACGGGGTCGCGGTTTGTTCCAAACGATTCGGATGGACCAGGGGAACGTTTTGCGCCACATTAGAATAAAATCGGAGCGGTATTTCGGGCACAAACTAAGCGAATTTGGGTAAAAAATAGCGATTTTTAACGAATTTCGGCACATTTTTGCGAATATCTCGGAAACGGTTAGAGATATCGGCAAAAGCTTGACGCCATTCGATTTCCCGGGCGAAAACGCTTCGGATAGGCTATGCCAGAACGCTCTAGCGTTAAAAAAAAATTTCAAAACTTTAAACGCTCATATCTCGGAAACGGTAAGAGATAGAGACGTGAATTCGACATATTTGGACTCCCCGTGGGAAGGCGCTTCTGATAGGTTATATGGCAGCGTTCTAGCGCGAAATTAATTTTTCAAAACTTTAAACCCGAATATCTCGAGAACGGTTAGAGATATCGGCAAAAGCTTGACGTCATTCGATTCCCCGTTGGAATGCGCGTCTAATTGACCACCACGGGGTGACCGAGCGCGGATTTAATTTTCGAAACTTTAAACGCCCATATCTCCGGAACGGTTGGTGGTAGGAGGACGGGCGCGGTGCCGTTCGATTCGCCGCGAAAAGGCGCTTCTTCTGATGTATAATACGTCGGGGTTATTTCAATTTTGAGACGATTCTTTTTGAATTTTTACCAAAATTCTCGACGAAATTTAAGGAAATTCGACGATATCTCCCGAACCGTAACCGATAGCCGCACGCCGACTTCAGATTCGGAATCGCCGTCGAAAAGTACGTCCGACGGTGTATGATACATCGGGGTAGCGATCGTAGACAGAGAAGAAATAAGGAGAAATGACGAAAAATCGCCATCTTTTTTAGTTTTCTTACCATAACTCGAGAACGACTAGAGCTACGGGGTCGCGGTTTGTTCCAAACGATTCGGATGGACCAGGGGAACATTTTGCGCCACATTAGAATAAAATCGGAGCGGTATTTCGGGCACAAACTAAGCGAATTTGGGTAAAAAATAGCGATTTTTAACGAATTTCGGCACATTTTTGCGAATATCTCGGAAACGGTTAGAGATATCGGCAAAAGCTTGACGCCATTCGATTCCCCGGGCGAAAACGCTTCGGATAGGCTATGCCAGAACGCTCTAGCGTTAAAAAAAAAATTTCAAAACTTTAAACGCTCATATCTCGGAAACGGTAAGAGATAGAGACGTGAATTCGACATATTTGGACTCCCCGTGGGAAGGCGCTTCTGATAGGTTATATGGCAGCGTTCTAGCGCGAAATTAATTTTTCAAAACTTTAAACCCGAATATCTCGAGAACGGTTAGAGATATCGGCAAAAGCTTGACGTCATTCGATTCCCCGTTGGAATGCGCGTCTAATTGACCCCCACGGGGTGACCGAGCGCGGATTTAATTTTCGAAACTTTAAACGCCCATATCTCCGGAACGGTTGGTGGTAGGAGGACGGGCGCGGTGCCGTTCGATTCGCCGCGAAAAGGCGCTTCTTCTGATGTATAATATGTCGGGGTTATTTCAATTTTGAGACGATTCTTTTTGAATTTTCCCAAAATTCTCGACGAAATTTAAGGAAATTCGACGATATCTTCCGAACCGTAACCGATAGCCGCACGCCGACTTCAGATTCGGAATCGCCGTCGAAAAGTACGTCCGACGGTGTATGATACATCGGGGTAGCGATCGTAGATAGAGAAGAAATAAGGAGAAATGACGAAAAATCGCCATCTTTTTTAGTTTTCTTACCATAACTCGAGAACGACTAGAGCTACGGGGTCGCGGTTTGTTCCAAACGATTCGGATGGACCAGGGGAACGTTTTGCGCCACATTAGAATAAAATCGGAGCGGTATTTCGGGCACAAACTAAGCGAATTTGGGTAAAAAATAGCGATTTTTAACGAATTTCGGCACATTTTTGCGAATATCTCGGAAACGGTTAGAGATATCGGCAAAAGCTTGACGCCATTCGATTCCCCGGGCGAAAACGCTTCGGATAGGCTATGCCAGAACGCTCTAGCGTTAAAAAAAAAATTTCAAAACTTTAAACGCTCATATCTCGGAAACGGTAAGAGATAGAGACGTGAATTCGACATATTTGGACTCCCCGTGGGAAGGCGCTTCTGATAGGTTATATGGCAGCGTTCTAGCGCGAAATTAATTTTTCAAAACTTTAAACCCGAATATCTCGAGAACGGTTAGAGATATCGGCAAAAGCTTGACGTCATTCGATTCCCCGTTGGAATGCGCGTCTAATTGACCCCCACGGGGTGACCGAGCGCGGATTTAATTTTCGAAACTTTAAACGCCCATATCTCCGGAACGGTTGGTGGTAGGAGGACGGGCGCGGTGCCGTTCGATTCGCCGCGAAAAGGCGCTTCTTCTGATGTATAATACGTCGGGGTTATTTCAATTTTGAGACGATTCTTTTTGAATTTTTACCAAAATTCTCGACGAAATTTAAGGAAATTCGACGATATCTTCCGAACCGTAACCGATAGCCGCACGCCGACTTCAGATTCGGAATCGCCGTCGAAAAGTACGTCCGACGGTGTATGATACATCGGGGTAGCGATCGTAGACAGAGAAGAAATAAGGAGAAATGACGAAAAATCGCCATCTTTTTTAGTTTTCTTACCATAACTCGAGAACGACTAGAGCTACGGGGTCGCGGTTTGTTCCAAACGATTCGGATGGACCAGGGGAACATTTTGCGCCACATTAGAATAAAATCGGAGCGGTATTTCGGGCACAAACTAAGCGAATTTGGGTAAAAAATAGCGATTTTTAACGAATTTCGGCACATTTTTGCGAATATCTCGGAAACGGTTAGAGATATCGGCAAAAGCTTGACGCCATTCGATTCCCCGGGCGAAAACGCTTCGGATAGGCTATGCCAGAACGCTCTAGCGTTAAAAAAAAATTTCAAAACTTTAAACGCTCATATCTCGGAAACGGTAAGAGATAGAGACGTGAATTCGACATATTTGGACTCCCCGTGGGAAGGCGCTTCTGATAGGTTATATGGCAGCGTTCTAGCGCGAAATTAATTTTTCAAAACTTTAAACCCGAATATCTCGAGAACGGTTAGAGATATCGGCAAAAGCTTGACGTCATTCGATTCCCCGTTGGAATGCGCGTCTAATTGACCCCCACGGGGTGACCGAGCGCGGATTTAATTTTCGAAACTTTAAACGCCCATATCTCCGGAACGGTTGGTGGTAGGAGGACGGGCGCGGTGCCGTTCGATTCGCCGCGAAAAGGCGCTTCTTCTGATGTATAATACGTCGGGGTTATTTCAATTTTGAGACGATTCTTTTTGAATTTTCCCAAAATTCTCGACGAAATTTAAGGAAATTCGACGATATCTTCCGAACCGTAACCGATAGCCGCACGCCGACTTCAGATTCGGAATCGCCGTCGAAAAGTACGTCCGACGGTGTATGATACATCGGGGTAGCGATCGTAGATAGAGAAGAAATAAGGAGAAATGACGAAAAATCGCCATCTTTTTTAGTTTTCTTACCATAACTCGAGAACGACTAGAGCTACGGGGTCGCGGTTTGTTCCAAACGATTCGGATGGACCAGGGGAACATTTTGCGCCACATTAGAATAAAATCGGAGCGATATTTCGGGCACAAACTAAGCGAATTTGGGTAAAAAATAGCGATTTTTAACGAATTTCGGCACATTTTTGCGAATATCTCGGAAACGGTTAGAGATATCGGCAAAAGCTTGACGCCATTCGATTCCCCGGGCGAAAACGCTTCGGATAGGCTATGCCAGAACGCTCTAGCGTTAAAAAAAAAATTTCAAAACTTTAAACGCTCATATCTCGGAAACGGTAAGAGATAGAGACGTGAATTCGACATATTTGGACTCCCCGTGGGAAGGCGCTTCTGATAGGTTATATGGCAGCGTTCTAGCGCGAAATTAATTTTTCAAAACTTTAAACCCGAATATCTCGAGAACGGTTAGAGATATCGGCAAAAGCTTGACGTCATTCGATTCCCCGTTGGAATGCGCGTCTAATTGACCCCCACGGGGTGACCGAGCGCGGATTTAATTTTCGAAACTTTAAACGCCCATATCTCCGGAACGGTTGGTGGTAGGAGGACGGGCGCGGTGCCGTTCGATTCGCCGCGAAAAGGCGCTTCTTCTGATGTATAATACGTCGGGGTTATTTCAATTTTGAGACGATTCTTTTTGAATTTTCCCAAAATTCTCGACGAAATTTAAGGAAATTCGACGATATCTTCCGAACCGTAACCGATAGCCGCACGCCGACTTCAGATTCGGAATCGCCGTCGAAAAGTACGTCCGACGGTGTATGATACATCGGGGTAGCGATCGTAGATAGAGAAGAAATAAGGAGAAATGACGAAAAATCGCCATCTTTTTTAGTTTTCTTACCATAACTCGAGAACGACTAGAGCTACGGGGTCGCGGTTTGTTCCAAACGATTCGGATGGACCAGGGGAACATTTTGCGCCACATTAGAATAAAATCGGAGCGATATTTCGGGCACAAACTAAGCGAATTTGGGTAAAAAATAGCGATTTTTAACGAATTTCGGCACATTTTTGCGAATATCTCGGAAACGGTTAGAGATATCGGCAAAAGCTTGACGCCATTCGATTCCCCGGGCGAAAACGCTTCGGATAGGCTATGCCAGAACGCTCTAGCGTTAAAAAAAAAATTTCAAAACTTTAAACGCTCATATCTCGGAAACGGTAAGAGATAGAGACGTGAATTCGACATATTTGGACTCCCCGTGGGAAGGCGCTTCTGATAGGTTATATGGCAGCGTTCTAGCGCGAAATTAATTTTTCAAAACTTTAAACCCGAATATCTCGAGAACGGTTAGAGATATCGGCAAAAGCTTGACGTCATTCGATTCCCCGTTGGAATGCGCGTCTAATTGACCCCCACGGGGTGACCGAGCGCGGATTTAATTTTCGAAACTTTAAACGCCCATATCTCCGGAACGGTTGGTGGTAGGAGGACGGGCGCGGTGCCGTTCGATTCGCCGCGAAAAGGCGCTTCTTCTGATGTATAATACGTCGGGGTTATTTCAATTTTGAGACGATTCTTTTTGAATTTTCCCAAAATTCTCGACGAAATTTAAGGAAATTCGACGATATCTTCCGAACCGTAACCGATAGCCGCACGCCGACTTCAGATTCGGAATCGCCGTCGAAAAGTACGTCCGACGGTGTATGATACATCGGGGTAGCGATCGTAGACAGAGAAGAAATAAGGAGAAATGACGAAAAATCGCCATCTTTTTTAGTTTTCTTACCATAACTCGAGAACGACTAGAGCTACGGGGTCGCGGTTTGTTCCAAACGATTCGGATGGACCAGGGGAACATTTTGCGCCACATTAGAATAAAATCGGAGCGGTATTTCGGGCACAAACTAAGCGAATTTGGGTAAAAAATAGCGATTTTTAACGAATTTCGGCACATTTTTGCGAATATCTCGGAAACGGTTAGAGATATCGGCAAAAGCTTGACGCCATTCGATTCCCCGGGCGAAAACGCTTCGGATAGGCTATGCCAGAACGCTCTAGCGTTAAAAAAAAAATTTCAAAACTTTAAACGCTCATATCTCGGAAACGGTAAGAGATAGAGACGTGAATTCGACATATTTGGACTCCCCGTGGGAAGGCGCTTCTGATAGGTTATATGGCAGCGTTCTAGCGCGAAATTAATTTTTCAAAACTTTAAACCCGAATATCTCGAGAACGGTTAGAGATATCGGCAAAAGCTTGACGTCATTCGATTCCCCGTTGGAATGCGCGTCTAATTGACCCCCACGGGGTGACCGAGCGCGGATTTAATTTTCGAAACTTTAAACGCCCATATCTCCGGAACGGTTGGTGGTAGGAGGACGGGCGCGGTGCCGTTCGATTCGCCGCGAAAAGGCGCTTCTTCTGATGTATAATACGTCGGGGTTATTTCAATTTTGAGACGATTCTTTTTGAATTTTCCCAAAATTCTCGACGAAATTTAAGGAAATTCGACGATATCTTCCGAACCGTAACCGATAGCCGCACGCCGACTTCAGATTCGGAATCGCCGTCGAAAAGTACGTCCGACGGTGTATGATACATCGGGGTAGCGATCGTAGACAGAGAAGAAATAAGGAGAAATGACGAAAAATCGCCATCTTTTTTAGTTTTCTTACCATAACTCGAGAACGACTAGAGCTACGGGGTCGCGGTTTGTTCCAAACGATTCGGATGGACCAGGGGAACATTTTGCGCCACATTAGAATAAAATCGGAGCGGTATTTCGGGCACAAACTAAGCGAATTTGGGTAAAAAATAGCGATTTTTAACGAATTTCGGCACATTTTTGCGAATATCTCGGAAACGGTTAGAGATATCGGCAAAAGCTTGACGCCATTCGATTCCCCGGGCGAAAACGCTTCGGATAGGCTATGCCAGAACGCTCTAGCGTTAAAAAAAAAATTTCAAAACTTTAAACGCTCATATCTCGGAAACGGTAAGAGATAGAGACGTGAATTCGACATATTTGGACTCCCCGTGGGAAGGCGCTTCTGATAGGTTATATGGCAGCGTTCTAGCGCGAAATTAATTTTTCAAAACTTTAAACCCGAATATCTCGAGAACGGTTAGAGATATCGGCAAAAGCTTGACGTCATTCGATTCCCCGTTGGAATGCGCGTCTAATTGACCCCCACGGGGTGACCGAGCGCGGATTTAATTTTCGAAACTTTAAACGCCCATATCTCCGGAACGGTTGGTGGTAGGAGGACGGGCGCGGTGCCGTTCGATTCGCCGCGAAAAGGCGCTTCTTCTGATGTATAATACGTCGGGGTTATTTCAATTTTGAGACGATTCTTTTTGAATTTTCCCAAAATTCTCGACGAAATTTAAGGAAATTCGACGATATCTTCCGAACCGTAACCGATAGCCGCACGCCGACTTCAGATTCGGAATCGCCGTCGAAAAGTACGTCCGACGGTGTATGATACATCGGGGTAGCGATCGTAGACAGAGAAGAAATAAGGAGAAATGACGAAAAATCGCCATCTTTTTTAGTTTTCTTACCATAACTCGAGAACGACTAGAGCTACGGGGTCGCGGTTTGTTCCAAACGATTCGGATGGACCAGGGGAACATTTTGCGCCACATTAGAATAAAATCGGAGCGGTATTTCGGGCACAAACTAAGCGAATTTGGGTAAAAAATAGCGATTTTTAACGAATTTCGGCACATTTTTGCGAATATCTCGGAAACGGTTAGAGATATCGGCAAAAGCTTGACGCCATTCGATTCCCCGGGCGAAAACGCTTCGGATAGGCTATGCCAGAACGCTCTAGCGTTAAAAAAAAAATTTCAAAACTTTAAACGCTCATATCTCGGAAACGGTAAGAGATAGAGACGTGAATTCGACATATTTGGACTCCCCGTGGGAAGGCGCTTCTGATAGGTTATATGGCAGCGTTCTAGCGCGAAATTAATTTTTCAAAACTTTAAACCCGAATATCTCGAGAACGGTTAGAGATATCGGCAAAAGCTTGACGTCATTCGATTCCCCGTTGGAATGCGCGTCTAATTGACCCCCACGGGGTGACCGAGCGCGGATTTAATTTTCGAAACTTTAAACGCCCATATCTCCGGAACGGTTGGTGGTAGGAGGACGGGCGCGGTGCCGTTCGATTCGCCGCGAAAAGGCGCTTCTTCTGATGTATAATACGTCGGGGTTATTTCAATTTTGAGACGATTCTTTTTGAATTTTCCCAAAATTCTCGACGAAATTTAAGGAAATTCGACGATATCTTCCGAACCGTAACCGATAGCCGCACGCCGACTTCAGATTCGGAATCGCCGTCGAAAAGTACGTCCGACGGTGTATGATACATCGGGGTAGCGATCGTAGACAGAGAAGAAATAAGGAGAAATGACGAAAAATCGCCATCTTTTTTAGTTTTCTTACCATAACTCGAGAACGACTAGAGCTACGGGGTCGCGGTTTGTTCCAAACGATTCGGATGGACCAGGGGAACATTTTGCGCCACATTAGAATAAAATCGGAGCGGTATTTCGGGCACAAACTAAGCGAATTTGGGTAAAAAATAGCGATTTTTAACGAATTTCGGCACATTTTTGCGAATATCTCGGAAACGGTTAGAGATATCGGCAAAAGCTTGACGCCATTCGATTCCCCGGGCGAAAACGCTTCGGATAGGCTATGCCAGAACGCTCTAGCGTTAAAAAAAAAATTTCAAAACTTTAAACGCTCATATCTCGGAAACGGTAAGAGATAGAGACGTGAATTCGACATATTTGGACTCCCCGTGGGAAGGCGCTTCTGATAGGTTATATGGCAGCGTTCTAGCGCGAAATTAATTTTTCAAAACTTTAAACCCGAATATCTCGAGAACGGTTAGAGATATCGGCAAAATCTTGACGTCATTCGATTCCCCGTTGGAATGCGCGTCTAATTGACCCCCACGGGGTGACCGAGCGCGGATTTAATTTTCGAAACTTTAAACGCCCATATCTCCGGAACGGTTGGTGGTAGGAGGACGGGCGCGGTGCCGTTCGATTCGCCGCGAAAAGGCGCTTCTTCTGATGTATAATACGTCGGGGTTATTTCAATTTTGAGACGATTCTTTTTGAATTTTCCCAAAATTCTCGACGAAATTTAAGGAAATTCGACGATATCTTCCGAACCGTAACCGATAGCCGCACGCCGACTTCAGATTCGGAATCGCCGTCGAAAAGTACGTCCGACGGTGTATGATACATCGGGGTAGCGATCGTAGATAGAGAAGAAATAAGGAGAAATGACGAAAAATCGCCATCTTTTTTAGTTTTCTTACCATAACTCGAGAACGACTAGAGCTACGGGGTCGCGGTTTGTTCCAAACGATTCGGATGGACCAGGGGAACATTTTGCGCCACATTAGAATAAAATCGGAGCGGTATTTCGGGCACAAACTAAGCGAATTTGGGTAAAAAATAGCGATTTTTAACGAATTTCGGCACATTTTTGCGAATATCTCGGAAACGGTTAGAGATATCGGCAAAAGCTTGACGCCATTCGATTCCCCGGGCGAAAACGCTTCGGATAGGCTATGCCAGAACGCTCTAGCGTTAAAAAAAAAATTTCAAAACTTTAAACGCTCATATCTCGGAAACGGTAAGAGATAGAGACGTGAATTCGACATATTTGGACTCCCCGTGGGAAGGCGCTTCTGATAGGTTATATGGCAGCGTTCTAGCGCGAAATTAATTTTTCAAAACTTTAAACCCGAATATCTCGAGAACGGTTAGAGATATCGGCAAAAGCTTGACGTCATTCGATTCCCCGTTGGAATGCGCGTCTAATTGACCCCCACGGGGTGACCGAGCGCGGATTTAATTTTCGAAACTTTAAACGCCCATATCTCCGGAACGGTTGGTGGTAGGAGGACGGGCGCGGTGCCGTTCGATTCGCCGCGAAAAGGCGCTTCTTCTGATGTATAATACGTCGGGGTTATTTCAATTTTGAGACGATTCTTTTTGAATTTTCCCAAAATTCTCGACGAAATTGAAGGAAATTCGACGATATCTTCCGAACCGTAACCGATAGCCGCACGCCGACTTCAGATTCGGAATCGCCGTCGAAAAGTACGTCCGACGGTGTATGATACATCGGGGTAGCGATCGTAGATAGAGAAGAAATAAGGAGAAATGACGAAAAATCGCCATCTTTTTTAGTTTTCTTACCATAACTCGAGAACGACTAGAGCTACGGGGTCGCGGTTTGTTCCAAACGATTCGGATGGACCAGGGGAACATTTTGCGCCACATTAGAATAAAATCGGAGCGATATTTCGGGCACAAACTAAGCGAATTTGGGTAAAAAATAGCGATTTTTAACGAATTTCGGCACATTTTTGCGAATATCTCGGAAACGGTTAGAGATATCGGCAAAAGCTTGACGCCATTCGATTCCCCGGGCGAAAACGCTTCGGATAGGCTATGCCAGAACGCTCTAGCGTTAAAAAAAAAATTTCAAAACTTTAAACGCTCATATCTCGGAAACGGTAAGAGATAGAGACGTGAATTCGACATATTTGGACTCCCCGTGGGAAGGCGCTTCTGATAGGTTATATGGCAGCGTTCTAGCGCGAAATTAATTTTTCAAAACTTTAAACCCGAATATCTCGAGAACGGTTAGAGATATCGGCAAAAGCTTGACGTCATTCGATTCCCCGTTGGAATGCGCGTCTAATTGACCCCCACGGGGTGACCGAGCGCGGATTTAATTTTCGAAACTTTAAACGCCCATATCTCCGGAACGGTTGGTGGTAGGAGGACGGGCGCGGTGCCGTTCGATTCGCCGCGAAAAGGCGCTTCTTCTGATGTATAATACGTCGGGGTTATTTCAATTTTGAGACGATTCTTTTTGAATTTTCCCAAAATTCTCGACGAAATTTAAGGAAATTCGACGATATCTTCCGAACCGTAACCGATAGCCGCACGCCGACTTCAGATTCGGAATCGCCGTCGAAAAGTACGTCCGACGGTGTATGATACATCGGGGTAGCGATCGTAGATAGAGAAGAAATAAGGAGAAATGACGAAAAATCGCCATCTTTTTTAGTTTTCTTACCATAACTCGAGAACGACTAGAGCTACGGGGTCGCGGTTTGTTCCAAACGATTCGGATGGACCAGGGGAACATTTTGCGCCACATTAGAATAAAATCGGAGCGGTATTTCGGGCACAAACTAAGCGAATTTGGGTAAAAAATAGCGATTTTTAACGAATTTCGGCACATTTTTGCGAATATCTCGGAAACGGTTAGAGATATCGGCAAAAGCTTGACGCCATTCGATTCCCCGGGCGAAAACGCTTCGGATAGGCTATGCCAGAACGCTCTAGCGTTAAAAAAAAAATTTCAAAACTTTAAACGCTCATATCTCGGAAACGGTAAGAGATAGAGACGTGAATTCGACATATTTGGACTCCCCGTGGGAAGGCGCTTCTGATAGGTTATATGGCAGCGTTCTAGCGCGAAATTAATTTTTCAAAACTTTAAACCCGAATATCTCGAGAACGGTTAGAGATATCGGCAAAAGCTTGACGTCATTCGATTCCCCGTTGGAATGCGCGTCTAATTGACCCCCACGGGGTGACCGAGCGCGGATTTAATTTTCGAAACTTTAAACGCCCATATCTCCGGAACGGTTGGTGGTAGGAGGACGGGCGCGGTGCCGTTCGATTCGCCGCGAAAAGGCGCTTCTTCTGATGTATAATACGTCGGGGTTATTTCAATTTTGAGACGATTCTTTTTGAATTTTCCCAAAATTCTCGACGAAATTTAAGGAAATTCGACGATATCTTCCGAACCGTAACCGATAGCCGCACGCCGACTTCAGATTCGGAATCGCCGTCGAAAAGTACGTCCGACGGTGTATGATACATCGGGGTAGCGATCGTAGATAGAGAAGAAATAAGGAGAAATGACGAAAAATCGCCATCTTTTTTAGTTTTCTTACCATAACTCGAGAACGACTAGAGCTACGGGGTCGCGGTTTGTTCCAAACGATTCGGATGGACCAGGGGAACATTTTGCGGCACATTAGAATAAAATCGGAGCGGTATTTCGGGCACAAACTAAGCGAATTTGGGTAAAAAATAGCGATTTTTAACGAATTTCGGCACATTTTTGCGAATATCTCGGAAACGGTTAGAGATATCGGCAAAAGCTTGACGCCATTCGATTCCCCGGGCGAAAACGCTTCGGATAGGCTATGCCAGAACGCTCTAGCGTTAAAAAAAAAATTTCAAAACTTTAAACGCTCATATCTCGGAAACGGTAAGAGATAGAGACGTGAATTCGACATATTTGGACTCCCCGTGGGAAGGCGCTTCTGATAGGTTATATGGCAGCGTTCTAGCGCGAAATTAATTTTTCAAAACTTTAAACCCGAATATCTCGAGAACGGTTAGAGATATCGGCAAAAGCTTGACGTCATTCGATTCCCCGTTGGAATGCGCGTCTAATTGACCCCCACGGGGTGACCGAGCGCGGATTTAATTTTCGAAACTTTAAACGCCCATATCTCCGGAACGGTTGGTGGTAGGAGGACGGGCGCGGTGCCGTTCGATTCGCCGCGAAAAGGCGCTTCTTCTGATGTATAATACGTCGGGGTTATTTCAATTTTGAGACGATTCTTTTTGAATTTTCCCAAAATTCTCGACGAAATTTAAGGAAATTCGACGATATCTTCCGAACCGTAACCGATAGCCGCACGCCGACTTCAGATTCGGAATCGCCGTCGAAAAGTACGTCCGACGGTGTATGATACATCGGGGTAGCGATCGTAGATAGAGAAGAAATAAGGAGAAATGACGAAAAATCGCCATCTTTTTTAGTTTTCTTACCATAACTCGAGAACGACTAGAGCTACGGGGTCGCGGTTTGTTCCAAACGATTCGGATGGACCAGGGGAACATTTTGCGGCACATTAGAATAAAATCGGAGCGGTATTTCGGGCACAAACTAAGCGAATTTGGGTAAAAAATAGCGATTTTTAACGAATTTCGGCACATTTTTGCGAATATCTCGGAAACGGTTAGAGATATCGGCAAAAGCTTGACGCCATTCGATTCCCCGGGCGAAAACGCTTCGGATAGGCTATGCCAGAACGCTCTAGCGTTAAAAAAAAAAATTTCAAAACTTTAAACGCTCATATCTCGGAAACGGTAAGAGATAGAGACGTGAATTCGACATATTTGGACTCCCCGTGGGAAGGCGCTTCTGATAGGTTATATGGCAGCGTTCTAGCGCGAAATTAATTTTTCAAAACTTTAAACCCGAATATCTCGAGAACGGTTAGAGATATCGGCAAAAGCTTGACGTCATTCGATTCCCCGTTGGAATGCGCGTCTAATTGACCCCCACGGGGTGACCGAGCGCGGATTTAATTTTCGAAACTTTAAACGCCCATATCTCCGGAACGGTTGGTGGTAGGAGGACGGGCGCGGTGCCGTTCGATTCGCCGCGAAAAGGCGCTTCTTCTGATGTATAATACGTCGGGGTTATTTCAATTTTGAGACGATTCTTTTTGAATTTTCCCAAAATTCTCGACGAAATTTAAGGAAATTCGACGATATCTTCCGAACCGTAACCGATAGCCGCACGCCGACTTCAGATTCGGAATCGCCGTCGAAAAGTACGTCCGACGGTGTATGATACATCGGGGTAGCGATCGTAGATAGAGAAGAAATAAGGAGAAATGACGAAAAATCGCCATCTTTTTTAGTTTTCTTACCATAACTCGAGAACGACTAGAGCTACGGGGTCGCGGTTTGTTCCAAACGATTCGGATGGACCAGGGGAACATTTTGCGCCACATTAGAATAAAATCGGAGCGATATTTCGGGCACAAACTAAGCGAATTTGGGTAAAAAATAGCGATTTTTAACGAATTTCGGCACATTTTTGCGAATATCTCGGAAACGGTTAGAGATATCGGCAAAAGCTTGACGCCATTCGATTCCCCGGGCGAAAACGCTTCGGATAGGCTATGCCAGAACGCTCTAGCGTTAAAAAAAAAATTTCAAAACTTTAAACGCTCATATCTCGGAAACGGTAAGAGATAGAGACGTGAATTCGACATATTTGGACTCCCCGTGGGAAGGCGCTTCTGATAGGTTATATGGCAGCGTTCTAGCGCGAAATTAATTTTTCAAAACTTTAAACCCGAATATCTCGAGAACGGTTAGAGATATCGGCAAAAGCTTGACGTCATTCGATTCCCCGTTGGAATGCGCGTCTAATTGACCCCCACGGGGTGACCGAGCGCGGATTTAATTTTCGAAACTTTAAACGCCCATATCTCCGGAACGGTTGGTGGTAGGAGGACGGGCGCGGTGCCGTTCGATTCGCCGCGAAAAGGCGCTTCTTCTGATGTATAATACGTCGGGGTTATTTCAATTTTGAGACGATTCTTTTTGAATTTTCCCAAAATTCTCGACGAAATTTAAGGAAATTCGACGATATCTTCCGAACCGTAACCGATAGCCGCACGCCGACTTCAGATTCGGAATCGCCGTCGAAAAGTACGTCCGACGGTGTATGATACATCGGGGTAGCGATCGTAGATAGAGAAGAAATAAGGAGAAATGACGAAAAATCGCCATCTTTTTTAGTTTTCTTACCATAACTCGAGAACGACTAGAGCTACGGGGTCGCGGTTTGTTCCAAACGATTCGGATGGACCAGGGGAACATTTTGCGGCACATTAGAATAAAATCGGAGCGGTATTTCGGGCACAAACTAAGCGAATTTGGGTAAAAAATAGCGATTTTTAACGAATTTCGGCACATTTTTGCGAATATCTCGGAAACGGTTAGAGATATCGGCAAAAGCTTGACGCCATTCGATTCCCCGGGCGAAAACGCTTCGGATAGGCTATGCCAGAACGCTCTAGCGTTAAAAAAAAAATTTCAAAACTTTAAACGCTCATATCTCGGAAACGGTAAGAGATAGAGACGTGAATTCGACATATTTGGACTCCCCGTGGGAAGGCGCTTCTGATAGGTTATATGGCAGCGTTCTAGCGCGAAATTAATTTTTCAAAACTTTAAACCCGAATATCTCGAGAACGGTTAGAGATATCGGCAAAAGCTTGACGTCATTCGATTCCCCGTTGGAATGCGCGTCTAATTGACCCCCACGGGGTGACCGAGCGCGGATTTAATTTTCGAAACTTTAAACGCCCATATCTCCGGAACGGTTGGTGGTAGGAGGACGGGCGCGGTGCCGTTCGATTCGCCGCGAAAAGGCGCTTCTTCTGATGTATAATACGTCGGGGTTATTTCAATTTTGAGACGATTCTTTTTGAATTTTCCCAAAATTCTCGACGAAATTTAAGGAAATTCGACGATATCTTCCGAACCGTAACCGATAGCCGCACGCCGACTTCAGATTCGGAATCGCCGTCGAAAAGTACGTCCGACGGTGTATGATACATCGGGGTAGCGATCGTAGATAGAGAAGAAATAAGGAGAAATGACGAAAAATCGCCATCTTTTTTAGTTTTCTTACCATAACTCGAGAACGACTAGAGCTACGGGGTCGCGGTTTGTTCCAAACGATTCGGATGGACCAGGGGAACATTTTGCGCCACATTAGAATAAAATCGGAGCGATATTTCGGGCACAAACTAAGCGAATTTGGGTAAAAAATAGCGATTTTTAACGAATTTCGGCACATTTTTGCGAATATCTCGGAAACGGTTAGAGATATCGGCAAAAGCTTGACGCCATTCGATTCCCCGGGCGAAAACGCTTCGGATAGGCTATGCCAGAACGCTCTAGCGTTAAAAAAAAAATTTCAAAACTTTAAACGCTCATATCTCGGAAACGGTAAGAGATAGAGACGTGAATTCGACATATTTGGACTCCCCGTGGGAAGGCGCTTCTGATAGGTTATATGGCAGCGTTCTAGCGCGAAATTAATTTTTCAAAACTTTAAACCCGAATATCTCGAGAACGGTTAGAGATATCGGCAAAAGCTTGACGTCATTCGATTCCCCGTTGGAATGCGCGTCTAATTGACCCCCACGGGGTGACCGAGCGCGGATTTAATTTTCGAAACTTTAAACGCCCATATCTCCGGAACGGTTGGTGGTAGGAGGACGGGCGCGGTGCCGTTCGATTCGCCGCGAAAAGGCGCTTCTTCTGATGTATAATACGTCGGGGTTATTTCAATTTTGAGACGATTCTTTTTGAATTTTCCCAAAATTCTCGACGAAATTTAAGGAAATTCGACGATATCTTCCGAACCGTAACCGATAGCCGCACGCCGACTTCAGATTCGGAATCGCCGTCGAAAAGTACGTCCGACGGTGTATGATACATCGGGGTAGCGATCGTAGATAGAGAAGAAATAAGGAGAAATGACGAAAAATCGCCATCTTTTTTAGTTTTCTTACCATAACTCGAGAACGACTAGAGCTACGGGGTCGCGGTTTGTTCCAAACGATTCGGATGGACCAGGGGAACGTTTTGCGGCACATTAGAATAAAATCGAAGCGGTATTTCGGGCACAAACTAAGCGAATTTGGGTAAAAAATAGCGATTTTTAACGAATTTCGGCACATTTTTGCGAATATCTCGGAAACGGTTAGAGATATCGGCAAAAGCTTGACGCCATTCGATTCCCCGGGCGAAAACGCTTCGGATAGGCTATGCCAGAACGCTCTAGCGTTAAAAAAAAAATTTCAAAACTTTAAACGCTCATATCTCGGAAACGGTAAGAGATAGAGACGTGAATTCGACATATTTGGACTCCCCGTGGGAAGGCGCTTCTGATAGGTTATATGGCAGCGTTCTAGCGCGAAATTAATTTTTCAAAACTTTAAACCCGAATATCTCGAGAACGGTTAGAGATATCGGCAAAAGCTTGACGTCATTCGATTCCCCGTTGGAATGCGCGTCTAATTGACCCCCACGGGGTGACCGAGCGCGGATTTAATTTTCGAAACTTTAAACGCCCATATCTCCGGAACGGTTGGTGGTAGGAGGACGGGCGCGGTGCCGTTCGATTCGCCGCGAAAAGGCGCTTCTTCTGATGTATAATACGTCGGGGTTATTTCAATTTTGAGACGATTCTTTTTGAATTTTCCCAAAATTCTCGACGAAATTTAAGGAAATTCGACGATATCTTCCGAACCGTAACCGATAGCCGCACGCCGACTTCAGATTCGGAATCGCCGTCGAAAAGTACGTCCGACGGTGTATGATACATCGGGGTAGCGATCGTAGATAGAGAAGAAATAAGGAGAAATGACGAAAAATCGCCATCTTTTTTAGTTTTCTTACCATAACTCGAGAACGACTAGAGCTACGGGGTCGCGGTTTGTTCCAAACGATTCGGATGGACCAGGGGAACATTTTGCGCCACATTAGAATAAAATCGGAGCGATATTTCGGGCACAAACTAAGCGAATTTGGGTAAAAAATAGCGATTTTTAACGAATTTCGGCACATTTTTGCGAATATCTCGGAAACGGTTAGAGATATCGGCAAAAGCTTGACGCCATTCGATTCCCCGGGCGAAAACGCTTCGGATAGGCTATGCCAGAACGCTCTAGCGTTAAAAAAAAAATTTCAAAACTTTAAACGCTCATATCTCGGAAACGGTAAGAGATAGAGACGTGAATTCGACATATTTGGACTCCCCGTGGGAAGGCGCTTCTGATAGGTTATATGGCAGCGTTCTAGCGCGAAATTAATTTTTCAAAACTTTAAACCCGAATATCTCGAGAACGGTTAGAGATATCGGCAAAAGCTTGACGTCATTCGATTCCCCGTTGGAATGCGCGTCTAATTGACCCCCACGGGGTGACCGAGCGCGGATTTAATTTTCGAAACTTTAAACGCCCATATCTCCGGAACGGTTGGTGGTAGGAGGACGGGCGCGGTGCCGTTCGATTCGCCGCGAAAAGGCGCTTCTTCTGATGTATAATACGTCGGGGTTATTTCAATTTTGAGACGATTCTTTTTGAATTTTCCCAAAATTCTCGACGAAATTTAAGGAAATTCGACGATATCTTCCGAACCGTAACCGATAGCCGCACGCCGACTTCAGATTCGGAATCGCCGTCGAAAAGTACGTCCGACGGTGTATGATACATCGGGGTAGCGATCGTAGATAGAGAAGAAATAAGGAGAAATGACGAAAAATCGCCATCTTTTTTAGTTTTCTTACCATAACTCGAGAACGACTAGAGCTACGGGGTCGCGGTTTGTTCCAAACGATTCGGATGGACCAGGGGAACATTTTGCGCCACATTAGAATAAAATCGGAGCGGTATTTCGGGCACAAACTAAGCGAATTTGGGTAAAAAATAGCGATTTTTAACGAATTTCGGCACATTTTTGCGAATATCTCGGAAACGGTTAGAGATATCGGCAAAAGCTTGACGCCATTCGATTCCCCGGGCGAAAACGCTTCGGATAGGCTATGCCAGAACGCTCTAGCGTTAAAAAAAAAATTTCAAAACTTTAAACGCTCATATCTCGGAAACGGTAAGAGATAGAGACGTGAATTCGACATATTTGGACTCCCCGTGGGAAGGCGCTTCTGATAGGTTATATGGCAGCGTTCTAGCGCGAAATTAATTTTTCAAAACTTTAAACCCGAATATCTCGAGAACGGTTAGAGATATCGGCAAAAGCTTGACGTCATTCGATTCCCCGTTGGAATGCGCGTCTAATTGACCCCCACGGGGTGACCGAGCGCGGATTTAATTTTCGAAACTTTAAACGCCCATATCTCCGGAACGGTTGGTGGTAGGAGGACGGGCGCGGTGCCGTTCGATTCGCCGCGAAAAGGCGCTTCTTCTGATGTATAATACGTCGGGGTTATTTCAATTTTGAGACGATTCTTTTTGAATTTTCCCAAAATTCTCGACGAAATTTAAGGAAATTCGACGATATCTTCCGAACCGTAACCGATAGCCGCACGCCGACTTCAGATTCGGAATCGCCGTCGAAAAGTACGTCCGACGGTGTATGATACATCGGGGTAGCGATCGTAGATAGAGAAGAAATAAGGAGAAATGACGAAAAATCGCCATCTTTTTTAGTTTTCTTACCATAACTCGAGAACGACTAGAGCTACGGGGTCGCGGTTTGTTCCAAACGATTCGGATGGACCAGGGGAACATTTTGCGCCACATTAGAATAAAATCGGAGCGATATTTCGGGCACAAACTAAGCGAATTTGGGTAAAAAATAGCGATTTTTAACGAATTTCGGCACATTTTTGCGAATATCTCGGAAACGGTTAGAGATATCGGCAAAAGCTTGACGCCATTCGATTCCCCGGGCGAAAACGCTTCGGATAGGCTATGCCAGAACGCTCTAGCGTTAAAAAAAAAATTTCAAAACTTTAAACGCTCATATCTCGGAAACGGTAAGAGATAGAGACGTGAATTCGACATATTTGGACTCCCCGTGGGAAGGCGCTTCTGATAGGTTATATGGCAGCGTTCTAGCGCGAAATTAATTTTTCAAAACTTTAAACCCGAATATCTCGAGAACGGTTAGAGATATCGGCAAAAGCTTGACGTCATTCGATTCCCCGTTGGAATGCGCGTCTAATTGACCCCCACGGGGTGACCGAGCGCGGATTTAATTTTCGAAACTTTAAACGCCCATATCTCCGGAACGGTTGGTGGTAGGAGGACGGGCGCGGTGCCGTTCGATTCGCCGCGAAAAGGCGCTTCTTCTGATGTATAATACGTCGGGGTTATTTCAATTTTGAGACGATTCTTTTTGAATTTTCCCAAAATTCTCGACGAAATTTAAGGAAATTCGACGATATCTTCCGAACCGTAACCGATAGCCGCACGCCGACTTCAGATTCGGAATCGCCGTCGAAAAGTACGTCCGACGGTGTATGATACATCGGGGTAGCGATCGTAGATAGAGAAGAAATAAGGAGAAATGACGAAAAATCGCCATCTTTTTTAGTTTTCTTACCATAACTCGAGAACGACTAGAGCTACGGGGTCGCGGTTTGTTCCAAACGATTCGGATGGACCAGGGGAACATTTTGCGGCACATTAGAATAAAATCGGAGCGGTATTTCGGGCACAAACTAAGCGAATTTGGGTAAAAATAGCGATTTTTAACGAATTTCGGCACATTTTTGCGAATATCTCGGAAACGGTTAGAGATATCGGCAAAAGCTTGACGCCATTCGATTCCCCGGGCGAAAACGCTTCGGATAGGCTATGCCAGAACGCTCTAGCGTTAAAAAAAAAATTTCAAAACTTTAAACGCTCATATCTCGGAAACGGTAAGAGATAGAGACGTGAATTCGACATATTTGGACTCCCCGTGGGAAGGCGCTTCTGATAGGTTATATGGCAGCGTTCTAGCGCGAAATTAATTTTTCAAAACTTTAAACCCGAATATCTCGAGAACGGTTAGAGATATCGGCAAAAGCTTGACGTCATTCGATTCCCCGTTGGAATGCGCGTCTAATTGACCCCCACGGGGTGACCGAGCGCGGATTTAATTTTCGAAACTTTAAACGCCCATATCTCCGGAACGGTTGGTGGTAGGAGGACGGGCGCGGTGCCGTTCGATTCGCCGCGAAAAGGCGCTTCTTCTGATGTATAATACGTCGGGGTTATTTCAATTTTGAGACGATTCTTTTTGAATTTTCCCAAAATTCTCGACGAAATTTAAGGAAATTCGACGATATCTTCCGAACCGTAACCGATAGCCGCACGCCGACTTCAGATTCGGAATCGCCGTCGAAAAGTACGTCCGACGGTGTATGATACATCGGGGTAGCGATCGTAGATAGAGAAGAAATAAGGAGAAATGACGAAAAATCGCCATCTTTTTTAGTTTTCTTACCATAACTCGAGAACGACTAGAGCTACGGGGTCGCGGTTTGTTCCAAACGATTCGGATGGACCAGGGGAACGTTTTGCGGCACATTAGAATAAAATCGGAGCGGTATTTCGGGCACAAACTAAGCGAATTTGGGTAAAAAATAGCGATTTTTAACGAATTTCGGCACATTTTTGCGAATATCTCGGAAACGGTTAGAGATATCGGCAAAAGCTTGACGCCATTCGATTCCCCGGGCGAAAACGCTTCGGATAGGCTATGCCAGAACGCTCTAGCGTTAAAAAAAAAATTTCAAAACTTTAAACGCTCATATCTCGGAAACGGTAAGAGATAGAGACGTGAATTCGACATATTTGGACTCCCCGTGGGAAGGCGCTTCTGATAGGTTATATGGCAGCGTTCTAGCGCGAAATTAATTTTTCAAAACTTTAAACCCGAATATCTCGAGAACGGTTAGAGATATCGGCAAAAGCTTGACGTCATTCGATTCCCCGTTGGAATGCGCGTCTAATTGACCCCCACGGGGTGACCGAGCGCGGATTTAATTTTCGAAACTTTAAACGCCCATATCTCCGGAACGGTTGGTGGTAGGAGGACGGGCGCGGTGCCGTTCGATTCGCCGCGAAAAGGCGCTTCTTCTGATGTATAATACGTCGGGGTTATTTCAATTTTGAGACGATTCTTTTTGAATTTTCCCAAAATTCTCGACGAAATTTAAGGAAATTCGACGATATCTTCCGAACCGTAACCGATAGCCGCACGCCGACTTCAGATTCGGAATCGCCGTCGAAAAGTACGTCCGACGGTGTATGATACATCGGGGTAGCGATCGTAGATAGAGAAGAAATAAGGAGAAATGACGAAAAATCGCCATCTTTTTTAGTTTTCTTACCATAACTCGAGAACGACTAGAGCTACGGGGTCGCGGTTTGTTCCAAACGATTCGGATGGACCAGGGGAACATTTTGCGCCACATTAGAATAAAATCGGAGCGATATTTCGGGCACAAACTAAGCGAATTTGGGTAAAAAATAGCGATTTTTAACGAATTTCGGCACATTTTTGCGAATATCTCGGAAACGGTTAGAGATATCGGCAAAAGCTTGACGCCATTCGATTCCCCGGGCGAAAACGCTTCGGATAGGCTATGCCAGAACGCTCTAGCGTTAAAAAAAAAATTTCAAAACTTTAAACGCTCATATCTCGGAAACGGTAAGAGATAGAGACGTGAATTCGACATATTTGGACTCCCCGTGGGAAGGCGCTTCTGATAGGTTATATGGCAGCGTTCTAGCGCGAAATTAATTTTTCAAAACTTTAAACCCGAATATCTCGAGAACGGTTAGAGATATCGGCAAAAGCTTGACGTCATTCGATTCCCCGTTGGAATGCGCGTCTAATTGACCCCCACGGGGTGACCGAGCGCGGATTTAATTTTCGAAACTTTAAACGCCCATATCTCCGGAACGGTTGGTGGTAGGAGGACGGGCGCGGTGCCGTTCGATTCGCCGCGAAAAGGCGCTTCTTCTGATGTATAATACGTCGGGGTTATTTCAATTTTGAGACGATTCTTTTTGAATTTTCCCAAAATTCTCGACGAAATTTAAGGAAATTCGACGATATCTTCCGAACCGTAACCGATAGCCGCACGCCGACTTCAGATTCGGAATCGCCGTCGAAAAGTACGTCCGACGGTGTATGATACATCGGGGTAGCGATCGTAGATAGAGAAGAAATAAGGAGAAATGACGAAAAATCGCCATCTTTTTTAGTTTTCTTACCATAACTCGAGAACGACTAGAGCTACGGGGTCGCGGTTTGCTCCAAACGATTCGGATGGACCAGGGGAACATTTTGCGCCACATTAGAATAAAATCGGAGCGGTATTTCGGGCACAAACTAAGCGAATTTGGGTAAAAAATAGCGATTTTTAACGAATTTCGGCACATTTTTGCGAATATCTCGGAAACGGTTAGAGATATCGGCAAAAGCTTGACGCCATTCGATTCCCCGGGCGAAAACGCTTCGGATAGGCTATGCCAGAACGCTCTAGCGTTAAAAAAAAAATTTCAAAACTTTAAACGCTCATATCTCGGAAACGGTAAGAGATAGAGACGTGAATTCGACATATTTGGACTCCCCGTGGGAAGGCGCTTCTGATAGGTTATATGGCAGCGTTCTAGCGCGAAATTAATTTTTCAAAACTTTAAACCCGAATATCTCGAGAACGGTTAGAGATATCGGCAAAAGCTTGACGTCATTCGATTCCCCGTTGGAATGCGCGTCTAATTGACCCCCACGGGGTGACCGAGCGCGGATTTAATTTTCGAAACTTTAAACGCCCATATCTCCGGAACGGTTGGTGGTAGGAGGACGGGCGCGGTGCCGTTCGATTCGCCGCGAAAAGGCGCTTCTTCTGATGTATAATACGTCGGGGTTATTTCAATTTTGAGACGATTCTTTTTGAATTTTCCCAAAATTCTCGACGAAATTGAAGGAAATTCGACGATATCTTCCGAACCGTAACCGATAGCCGCACGCCGACTTCAGATTCGGAATCGCCGTCGAAAAGTACGTCCGACGGTGTATGATACATCGGGGTAGCGATCGTAGATAGAGAAGAAATAAGGAGAAATGACGAAAAATCGCCATCTTTTTTAGTTTTCTTACCATAACTCGAGAACGACTAGAGCTACGGGGTCGCGGTTTGTTCCAAACGATTCGGATGGACCAGGGGAACATTTTGCGCCACATTAGAATAAAATCGGAGCGATATTTCGGGCACAAACTAAGCGAATTTGGGTAAAAAATAGCGATTTTTAACGAATTTCGGCACATTTTTGCGAATATCTCGGAAACGGTTAGAGATATCGGCAAAAGCTTGACGCCATTCGATTCCCCGGGCGAAAACGCTTCGGATAGGCTATGCCAGAACGCTCTAGCGTTAAAAAAAAAATTTCAAAACTTTAAACGCTCATATCTCGGAAACGGTAAGAGATAGAGACGTGAATTCGACATATTTGGACTCCCCGTGGGAAGGCGCTTCTGATAGGTTATATGGCAGCGTTCTAGCGCGAAATTAATTTTTCAAAACTTTAAACCCGAATATCTCGAGAACGGTTAGAGATATCGGCAAAAGCTTGACGTCATTCGATTCCCCGTTGGAATGCGCGTCTAATTGACCCCCACGGGGTGACCGAGCGCGGATTTAATTTTCGAAACTTTAAACGCCCATATCTCCGGAACGGTTGGTGGTAGGAGGACGGGCGCGGTGCCGTTCGATTCGCCGCGAAAAGGCGCTTCTTCTGATGTATAATACGTCGGGGTTATTTCAATTTTGAGACGATTCTTTTTGAATTTTCCCAAAATTCTCGACGAAATTTAAGGAAATTCGACGATATCTTCCGAACCGTAACCGATAGCCGCACGCCGACTTCAGATTCGGAATCGCCGTCGAAAAGTACGTCCGACGGTGTATGATACATCGGGGTAGCGATCGTAGATAGAGAAGAAATAAGGAGAAATGACGAAAAATCGCCATCTTTTTTAGTTTTCTTACCATAACTCGAGAACGACTAGAGCTACGGGGTCGCGGTTTGTTCCAAACGATTCGGATGGACCAGGGGAACATTTTGCGGCACATTAGAATAAAATCGGAGCGGTATTTCGGGCACAAACTAAGCGAATTTGGGTAAAAAATAGCGATTTTTAACGAATTTCGGCACATTTTTGCGAATATCTCGGAAACGGTTAGAGATATCGGCAAAAGCTTGACGCCATTCGATTCCCCGGGCGAAAACGCTTCGGATAGGCTATGCCAGAACGCTCTAGCGTTAAAAAAAAAATTTCAAAACTTTAAACGCTCATATCTCGGAAACGGTAAGAGATAGAGACGTGAATTCGACATATTTGGACTCCCCGTGGGAAGGCGCTTCTGATAGGTTATATGGCAGCGTTCTAGCGCGAAATTAATTTTTCAAAACTTTAAACCCGAATATCTCGAGAACGGTTAGAGATATCGGCAAAAGCTTGACGTCATTCGATTCCCCGTTGGAATGCGCGTCTAATTGACCCCCACGGGGTGACCGAGCGCGGATTTAATTTTCGAAACTTTAAACGCCCATATCTCCGGAACGGTTGGTGGTAGGAGGACGGGCGCGGTGCCGTTCGATTCGCCGCGAAAAGGCGCTTCTTCTGATGTATAATACGTCGGGGTTATTTCAATTTTGAGACGATTCTTTTTGAATTTTCCCAAAATTCTCGACGAAATTTAAGGAAATTCGACGATATCTTCCGAACCGTAACCGATAGCCGCACGCCGACTTCAGATTCGGAATCGCCGTCGAAAAGTACGTCCGACGGTGTATGATACATCGGGGTAGCGATCGTAGATAGAGAAGAAATAAGGAGAAATGACGAAAAATCGCCATCTTTTTTAGTTTTCTTACCATAACTCGAGAACGACTAGAGCTACGGGGTCGCGGTTTGTTCCAAACGATTCGGATGGACCAGGGGAACATTTTGCGGCACATTAGAATAAAATCGGAGCGGTATTTCGGGCACAAACTAAGCGAATTTGGGTAAAAAATAGCGATTTTTAACGAATTTCGGCACATTTTTGCGAATATCTCGGAAACGGTTAGAGATATCGGCAAAAGCTTGACGCCATTCGATTCCCCGGGCGAAAACGCTTCGGATAGGCTATGCCAGAACGCTCTAGCGTTAAAAAAAAAATTTCAAAACTTTAAACGCTCATATCTCGGAAACGGTAAGAGATAGAGACGTGAATTCGACATATTTGGACTCCCCGTGGGAAGGCGCTTCTGATAGGTTATATGGCAGCGTTCTAGCGCGAAATTAATTTTTCAAAACTTTAAACCCGAATATCTCGAGAACGGTTAGAGATATCGGCAAAAGCTTGACGTCATTCGATTCCCCGTTGGAATGCGCGTCTAATTGACCCCCACGGGGTGACCGAGCGCGGATTTAATTTTCGAAACTTTAAACGCCCATATCTCCGGAACGGTTGGTGGTAGGAGGACGGGCGCGGTGCCGTTCGATTCGCCGCGAAAAGGCGCTTCTTCTGATGTATAATACGTCGGGGTTATTTCAATTTTGAGACGATTCTTTTTGAATTTTCCCAAAATTCTCGACGAAATTTAAGGAAATTCGACGATATCTTCCGAACCGTAACCGATAGCCGCACGCCGACTTCAGATTCGGAATCGCCGTCGAAAAGTACGTCCGACGGTGTATGATACATCGGGGTAGCGATCGTAGATAGAGAAGAAATAAGGAGAAATGACGAAAAATCGCCATCTTTTTTAGTTTTCTTACCATAACTCGAGAACGACTAGAGCTACGGGGTCGCGGTTTGTTCCAAACGATTCGGATGGACCAGGGGAACATTTTGCGCCACATTAGAATAAAATCGGAGCGATATTTCGGGCACAAACTAAGCGAATTTGGGTAAAAAATAGCGATTTTTAACGAATTTCGGCACATTTTTGCGAATATCTCGGAAACGGTTAGAGATATCGGCAAAAGCTTGACGCCATTCGATTCCCCGGGCGAAAACGCTTCGGATAGGCTATGCCAGAACGCTCTAGCGTTAAAAAAAAAATTTCAAAACTTTAAACGCTCATATCTCGGAAACGGTAAGAGATAGAGACGTGAATTCGACATATTTGGACTCCCCGTGGGAAGGCGCTTCTGATAGGTTATATGGCAGCGTTCTAGCGCGAAATTAATTTTTCAAAACTTTAAACCCGAATATCTCGAGAACGGTTAGAGATATCGGCAAAAGCTTGACGTCATTCGATTCCCCGTTGGAATGCGCGTCTAATTGACCCCCACGGGGTGACCGAGCGCGGATTTAATTTTCGAAACTTTAAACGCCCATATCTCCGGAACGGTTGGTGGTAGGAGGACGGGCGCGGTGCCGTTCGATTCGCCGCGAAAAGGCGCTTCTTCTGATGTATAATACGTCGGGGTTATTTCAATTTTGAGACGATTCTTTTTGAATTTTCCCAAAATTCTCGACGAAATTTAAGGAAATTCGACGATATCTTCCGAACCGTAACCGATAGCCGCACGCCGACTTCAGATTCGGAATCGCCGTCGAAAAGTACGTCCGACGGTGTATGATACATCGGGGTAGCGATCGTAGATAGAGAAGAAATAAGGAGAAATGACGAAAAATCGCCATCTTTTTTAGTTTTCTTACCATAACTCGAGAACGACTAGAGCTACGGGGTCGCGGTTTGTTCCAAACGATTCGGATGGACCAGGGGAACATTTTGCGGCACATTAGAATAAAATCGGAGCGGTATTTCGGGCACAAACTAAGCGAATTTGGGTAAAAAATAGCGATTTTTAACGAATTTCGGCACATTTTTGCGAATATCTCGGAAACGGTTAGAGATATCGGCAAAAGCTTGACGCCATTCGATTCCCCGGGCGAAAACGCTTCGGATAGGCTATGCCAGAACGCTCTAGCGTTAAAAAAAAAATTTCAAAACTTTAAACGCTCATATCTCGGAAACGGTAAGAGATAGAGACGTGAATTCGACATATTTGGACTCCCCGTGGGAAGGCGCTTCTGATAGGTTATATGGCAGCGTTCTAGCGCGAAATTAATTTTTCAAAACTTTAAACCCGAATATCTCGAGAACGGTTAGAGATATCGGCAAAAGCTTGACGTCATTCGATTCCCCGTTGGAATGCGCGTCTAATTGACCCCCACGGGGTGACCGAGCGCGGATTTAATTTTCGAAACTTTAAACGCCCATATCTCCGGAACGGTTGGTGGTAGGAGGACGGGCGCGGTGCCGTTCGATTCGCCGCGAAAAGGCGCTTCTTCTGATGTATAATACGTCGGGGTTATTTCAATTTTGAGACGATTCTTTTTGAATTTTCCCAAAATTCTCGACGAAATTTAAGGAAATTCGACGATATCTTCCGAACCGTAACCGATAGCCGCACGCCGACTTCAGATTCGGAATCGCCGTCGAAAAGTACGTCCGACGGTGTATGATACATCGGGGTAGCGATCGTAGATAGAGAAGAAATAAGGAGAAATGACGAAAAATCGCCATCTTTTTTAGTTTTCTTACCATAACTCGAGAACGACTAGAGCTACGGGGTCGCGGTTTGTTCCAAACGATTCGGATGGACCAGGGGAACATTTTGCGCCACATTAGAATAAAATCGGAGCGATATTTCGGGCACAAACTAAGCGAATTTGGGTAAAAAATAGCGATTTTTAACGAATTTCGGCACATTTTTGCGAATATCTCGGAAACGGTTAGAGATATCGGCAAAAGCTTGACGCCATTCGATTCCCCGGGCGAAAACGCTTCGGATAGGCTATGCCAGAACGCTCTAGCGTTAAAAAAAAAATTTCAAAACTTTAAACGCTCATATCTCGGAAACGGTAAGAGATAGAGACGTGAATTCGACATATTTGGACTCCCCGTGGGAAGGCGCTTCTGATAGGTTATATGGCAGCGTTCTAGCGCGAAATTAATTTTTCAAAACTTTAAACCCGAATATCTCGAGAACGGTTAGAGATATCGGCAAAAGCTTGACGTCATTCGATTCCCCGTTGGAATGCGCGTCTAATTGACCCCCACGGGGTGACCGAGCGCGGATTTAATTTTCGAAACTTTAAACGCCCATATCTCCGGAACGGTTGGTGGTAGGAGGACGGGCGCGGTGCCGTTCGATTCGCCGCGAAAAGGCGCTTCTTCTGATGTATAATACGTCGGGGTTATTTCAATTTTGAGACGATTCTTTTTGAATTTTCCCAAAATTCTCGACGAAATTGAAGTAAATTCGACGATATCTTCCGAACCGTAACCGATAGCCGCACGCCGACTTCAGATTCGGAATCGCCGTCGAAAAGTACGTCCGACGGTGTATGATACATCGGGGTAGCGATCGTAGATAGAGAAGAAATAAGGAGAAATGACGAAAAATCGCCATCTTTTTTAGTTTTCTTACCATAACTCGAGAACGACTAGAGCTACGGGGTCGCGGTTTGTTCCAAACGATTCGGATGGACCAGGGGAACATTTTGCGCCACATTAGAATAAAATCGGAGCGGTATTTCGGGCACAAACTAAGCGAATTTGGGTAAAAAATAGCGATTTTTAACGAATTTCGGCACATTTTTGCGAATATCTCGGAAACGGTTAGAGATATCGGCAAAAGCTTGACGCCATTCGATTCCCCGGGCGAAAACGCTTCGGATAGGCTATGCCAGAACGCTCTAGCGTTAAAAAAAAAATTTCAAAACTTTAAACGCTCATATCTCGGAAACGGTAAGAGATAGAGACGTGAATTCGACATATTTGGACTCCCCGTGGGAAGGCGCTTCTGATAGGTTATATGGCAGCGTTCTAGCGCGAAATTAATTTTTCAAAACTTTAAACCCGAATATCTCGAGAACGGTTAGAGATATCGGCAAAAGCTTGACGTCATTCGATTCCCCGTTGGAATGCGCGTCTAATTGACCCCCACGGGGTGACCGAGCGCGGATTTAATTTTCGAAACTTTAAACGCCCATATCTCCGGAACGGTTGGTGGTAGGAGGACGGGCGCGGTGCCGTTCGATTCGCCGCGAAAAGGCGCTTCTTCTGATGTATAATACGTCGGGGTTATTTCAATTTTGAGACGATTCTTTTTGAATTTTCCCAAAATTCTCGACGAAATTTAAGGAAATTCGACGATATCTTCCGAACCGTAACCGATAGCCGCACGCCGACTTCAGATTCGGAATCGCCGTCGAAAAGTACGTCCGACGGTGTATGATACATCGGGGTAGCGATCGTAGATAGAGAAGAAATAAGGAGAAATGACGAAAAATCGCCATCTTTTTTAGTTTTCTTACCATAACTCGAGAACGACTAGAGCTACGGGGTCGCGGTTTGTTCCAAACGATTCGGATGGACCAGGGGAACATTTTGCGGCACATTAGAATAAAATCGGAGCGGTATTTCGGGCACAAACTAAGCGAATTTGGGTAAAAAATAGCGATTTTTAACGAATTTCGGCACATTTTTGCGAATATCTCGGAAACGGTTAGAGATATCGGCAAAAGCTTGACGCCATTCGATTCCCCGGGCGAAAACGCTTCGGATAGGCTATGCCAGAACGCTCTAGCGTTAAAAAAAAATTTCAAAACTTTAAACGCTCATATCTCGGAAACGGTAAGAGATAGAGACGTGAATTCGACATATTTGGACTCCCCGTGGGAAGGCGCTTCTGATAGGTTATATGGCAGCGTTCTAGCGCGAAATTAATTTTTCAAAACTTTAAACCCGAATATCTCGAGAACGGTTAGAGATATCGGCAAAAGCTTGACGTCATTCGATTCCCCGTTGGAATGCGCGTCTAATTGACCCCCACGGGGTGACCGAGCGCGGATTTAATTTTCGAAACTTTAAACGCCCATATCTCCGGAACGGTTGGTGGTAGGAGGACGGGCGCGGTGCCGTTCGATTCGCCGCGAAAAGGCGCTTCTTCTGATGTATAATACGTCGGGGTTATTTCAATTTTGAGACGATTCTTTTTGAATTTTCCCAAAATTCTCGACGAAATTTAAGGAAATTCGACGATATCTTCCGAACCGTAACCGATAGCCGCACGCCGACTTCAGATTCGGAATCGCCGTCGAAAAGTACGTCCGACGGTGTATGATACATCGGGGTAGCGATCGTAGATAGAGAAGAAATAAGGAGAAATGACGAAAAATCGCCATCTTTTTTAGTTTTCTTACCATAACTCGAGAACGACTAGAGCTACGGGGTCGCGGTTTGTTCCAAACGATTCGGATGGACCAGGGGAACATTTTGCGGCACATTAGAATAAAATCGGAGCGGTATTTCGGGCACAAACTAAGCGAATTTGGGTAAAAAATAGCGATTTTTAACGAATTTCGGCACATTTTTGCGAATATCTCGGAAACGGTTAGAGATATCGGCAAAAGCTTGACGCCATTCGATTCCCCGGGCGAAAACGCTTCGGATAGGCTATGCCAGAACGCTCTAGCGTTAAAAAAAAAATTTCAAAACTTTAAACGCTCATATCTCGGAAACGGTAAGAGATAGAGACGTGAATTCGACATATTTGGACTCCCCGTGGGAAGGCGCTTCTGATAGGTTATATGGCAGCGTTCTAGCGCGAAATTAATTTTTCAAAACTTTAAACCCGAATATCTCGAGAACGGTTAGAGATATCGGCAAAAGCTTGACGTCATTCGATTCCCCGTTGGAATGCGCGTCTAATTGACCCCCACGGGGTGACCGAGCGCGGATTTAATTTTCGAAACTTTAAACGCCCATATCTCCGGAACGGTTGGTGGTAGGAGGACGGGCGCGGTGCCGTTCGATTCGCCGCGAAAAGGCGCTTCTTCTGATGTATAATATGTCGGGGTTATTTCAATTTTGAGACGATTCTTTTTGAATTTTCCCAAAATTCTCGACGAAATTTAAGGAAATTCGACGATATCTTCCGAACCGTAACCGATAGCCGCACGCCGACTTCAGATTCGGAATCGCCGTCGAAAAGTACGTCCGACGGTGTATGATACATCGGGGTAGCGATCGTAGATAGAGAAGAAATAAGGAGAAATGACGAAAAATCGCCATCTTTTTTAGTTTTCTTACCATAACTCGAGAACGACTAGAGCTACGGGGTCGCGGTTTGTTCCAAACGATTCGGATGGACCAGGGGAACATTTTGCGCCACATTAGAATAAAATCGGAGCGATATTTCGGGCACAAACTAAGCGAATTTGGGTAAAAAATAGCGATTTTTAACGAATTTCGGCACATTTTTGCGAATATCTCGGAAACGGTTAGAGATATCGGCAAAAGCTTGACGCCATTCGATTCCCCGGGCGAAAACGCTTCGGATAGGCTATGCCAGAACGCTCTAGCGTTAAAAAAAAAATTTCAAAACTTTAAACGCTCATATCTCGGAAACGGTAAGAGATAGAGACGTGAATTCGACATATTTGGACTCCCCGTGGGAAGGCGCTTCTGATAGGTTATATGGCAGCGTTCTAGCGCGAAATTAATTTTTCAAAACTTTAAACCCGAATATCTCGAGAACGGTTAGAGATATCGGCAAAAGCTTGACGTCATTCGATTCCCCGTTGGAATGCGCGTCTAATTGACCCCCACGGGGTGACCGAGCGCGGATTTAATTTTCGAAACTTTAAACGCCCATATCTCCGGAACGGTTGGTGGTAGGAGGACGGGCGCGGTGCCGTTCGATTCGCCGCGAAAAGGCGCTTCTTCTGATGTATAATACGTCGGGGTTATTTCAATTTTGAGACGATTCTTTTTGAATTTTCCCAAAATTCTCGACGAAATTTAAGGAAATTCGACGATATCTTCCGAACCGTAACCGATAGCCGCACGCCGACTTCAGATTCGGAATCGCCGTCGAAAAGTACGTCCGACGGTGTATGATACATCGGGGTAGCGATCGTAGATAGAGAAGAAATAAGGAGAAATGACGAAAAATCGCCATCTTTTTTAGTTTTCTTACCATAACTCGAGAACGACTAGAGCTACGGGGTCGCGGTTTGTTCCAAACGATTCGGATGGACCAGGGGAACATTTTGCGGCACATTAGAATAAAATCGGAGCGGTATTTCGGGCACAAACTAAGCGAATTTGGGTAAAAAATAGCGATTTTTAACGAATTTCGGCACATTTTTGCGAATATCTCGGAAACGGTTAGAGATATCGGCAAAAGCTTGACGCCATTCGATTCCCCGGGCGAAAACGCTTCGGATAGGCTATGCCAGAACGCTCTAGCGTTAAAAAAAAAATTTCAAAACTTTAAACGCTCATATCTCGGAAACGGTAAGAGATAGAGACGTGAATTCGACATATTTGGACTCCCCGTGGGAAGGCGCTTCTGATAGGTTATATGGCAGCGTTCTAGCGCGAAATTAATTTTTCAAAACTTTAAACCCGAATATCTCGAGAACGGTTAGAGATATCGGCAAAAGCTTGACGTCATTCGATTCCCCGTTGGAATGCGCGTCTAATTGACCCCCACGGGGTGACCGAGCGCGGATTTAATTTTCGAAACTTTAAACGCCCATATCTCCGGAACGGTTGGTGGTAGGAGGACGGGCGCGGTGCCGTTCGATTCGCCGCGAAAAGGCGCTTCTTCTGATGTATAATACGTCGGGGTTATTTCAATTTTGAGACGATTCTTTTTGAATTTTCCCAAAATTCTCGACGAAATTTAAGGAAATTCGACGATATCTTCCGAACCGTAACCGATAGCCGCACGCCGACTTCAGATTCGGAATCGCCGTCGAAAAGTACGTCCGACGGTGTATGATACATCGGGGTAGCGATCGTAGATAGAGAAGAAATAAGGAGAAATGACGAAAAATCGCCATCTTTTTTAGTTTTCTTACCATAACTCGAGAACGACTAGAGCTACGGGGTCGCGGTTTGTTCCAAACGATTCGGATGGACCAGGGGAACATTTTGCGCCACATTAGAATAAAATCGGAGCGATATTTCGGGCACAAACTAAGCGAATTTGGGTAAAAAATAGCGATTTTTAACGAATTTCGGCACATTTTTGCGAATATCTCGGAAACGGTTAGAGATATCGGCAAAAGCTTGACGCCATTCGATTCCCCGGGCGAAAACGCTTCGGATAGGCTATGCCAGAACGCTCTAGCGTTAAAAAAAAAATTTCAAAACTTTAAACGCTCATATCTCGGAAACGGTAAGAGATAGAGACGTGAATTCGACATATTTGGACTCCCCGTGGGAAGGCGCTTCTGATAGGTTATATGGCAGCGTTCTAGCGCGAAATTAATTTTTCAAAACTTTAAACCCGAATATCTCGAGAACGGTTAGAGATATCGGCAAAAGCTTGACGTCATTCGATTCCCCGTTGGAATGCGCGTCTAATTGACCCCCACGGGGTGACCGAGCGCGGATTTAATTTTCGAAACTTTAAACGCCCATATCTCCGGAACGGTTGGTGGTAGGAGGACGGGCGCGGTGCCGTTCGATTCGCCGCGAAAAGGCGCTTCTTCTGATGTATAATACGTCGGGGTTATTTCAATTTTGAGACGATTCTTTTTGAATTTTCCCAAAATTCTCGACGAAATTGAAGGAAATTCGACGATATCTTCCGAACCGTAACCGATAGCCGCACGCCGACTTCAGATTCGGAATCGCCGTCGAAAAGTACGTCCGACGGTGTATGATACATCGGGGTAGCGATCGTAGATAGAGAAGAAATAAGGAGAAATGACGAAAAATCGCCATCTTTTTTAGTTTTCTTACCATAACTCGAGAACGACTAGAGCTACGGGGTCGCGGTTTGTTCCAAACGATTCGGATGGACCAGGGGAACATTTTGCGCCACATTAGAATAAAATCGGAGCGGTATTTCGGGCACAAACTAAGCGAATTTGGGTAAAAAATAGCGATTTTTAACGAATTTCGGCACATTTTTGCGAATATCTCGGAAACGGTTAGAGATATCGGCAAAAGCTTGACGCCATTCGATTCCCCGGGCGAAAACGCTTCGGATAGGCTATGCCAGAACGCTCTAGCGTTAAAAAAAAAATTTCAAAACTTTAAACGCTCATATCTCGGAAACGGTAAGAGATAGAGACGTGAATTCGACATATTTGGACTCCCCGTGGGAAGGCGCTTCTGATAGGTTATATGGCAGCGTTCTAGCGCGAAATTAATTTTTCAAAACTTTAAACCCGAATATCTCGAGAACGGTTAGAGATATCGGCAAAAGCTTGACGTCATTCGATTCCCCGTTGGAATGCGCGTCTAATTGACCCCCACGGGGTGACCGAGCGCGGATTTAATTTTCGAAACTTTAAACGCCCATATCTCCGGAACGGTTGGTGGTAGGAGGACGGGCGCGGTGCCGTTCGATTCGCCGCGAAAAGGCGCTTCTTCTGATGTATAATACGTCGGGGTTATTTCAATTTTGAGACGATTCTTTTTGAATTTTCCCAAAATTCTCGACGAAATTTAAGGAAATTCGACGATATCTTCCGAACCGTAACCGATAGCCGCACGCCGACTTCAGATTCGGAATCGCCGTCGAAAAGTACGTCCGACGGTGTATGATACATCGGGGTAGCGATCGTAGATAGAGAAGAAATAAGGAGAAATGACGAAAAATCGCCATCTTTTTTAGTTTTCTTACCATAACTCGAGAACGACTAGAGCTACGGGGTCGCGGTTTGTTCCAAACGATTCGGATGGACCAGGGGAACATTTTGCGGCACATTAGAATAAAATCGGAGCGGTATTTCGGGCACAAACTAAGCGAATTTGGGTAAAAAATAGCGATTTTTAACGAATTTCGGCACATTTTTGCGAATATCTCGGAAACGGTTAGAGATATCGGCAAAAGCTTGACGCCATTCGATTCCCCGGGCGAAAACGCTTCGGATAGGCTATGCCAGAACGCTCTAGCGTTAAAAAAAAATTTCAAAACTTTAAACGCTCATATCTCGGAAACGGTAAGAGATAGAGACGTGAATTCGACATATTTGGACTCCCCGTGGGAAGGCGCTTCTGATAGGTTATATGGCAGCGTTCTAGCGCGAAATTAATTTTTCAAAACTTTAAACCCGAATATCTCGAGAACGGTTAGAGATATCGGCAAAAGCTTGACGTCATTCGATTCCCCGTTGGAATGCGCGTCTAATTGACCCCCACGGGGTGACCGAGCGCGGATTTAATTTTCGAAACTTTAAACGCCCATATCTCCGGAACGGTTGGTGGTAGGAGGACGGGCGCGGTGCCGTTCGATTCGCCGCGAAAAGGCGCTTCTTCTGATGTATAATACGTCGGGGTTATTTCAATTTTGAGACGATTCTTTTTGAATTTTCCCAAAATTCTCGACGAAATTTAAGGAAATTCGACGATATCTTCCGAACCGTAACCGATAGCCGCACGCCGACTTCAGATTCGGAATCGCCGTCGAAAAGTACGTCCGACGGTGTATGATACATCGGGGTAGCGATCGTAGATAGAGAAGAAATAAGGAGAAATGACGAAAAATCGCCATCTTTTTTAGTTTTCTTACCATAACTCGAGAACGACTAGAGCTACGGGGTCGCGGTTTGTTCCAAACGATTCGGATGGACCAGGGGAACATTTTGCGGCACATTAGAATAAAATCGGAGCGGTATTTCGGGCACAAACTAAGCGAATTTGGGTAAAAAATAGCGATTTTTAACGAATTTCGGCACATTTTTGCGAATATCTCGGAAACGGTTAGAGATATCGGCAAAAGCTTGACGCCATTCGATTCCCCGGGCGAAAACGCTTCGGATAGGCTATGCCAGAACGCTCTAGCGTTAAAAAAAAAATTTCAAAACTTTAAACGCTCATATCTCGGAAACGGTAAGAGATAGAGACGTGAATTCGACATATTTGGACTCCCCGTGGGAAGGCGCTTCTGATAGGTTATATGGCAGCGTTCTAGCGCGAAATTAATTTTTCAAAACTTTAAACCCGAATATCTCGAGAACGGTTAGAGATATCGGCAAAAGCTTGACGTCATTCGATTCCCCGTTGGAATGCGCGTCTAATTGACCCCCACGGGGTGACCGAGCGCGGATTTAATTTTCGAAACTTTAAACGCCCATATCTCCGGAACGGTTGGTGGTAGGAGGACGGGCGCGGTGCCGTTCGATTCGCCGCGAAAAGGCGCTTCTTCTGATGTATAATATGTCGGGGTTATTTCAATTTTGAGACGATTCTTTTTGAATTTTCCCAAAATTCTCGACGAAATTTAAGGAAATTCGACGATATCTTCCGAACCGTAACCGATAGCCGCACGCCGACTTCAGATTCGGAATCGCCGTCGAAAAGTACGTCCGACGGTGTATGATACATCGGGGTAGCGATCGTAGATAGAGAAGAAATAAGGAGAAATGACGAAAAATCGCCATCTTTTTTAGTTTTCTTACCATAACTCGAGAACGACTAGAGCTACGGGGTCGCGGTTTGTTCCAAACGATTCGGATGGACCAGGGGAACATTTTGCGCCACATTAGAATAAAATCGGAGCGATATTTCGGGCACAAACTAAGCGAATTTGGGTAAAAAATAGCGATTTTTAACGAATTTCGGCACATTTTTGCGAATATCTCGGAAACGGTTAGAGATATCGGCAAAAGCTTGACGCCATTCGATTCCCCGGGCGAAAACGCTTCGGATAGGCTATGCCAGAACGCTCTAGCGTTAAAAAAAAAATTTCAAAACTTTAAACGCTCATATCTCGGAAACGGTAAGAGATAGAGACGTGAATTCGACATATTTGGACTCCCCGTGGGAAGGCGCTTCTGATAGGTTATATGGCAGCGTTCTAGCGCGAAATTAATTTTTCAAAACTTTAAACCCGAATATCTCGAGAACGGTTAGAGATATCGGCAAAAGCTTGACGTCATTCGATTCCCCGTTGGAATGCGCGTCTAATTGACCCCCACGGGGTGACCGAGCGCGGATTTAATTTTCGAAACTTTAAACGCCCATATCTCCGGAACGGTTGGTGGTAGGAGGACGGGCGCGGTGCCGTTCGATTCGCCGCGAAAAGGCGCTTCTTCTGATGTATAATACGTCGGGGTTATTTCAATTTTGAGACGATTCTTTTTGAATTTTCCCAAAATTCTCGACGAAATTTAAGGAAATTCGACGATATCTTCCGAACCGTAACCGATAGCCGCACGCCGACTTCAGATTCGGAATCGCCGTCGAAAAGTACGTCCGACGGTGTATGATACATCGGGGTAGCGATCGTAGATAGAGAAGAAATAAGGAGAAATGACGAAAAATCGCCATCTTTTTTAGTTTTCTTACCATAACTCGAGAACGACTAGAGCTACGGGGTCGCGGTTTGTTCCAAACGATTCGGATGGACCAGGGGAACATTTTGCGGCACATTAGAATAAAATCGGAGCGGTATTTCGGGCACAAACTAAGCGAATTTGGGTAAAAAATAGCGATTTTTAACGAATTTCGGCACATTTTTGCGAATATCTCGGAAACGGTTAGAGATATCGGCAAAAGCTTGACGCCATTCGATTCCCCGGGCGAAAACGCTTCGGATAGGCTATGCCAGAACGCTCTAGCGTTAAAAAAAAAATTTCAAAACTTTAAACGCTCATATCTCGGAAACGGTAAGAGATAGAGACGTGAATTCGACATATTTGGACTCCCCGTGGGAAGGCGCTTCTGATAGGTTATATGGCAGCGTTCTAGCGCGAAATTAATTTTTCAAAACTTTAAACCCGAATATCTCGAGAACGGTTAGAGATATCGGCAAAAGCTTGACGTCATTCGATTCCCCGTTGGAATGCGCGTCTAATTGACCCCCACGGGGTGACCGAGCGCGGATTTAATTTTCGAAACTTTAAACGCCCATATCTCCGGAACGGTTGGTGGTAGGAGGACGGGCGCGGTGCCGTTCGATTCGCCGCGAAAAGGCGCTTCTTCTGATGTATAATACGTCGGGGTTATTTCAATTTTGAGACGATTCTTTTTGAATTTTCCCAAAATTCTCGACGAAATTTAAGGAAATTCGACGATATCTTCCGAACCGTAACCGATAGCCGCACGCCGACTTCAGATTCGGAATCGCCGTCGAAAAGTACGTCCGACGGTGTATGATACATCGGGGTAGCGATCGTAGACAGAGAAGAAATAAGGAGAAATGACGAAAAATCGCCATCTTTTTTAGTTTTCTTACCATAACTCGAGAACGACTAGAGCTACGGGGTCGCGGTTTGTTCCAAACGATTCGGATGGACCAGGGGAACGTTTTGCGCCACATTAGAATAAAATCGGAGCGGTATTTCGGGCACAAACTAAGCGAATTTGGGTAAAAAATAGCGATTTTTAACGAATTTCGGCACATTTTTGCGAATATCTCGGAAACGGTTAGAGATATCGGCAAAAGCTTGACGCCATTCGATTCCCCGGGCGAAAACGCTTCGGATAGGCTATGCCAGAACGCTCTAGCGTTAAAAAAAAAATTTCAAAACTTTAAACGCTCATATCTCGGAAACGGTAAGAGATAGAGACGTGAATTCGACATATTTGGACTCCCCGTGGGAAGGCGCTTCTGATAGGTTATATGGCAGCGTTCTAGCGCGAAATTAATTTTTCAAAACTTTAAACCCGAATATCTCGAGAACGGTTAGAGATATCGGCAAAAGCTTGACGTCATTCGATTCCCCGTTGGAATGCGCGTCTAATTGACCCCCACGGGGTGACCGAGCGCGGATTTAATTTTCGAAACTTTAAACGCCCATATCTCCGGAACGGTTGGTGGTAGGAGGACGGGCGCGGTGCCGTTCGATTCGCCGCGAAAAGGCGCTTCTTCTGATGTATAATACGTCGGGGTTATTTCAATTTTGAGACGATTCTTTTTGAATTTTCCCAAAATTCTCGACGAAATTTAAGGAAATTCGACGATATCTTCCGAACCGTAACCGATAGCCGCACGCCGACTTCAGATTCGGAATCGCCGTCGAAAAGTACGTCCGACGGTGTATGATACATCGGGGTAGCGATCGTAGACAGAGAAGAAATAAGGAGAAATGACGAAAAATCGCCATCTTTTTTAGTTTTCTTACCATAACTCGAGAACGACTAGAGCTACGGGGTCGCGGTTTGCTCCAAACGATTCGGATGGACCAGGGGAACATTTTGCGCCACATTAGAATAAAATCGGAGCGGTATTTCGGGCACAAACTAAGCGAATTTGGGTAAAAAATAGCGATTTTTAACGAATTTCGGCACATTTTTGCGAATATCTCGGAAACGGTTAGAGATATCGGCAAAAGCTTGACGCCATTCGATTCCCCGGGCGAAAACGCTTCGGATAGGCTATGCCAGAACGCTCTAGCGTTAAAAAAAAAATTTCAAAACTTTAAACGCTCATATCTCGGAAACGGTAAGAGATAGAGACGTGAATTCGACATATTTGGACTCCCCGTGGGAAGGCGCTTCTGATAGGTTATATGGCAGCGTTCTAGCGCGAAATTAATTTTTCAAAACTTTAAACCCGAATATCTCGAGAACGGTTAGAGATATCGGCAAAAGCTTGACGTCATTCGATTCCCCGTTGGAATGCGCGTCTAATTGACCCCCACGGGGTGACCGAGCGCGGATTTAATTTTCGAAACTTTAAACGCCCATATCTCCGGAACGGTTGGTGGTAGGAGGACGGGCGCGGTGCCGTTCGATTCGCCGCGAAAAGGCGCTTCTTCTGATGTATAATACGTCGGGGTTATTTCAATTTTGAGACGATTCTTTTTGAATTTTCCCAAAATTCTCGACGAAATTTAAGGAAATTCGACGATATCTTCCGAACCGTAACCGATAGCCGCACGCCGACTTCAGATTCGGAATCGCCGTCGAAAAGTACGTCCGACGGTGTATGATACATCGGGGTAGCGATCGTAGACAGAGAAGAAATAAGGAGAAATGACGAAAAATCGCCATCTTTTTTAGTTTTCTTACCATAACTCGAGAACGACTAGAGCTACGGGGTCGCGGTTTGTTCCAAACGATTCGGATGGACCAGGGGAACATTTTGCGCCACATTAGAATAAAATCGGAGCGGTATTTCGGGCACAAACTAAGCGAATTTGGGTAAAAAATAGCGATTTTTAACGAATTTCGGCACATTTTTGCGAATATCTCGGAAACGGTTAGAGATATCGGCAAAAGCTTGACGCCATTCGATTCCCCGGGCGAAAACGCTTCGGATAGGCTATGCCAGAACGCTCTAGCGTTAAAAAAAAAAATTTCAAAACTTTAAACGCTCATATCTCGGAAACGGTAAGAGATAGAGACGTGAATTCGACATATTTGGACTCCCCGTGGGAAGGCGCTTCTGATAGGTTATATGGCAGCGTTCTAGCGCGAAATTAATTTTTCAAAACTTTAAACCCGAATATCTCGAGAACGGTTAGAGATATCGGCAAAAGCTTGACGTCATTCGATTCCCCGTTGGAATGCGCGTCTAATTGACCCCCACGGGGTGACCGAGCGCGGATTTAATTTTCGAAACTTTAAACGCCCATATCTCCGGAACGGTTGGTGGTAGGAGGACGGGCGCGGTGCCGTTCGATTCGCCGCGAAAAGGCGCTTCTTCTGATGTATAATACGTCGGGGTTATTTCAATTTTGAGACGATTCTTTTTGAATTTTCCCAAAATTCTCGACGAAATTGAAGGAAATTCGACGATATCTTCCGAACCGTAACCGATAGCCGCACGCCGACTTCAGATTCGGAATCGCCGTCGAAAAGTACGTCCGACGGTGTATGATACATCGGGGTAGCGATCGTAGATAGAGAAGAAATAAGGAGAAATGACGAAAAATCGCCATCTTTTTTAGTTTTCTTACCATAACTCGAGAACGACTAGAGCTACGGGGTCGCGGTTTGTTCCAAACGATTCGGATGGACCAGGGGAACATTTTGCGCCACATTAGAATAAAATCGGAGCGATATTTCGGGCACAAACTAAGCGAATTTGGGTAAAAAATAGCGATTTTTAACGAATTTCGGCACATTTTTGCGAATATCTCGGAAACGGTTAGAGATATCGGCAAAAGCTTGACGCCATTCGATTCCCCGGGCGAAAACGCTTCGGATAGGCTATGCCAGAACGCTCTAGCGTTAAAAAAAAAATTTCAAAACTTTAAACGCTCATATCTCGGAAACGGTAAGAGATAGAGACGTGAATTCGACATATTTGGACTCCCCGTGGGAAGGCGCTTCTGATAGGTTATATGGCAGCGTTCTAGCGCGAAATTAATTTTTCAAAACTTTAAACCCGAATATCTCGAGAACGGTTAGAGATATCGGCAAAAGCTTGACGTCATTCGATTCCCCGTTGGAATGCGCGTCTAATTGACCCCCACGGGGTGACCGAGCGCGGATTTAATTTTCGAAACTTTAAACGCCCATATCTCCGGAACGGTTGGTGGTAGGAGGACGGGCGCGGTGCCGTTCGATTCGCCGCGAAAAGGCGCTTCTTCTGATGTATAATACGTCGGGGTTATTTCAATTTTGAGACGATTCTTTTTGAATTTTCCCAAAATTCTCGACGAAATTTAAGGAAATTCGACGATATCTTCCGAACCGTAACCGATAGCCGCACGCCGACTTCAGATTCGGAATCGCCGTCGAAAAGTACGTCCGACGGTGTATGATACATCGGGGTAGCGATCGTAGATAGAGAAGAAATAAGGAGAAATGACGAAAAATCGCCATCTTTTTTAGTTTTCTTACCATAACTCGAGAACGACTAGAGCTACGGGGTCGCGGTTTGCTCCAAACGATTCGGATGGACCAGGGGAACATTTTGCGCCACATTAGAATAAAATCGGAGCGGTATTTCGGGCACAAACTAAGCGAATTTGGGTAAAAAATAGCGATTTTTAACGAATTTCGGCACATTTTTGCGAATATCTCGGAAACGGTTAGAGATATCGGCAAAAGCTTGACGCCATTCGATTCCCCGGGCGAAAACGCTTCGGATAGGCTATGCCAGAACGCTCTAGCGTTAAAAAAAAAATTTCAAAACTTTAAACGCTCATATCTCGGAAACGGTAAGAGATAGAGACGTGAATTCGACATATTTGGACTCCCCGTGGGAAGGCGCTTCTGATAGGTTATATGGCAGCGTTCTAGCGCGAAATTAATTTTTCAAAACTTTAAACCCGAATATCTCGAGAACGGTTAGAGATATCGGCAAAAGCTTGACGTCATTCGATTCCCCGTTGGAATGCGCGTCTAATTGACCCCCACGGGGTGACCGAGCGCGGATTTAATTTTCGAAACTTTAAACGCCCATATCTCCGGAACGGTTGGTGGTAGGAGGACGGGCGCGGTGCCGTTCGATTCGCCGCGAAAAGGCGCTTCTTCTGATGTATAATACGTCGGGGTTATTTCAATTTTGAGACGATTCTTTTTGAATTTTCCCAAAATTCTCGACGAAATTTAAGGAAATTCGACGATATCTTCCGAACCGTAACCGATAGCCGCACGCCGACTTCAGATTCGGAATCGCCGTCGAAAAGTACGTCCGACGGTGTATGATACATCGGGGTAGCGATCGTAGATAGAGAAGAAATAAGGAGAAATGACGAAAAATCGCCATCTTTTTTAGTTTTCTTACCATAACTCGAGAACGACTAGAGCTACGGGGTCGCGGTTTGTTCCAAACGATTCGGATGGACCAGGGGAACGTTTTGCGCCACATTAGAATAAAATCGGAGCGGTATTTCGGGCACAAACTAAGCGAATTTGGGTAAAAAATAGCGATTTTTAACGAATTTCGGCACATTTTTGCGAATATCTCGGAAACGGTTAGAGATATCGGCAAAAGCTTGACGCCATTCGATTCCCCGGGCGAAAACGCTTCGGATAGGCTATGCCAGAACGCTCTAGCGTTAAAAAAAAAAATTTCAAAACTTTAAACGCTCATATCTCGGAAACGGTAAGAGATAGAGACGTGAATTCGACATATTTGGACTCCCCGTGGGAAGGCGCTTCTGATAGGTTATATGGCAGCGTTCTAGCGCGAAATTAATTTTTCAAAACTTTAAACCCGAATATCTCGAGAACGGTTAGAGATATCGGCAAAAGCTTGACGTCATTCGATTCCCCGTTGGAATGCGCGTCTAATTGACCCCCACGGGGTGACCGAGCGCGGATTTAATTTTCGAAACTTTAAACGCCCATATCTCCGGAACGGTTGGTGGTAGGAGGACGGGCGCGGTGCCGTTCGATTCGCCGCGAAAAGGCGCTTCTTCTGATGTATAATACGTCGGGGTTATTTCAATTTTGAGACGATTCTTTTTGAATTTTCCCAAAATTCTCGACGAAATTTAAGGAAATTCGACGATATCTTCCGAACCGTAACCGATAGCCGCACGCCGACTTCAGATTCGGAATCGCCGTCGAAAAGTACGTCCGACGGTGTATGATACATCGGGGTAGCGATCGTAGATAGAGAAGAAATAAGGAGAAATGACGAAAAATCGCCATCTTTTTTAGTTTTCTTACCATAACTCGAGAACGACTAGAGCTACGGGGTCGCGGTTTGTTCCAAACGATTCGGATGGACCAGGGGAACATTTTGCGGCACATTAGAATAAAATCGGAGCGGTATTTCGGGCACAAACTAAGCGAATTTGGGTAAAAAATAGCGATTTTTAACGAATTTCGGCACATTTTTGCGAATATCTCGGAAACGGTTAGAGATATCGGCAAAAGCTTGACGCCATTCGATTCCCCGGGCGAAAACGCTTCGGATAGGCTATGCCAGAACGCTCTAGCGTTAAAAAAAAAATTTCAAAACTTTAAACGCTCATATCTCGGAAACGGTAAGAGATAGAGACGTGAATTCGACATATTTGGACTCCCCGTGGGAAGGCGCTTCTAATAGGTTATATGGCAGCGTTCTAGCGCGAAATTAATTTTTCAAAACTTTAAACCCGAATATCTCGAGAACGGTTAGAGATATCGGCAAAAGCTTGACGTCATTCGATTCCCCGTTGGAATGCGCGTCTAATTGACCCCCACGGGGTGACCGAGCGCGGATTTAATTTTCGAAACTTTAAACGCCCATATCTCCGGAACGGTTGGTGGTAGGAGGACGGGCGCGGTGCCGTTCGATTCGCCGCGAAAAGGCGCTTCTTCTGATGTATAATACGTCGGGGTTATTTCAATTTTGAGACGATTCTTTTTGAATTTTCCCAAAATTCTCGACGAAATTTAAGGAAATTCGACGATATCTTCCGAACCGTAACCGATAGCCGCACGCCGACTTCAGATTCGGAATCGCCGTCGAAAAGTACGTCCGACGGTGTATGATACATCGGGGTAGCGATCGTAGATAGAGAAGAAATAAGGAGAAATGACGAAAAATCGCCATCTTTTTTAGTTTTCTTACCATAACTCGAGAACGACTAGAGCTACGGGGTCGCGGTTTGTTCCAAACGATTCGGATGGACCAGGGGAACATTTTGCGCCACATTAGAATAAAATCGGAGCGATATTTCGGGCACAAACTAAGCGAATTTGGGTAAAAAATAGCGATTTTTAACGAATTTCGGCACATTTTTGCGAATATCTCGGAAACGGTTAGAGATATCGGCAAAAGCTTGACGCCATTCGATTCCCCGGGCGAAAACGCTTCGGATAGGCTATGCCAGAACGCTCTAGCGTTAAAAAAAAAAATTTCAAAACTTTAAACGCTCATATCTCGGAAACGGTAAGAGATAGAGACGTGAATTCGACATATTTGGACTCCCCGTGGGAAGGCGCTTCTGATAGGTTATATGGCAGCGTTCTAGCGCGAAATTAATTTTTCAAAACTTTAAACCCGAATATCTCGAGAACGGTTAGAGATATCGGCAAAAGCTTGACGTCATTCGATTCCCCGTTGGAATGCGCGTCTAATTGACCCCCACGGGGTGACCGAGCGCGGATTTAATTTTCGAAACTTTAAACGCCCATATCTCCGGAACGGTTGGTGGTAGGAGGACGGGCGCGGTGCCGTTCGATTCGCCGCGAAAAGGCGCTTCTTCTGATGTATAATACGTCGGGGTTATTTCAATTTTGAGACGATTCTTTTTGAATTTTCCCAAAATTCTCGACGAAATTTAAGGAAATTCGACGATATCTTCCGAACCGTAACCGATAGCCGCACGCCGACTTCAGATTCGGAATCGCCGTCGAAAAGTACGTCCGACGGTGTATGATACATCGGGGTAGCGATCGTAGATAGAGAAGAAATAAGGAGAAATGACGAAAAATCGCCATCTTTTTTAGTTTTCTTACCATAACTCGAGAACGACTAGAGCTACGGGGTCGCGGTTTGTTCCAAACGATTCGGATGGACCAGGGGAACATTTTGCGCCACATTAGAATAAAATCGGAGCGGTATTTCGGGCACAAACTAAGCGAATTTGGGTAAAAAATAGCGATTTTTAACGAATTTCGGCACATTTTTGCGAATATCTCGGAAACGGTTAGAGATATCGGCAAAAGCTTGACGCCATTCGATTCCCCGGGCGAAAACGCTTCGGATAGGCTATGCCAGAACGCTCTAGCGTTAAAAAAAAAATTTCAAAACTTTAAACGCTCATATCTCGGAAACGGTAAGAGATAGAGACGTGAATTCGACATATTTGGACTCCCCGTGGGAAGGCGCTTCTGATAGGTTATATGGCAGCGTTCTAGCGCGAAATTAATTTTTCAAAACTTTAAACCCGAATATCTCGAGAACGGTTAGAGATATCGGCAAAAGCTTGACGTCATTCGATTCCCCGTTGGAATGCGCGTCTAATTGACCCCCACGGGGTGACCGAGCGCGGATTTAATTTTCGAAACTTTAAACGCCCATATCTCCGGAACGGTTGGTGGTAGGAGGACGGGCGCGGTGCCGTTCGATTCGCCGCGAAAAGGCGCTTCTTCTGATGTATAATACGTCGGGGTTATTTCAATTTTGAGACGATTCTTTTTGAATTTTCCCAAAATTCTCGACGAAATTTAAGGAAATTCGACGATATCTTCCGAACCGTAACCGATAGCCGCACGCCGACTTCAGATTCGGAATCGCCGTCGAAAAGTACGTCCGACGGTGTATGATACATCGGGGTAGCGATCGTAGATAGAGAAGAAATAAGGAGAAATGACGAAAAATCGCCATCTTTTTTAGTTTTCTTACCATAACTCGAGAACGACTAGAGCTACGGGGTCGCGGTTTGTTCCAAACGATTCGGATGGACCAGGGGAACGTTTTGCGCCACATTAGAATAAAATCGGAGCGGTATTTCGGGCACAAACTAAGCGAATTTGGGTAAAAAATAGCGATTTTTAACGAATTTCGGCACATTTTTGCGAATATCTCGGAAACGGTTAGAGATATCGGCAAAAGCTTGACGCCATTCGATTCCCCGGGCGAAAACGCTTCGGATAGGCTATGCCAGAACGCTCTAGCGTTAAAAAAAAAATTTCAAAACTTTAAACGCTCATATCTCGGAAACGGTAAGAGATAGAGACGTGAATTCGACATATTTGGACTCCCCGTGGGAAGGCGCTTCTGATAGGTTATATGGCAGCGTTCTAGCGCGAAATTAATTTTTCAAAACTTTAAACCCGAATATCTCGAGAACGGTTAGAGATATCGGCAAAAGCTTGACGTCATTCGATTCCCCGTTGGAATGCGCGTCTAATTGACCCCCACGGGGTGACCGAGCGCGGATTTAATTTTCGAAACTTTAAACGCCCATATCTCCGGAACGGTTGGTGGTAGGAGGACGGGCGCGGTGCCGTTCGATTCGCCGCGAAAAGGCGCTTCTTCTGATGTATAATACGTCGGGGTTATTTCAATTTTGAGACGATTCTTTTTGAATTTTCCCAAAATTCTCGACGAAATTTAAGGAAATTCGACGATATCTTCCGAACCGTAACCGATAGCCGCACGCCGACTTCAGATTCGGAATCGCCGTCGAAAAGTACGTCCGACGGTGTATGATACATCGGGGTAGCGATCGTAGATAGAGAAGAAATAAGGAGAAATGACGAAAAATCGCCATCTTTTTTAGTTTTCTTACCATAACTCGAGAACGACTAGAGCTACGGGGTCGCGGTTTGCTCCAAACGATTCGGATGGACCAGGGGAACATTTTGCGCCACATTAGAATAAAATCGGAGCGGTATTTCGGGCACAAACTAAGCGAATTTGGGTAAAAAATAGCGATTTTTAACGAATTTCGGCACATTTTTGCGAATATCTCGGAAACGGTTAGAGATATCGGCAAAAGCTTGACGCCATTCGATTCCCCGGGCGAAAACGCTTCGGATAGGCTATGCCAGAACGCTCTAGCGTTAAAAAAAAAATTTCAAAACTTTAAACGCTCATATCTCGGAAACGGTAAGAGATAGAGACGTGAATTCGACATATTTGGACTCCCCGTGGGAAGGCGCTTCTGATAGGTTATATGGCAGCGTTCTAGCGCGAAATTAATTTTTCAAAACTTTAAACCCGAATATCTCGAGAACGGTTAGAGATATCGGCAAAAGCTTGACGTCATTCGATTCCCCGTTGGAATGCGCGTCTAATTGACCCCCACGGGGTGACCGAGCGCGGATTTAATTTTCGAAACTTTAAACGCCCATATCGGGAACGGTTGGTGGTAGGAGGACGGGCGCGGTGCCGTTCGATTCGCCGCGAAAAGGCGCTTCTTCTGATGTATAATACGTCGGGGTTATTTCAATTTTGAGACGATTCTTTTTGAATTTTCCCAAAATTCTCGACGAAATTTAAGGAAATTCGACGATATCTTCCGAACCGTAACCGATAGCCGCACGCCGACTTCAGATTCGGAATCGCCGTCGAAAAGTACGTCCGACGGTGTATGATACATCGGGGTAGCGATCGTAGATAGAGAAGAAATAAGGAGAAATGACGAAAAATCGCCATCTTTTTTAGTTTTCTTACCATAACTCGAGAACGACTAGAGCTACGGGGTCGCGGTTTGTTCCAAACGATTCGGATGGACCAGGGGAACGTTTTGCGCCACATTAGAATAAAATCGGAGCGGTATTTCGGGCACAAACTAAGCGAATTTGGGTAAAAAATAGCGATTTTTAACGAATTTCGGCACATTTTTGCGAATATCTCGGAAACGGTTAGAGATATCGGCAAAAGCTTGACGCCATTCGATTCCCCGGGCGAAAACGCTTCGGATAGGCTATGCCAGAACGCTCTAGCGTTAAAAAAAAATTTCAAAACTTTAAACGCTCATATCTCGGAAACGGTAAGAGATAGAGACGTGAATTCGACATATTTGGACTCCCCGTGGGAAGGCGCTTCTGATAGGTTATATGGCAGCGTTCTAGCGCGAAATTAATTTTTCAAAACTTTAAACCCGAATATCTCGAGAACGGTTAGAGATATCGGCAAAAGCTTGACGTCATTCGATTCCCCGTTGGAATGCGCGTCTAATTGACCCCCACGGGGTGACCGAGCGCGGATTTAATTTTCGAAACTTTAAACGCCCATATCTCCGGAACGGTTGGTGGTAGGAGGACGGGCGCGGTGCCGTTCGATTCGCCGCGAAAAGGCGCTTCTTCTGATGTATAATACGTCGGGGTTATTTCAATTTTGAGACGATTCTTTTTGAATTTTCCCAAAATTCTCGACGAAATTTAAGGAAATTCGACGATATCTTCCGAACCGTAACCGATAGCCGCACGCCGACTTCAGATTCGGAATCGCCGTCGAAAAGTACGTCCGACGGTGTATGATACATCGGGGTAGCGATCGTAGATAGAGAAGAAATAAGGAGAAATGACGAAAAATCGCCATCTTTTTTAGTTTTCTTACCATAACTCGAGAACGACTAGAGCTACGGGGTCGCGGTTTGTTCCAAACGATTCGGATGGACCAGGGGAACATTTTGCGCCACATTAGAATAAAATCGGAGCGGTATTTCGGGCACAAACTAAGCGAATTTGGGTAAAAAATAGCGATTTTTAACGAATTTCGGCACATTTTTGCGAATATCTCGGAAACGGTTAGAGATATCGGCAAAAGCTTGACGCCATTCGATTCCCCGGGCGAAAACGCTTCGGATAGGCTATGCCAGAACGCTCTAGCGTTAAAAAAAAAATTTCAAAACTTTAAACGCTCATATCTCGGAAACGGTAAGAGATAGAGACGTGAATTCGACATATTTGGACTCCCCGTGGGAAGGCGCTTCTGATAGGTTATATGGCAGCGTTCTAGCGCGAAATTAATTTTTCAAAACTTTAAACCCGAATATCTCGAGAACGGTTAGAGATATCGGCAAAAGCTTGACGTCATTCGGGGAAGTGACCGAGCGTGGATTTAATTTTCGAAACTTTAAACGCCCATATCTCTAACTTTATATTACATTTCAATACTTCTCAATCGACATGTCTTATTGCCATTTTTTATAATTGTTTTTCTTATTCTTACTGATGGATTATTTGTGTTTAAAGATTGTATTTGACAATATTATTATTCTAATGTAAATAGCAAAAGTGTCAAATACAATCATTAAACAGATAAAAATTTAATTATTTTTATTTATTATATATATATATTATCGAGAATAACCTATACCATAAATGGGTGTTAGGTATTATTATATATATTTTTGAATTATGGCGCCATCTACCTTAATTTTGCCTTGTCTGTGCTCCATAGCATTCTATGATGAAAGTTATATGACAGTTTGTTTTGGTTAGAACTCTTGTCACGCTTGTTATCATATCAGGTAATCAGGTACATATTATATATGTTTGAGATGGAAATACAATAAATAAATATGTTCTAGCAGGTGCTCGCTCCAAATCTGGTACGAATATGGAATTCGAAAAGCCATACGCAGATACAAGTTAACCTCAAATAGTAGTAGTAGGTCTGCAGTGATAAAATACAATGTGTATTGTCGGAGTAGTAATAGCGTCAGCACTTGAGATAAACTGGGGAAAATACCACTATACTTCCATTATCTGACAGCAGTTACAATGTGTATAGCGATTGTAAAAGGTACGGTAACAGTAGTTGGTACGGTGAAGTGCGATACAGATATAATATTCATGTGCGTATATTGTAGATACACATCCGGAGAGATGTCGAGTATCCATAACCTGGTGCGATAGTGATCTCAATAACATGTAATACAGAATTGTTGTTCCGATATAGTATTTATGTCACTCGATCTAAGAATATAAAGAAAGATAGATATATGTGTGTTGTAATAGTGTATGTAAATGATGAAAATAAATAATAAATACCAGATGAGTGTCGATTATTGTATAATTACTTCCGTTACAGAATCATATCTGTCAAATGAATGAAATGTGTGAGATGTTCCGATACAGTATTTATGTCACCCGATCTAAGAATAAAGAGATATGTGTGTGTATGTAAATGATGAAAATAAATAATAAATACCTGTAATCCAGATGGGTGTCGATTATTATATAATATCCTCCGATACAGAATCATATCTGTCAAATGATGTGATGTGTGTGATTGATGTAATCAAAACCTCAATACCTTTAGTATATATATAATTAGCTAAAAATAAAGAAAGAACGCTTTAAGATACGTATAAATTAATCGTATATCATAATGAATAAATAAAATATAAGAGGTCGCACTAAAGAAACTAGTCCATTCTGGGCAAGCGCAGTTGTCCAAAATCGGGACTTGTAATGGTTCTAAAAACCATTAGGGACGGGGGGCGGGCCCGGGGCAAAGTTGCTGCCGGGTTGGTGACTGATCTGCTCGATTTGGTTTCGATCGATTTAGGGGGTTTATGACCACTCTGAAAAGAGTTTGACACATATGAGGGGTAGATATAAGGATAAGCTATCTTATGAGAGGGGAAAGAATCCCGTAGAGGCGACGAGTCGAGAGTTATTAGCGAAAAACGAATTATAACCTCGAAAAGGGCGAAAATTAGAGGCGTCGGAGAGCGCGTTCGCGGGGTCGTAGAGACGTATCGGGGTGCGATACGAGTCGTGACGGGGTCGGTTTCGCGATTTTCGGTCGGAGAGCGGAGATACGGGCGTTTTTGTTCAAGAGAACGATCTAGGGTCGAAATTTCGGAGGCCGATATCTCGGCCGGGACGGGTCGGCTAATTGGGGAGACGGTTTTAACGGACGCGGGGGTCGATCTTAGGGCAGGTTAACTAAGAGATTTTCTTTTAATTATGCCGAATAATGAATCGATAAAAATCGGTGACACGTAGTCGAGGTGCCGGTCGATAGATGACACGACAGATTAAAGTATGGGTATTATTATGAATCGTAAGTGATTAAAGAATAGTTTCAGTTAATTCGGGCTCGTCGATATAAATCGCGTACACCCACATGCAGTTTTTAATCGAATTAGCAAGTTTAATGATATCGAAATAAAGTGACAACGTAGTTGGGGTGGTGGCGGATAGATGGCGCCACTAACGTAAACGATGGTGAAAATGATTGACATAAATAATATTAAATAATAATATGTCAAACATAAACGAACCAAACATTACATAAATTAGCCGAACGTCCTTTACATTAAATATGGTGTACTTGAAGCTACGGGGTTAGGCCGAATACAAGGTATTATTACTTTATTAATTAATTTATTTATTTATATTAAAATAGGAATGTGTCGGTAGGTAGATGGATATGGGAAAGCGAGGGCATTAGTTATGTATGGCAAAGTTCCATCTCGTCCGATCACTGAAGTCATACAGCATCAAGCGCGATTAACCTTAAATAGGCTCCCACTTAAGAACAGGGGGGCGTGTTGTTATACAGAAGGTGTTGGTAAATGTAGATGAGATGGTGAACGCGGCAGCAGCGGCAATGGTTATGGCAAAGTTCCATCTCGTCCGATCACTGAAGTCATACAGCATCAAGCGCGATTAACCTTAAATAGGCTCCCACTTAAGAACAGGGGGTGGGCGTGTTGTTGTCGATTGTGTGATTTAATTAATAAACGTATATAAGAACAAAAATTGGTTTATTTTATTCGTGCATGCATAAGTAGTATCTATGTATATAGTATACTAAATTAGCGAATGATAATAATAGACAGATATGTTTACTGAAAATTCCAGTATTTAAAATAATGACATACTGATAATGTTAGTTTTCTTAAAAAGGGTCAAGAACTCTCCGGTGTTTTACTATCGGTATACCTAATTTCATTCAGTTTTTCTTAGAAAGTCGCTATTATTTATCAGATATATTTACTGAAAAGTACTGTTTTTTAGCAAGTAGGTGTCTTTTTTCGGTTATTTTACTTAATTTTCCAGTTTTTTAAAGAACTTCCCGATTCTTCGGGTGTTTTACTAAAGAGTCCCGTTTTTATAAAGGCACTAGATAAATTTTCGGTGTTTTACTTAAAATTTCATGTTTATTAAAATTTTTTCCATTATTTTACTACAAATTCTGGTTTTTTCAAAAAAGCCTTCCACTTTTTCTGTTCTTTTCCTTCGAATTCCAGTTTTTTCGGTTTTTTTACTGAAAATTCCAGTTTATTAAAAAAAATCCGGTTTTTTACCTAAAATTCCCGTTTCGTTATTAAAAAAGTGTATTATTTCGGTATTTTTACTACGAATTCCAATTTTTTCAAAAGAGCGTCCACTTTTTCGGTTTTTTTCTTCAAATTCCGGTTTCTTTAAAAAAATTCCGGTTTTTTTACTTCAAATTCCTGTTTTTTTTTTTAAACTTCCGGTTTTTTCGGTTTTTTTTTACCAGAATTTCCAAATTTGTTAGAAAACTTCCGGCTTTTTTACTACAAATTCTATTTTTTTTTCTTAAAATTCCGATTTTTTAAAAAAAACTTCCGGTTTTTTTAGGTTTTTTTTCTTCAAATTCCGGTTTTTTTTAAAACTTCCGGTTCTTTCGGTTTTTTTACTAGAACTTCCCAATTTGTTAAAAAACTTCCGGTTTTTTTCGGTTTTTTTTTAAAAACTTCCGGTTTTTTCGGTTTTTTTTACCAGAATTTCCAAATTTGTTAGAAAACTTCCGGTTTTTTTACTACAAATTCCATTTTTATTTCGGTTTTTTTTTTTAAAATTCCGATTTTTTTAAAAAAACTTCCGGTTTTTTCGGTTTTTTTACTTCAAAATCCGGTTTTTTTAAAAAAACTTCCGGTTTTTTCGGTTTTTGTACTTCAAAATCCGGTTTTTAAAAAAAATTTCACTTTTTTTCCCTTTTTTTTCCAGAATTTCCAAATTTGTTACAAAAACTTCCGGTTTTTTCGGTTTTTTTACTTCAAATTCCTGTTTTTTTTTTTAAACTTCCGGTTTTTTCGGTTTTTTTTTACCAGAATTTCCAAATTTGTTAGAAAACTTCCGGCTTTTTTACTACAAATTCTATTTTTTTTTCTTAAAATTCCGATTTTTTAAAAAAAACTTCCGGTTTTTCCGGTTTTTGTACTTCAAAATCCGGTTTTTTTTTTTAAACTTCCGGTTTTTTCGGTTTTTTTTTACCAGAATTTCCAAATTTGTTAGAAAACTTCCGGCTTTTTTACTACAAATTCCATTTTTTTTTCGGTTTTTTTTCTTAAAATTCCGATTTTTTAAAAAAAACTTCCGGTTTTTTTAGGTTTTTTTTCTTCAAATTCCGGTTTTTTTAAAAACTTCGGGTTCTTTCGGTTTTTTTACTAGAACTTCCCAATTTGTTAAAAAACTTCCGGTTTTTTTCGGTTTTTTTTTAAAAACTTCCGGTTTTTTCGGTTTTTTTTACCAGAATTTCCAAATTTGTTAGAAAACTTCCGGTTTTTTTACTACAAATTCCATTTTTATTTCGGTTTTTTTTCTTAAAATTCCGATTTTTTTTAAAAAACTTCCGGTTTTTTCGGTTTTTTTACTTCAAAATCCGGTTTTTTAAAAAAAACTTCCGGTTTTTCCGGTATTTGTACTTCAAAATCCGGTTTTTAAAAAAAATTTCACTTTTTTTCCCTTTTTTTTCCAGAATTTCCAAATTTGTTAAAAAAAACTTCCGGTTTTTTTATCTTCAAATTCCGGTTTTTTTTTTTTAAAACTTCCGGTTTTTCCGGTTCTTTTACTTCAAAATCCGGTTTTTTTTAAAAAACTTCCGGTTTTTTCGGTTTTATTACTTCAGAATCCGGGTTTTTTTAAAAATACCACTTTTTTTCGGTTTTGTTATACAATTTCCAAATTCTTCAAAAAACCATCCCCTTTTTTCGGTTTTTTTAACCAGAATTTCCAAATTTGTTAAAAAAATTCCGCTTTTTTCGGTATTTTTTACTACAAATTTCAGATTTCTCAAAAAAGCTTCCACTTTGTCGGTTTTTTCACTTTAAAATCCGGTTTTTAAAAAAAATTCCGCTTTTTTTCGGTTTTGTTATACAAATTCCAGTTATTTCAAAAAATCATCCACTTCTACCGGTTTCTTTACCAGGATTTCCAAATTTGTTAAAAAAACTTCCGGTTTTTTTCATTTTTTTACTATAAATTCTAGTTTTTGAGGAAAAGCTTCCACTTTTTCGGTTTTTTTCCTTCAAATTCCGGTTTTTTTTAAAAAACTTTCGGTTTTTTCGGTTTTTTACTTCAAAATCCGGGTTTTTTTTAAAATACCAGTTTTTTTCGGTTTTGTTATATAATTTCCAAATTCTTCAAAAAACCATCCCCTTTTTTCGGTTTTTTTTTACCAGAATTTCCAAATTTGTTAAAAAAATTCCGCTTTTTTCGGTATTTTTTACTACAAATTTCAGATTTCTCAAAAAAGCTTCCACTTTGTCGGTTTTTTCACTTTAAAATCCGGTTTTTAAAAAAAATTCCGCTTTTTTTCGGTTTTGTTATACAAATTCCAGTTATTTCAAAAAATCATCCACTTCTACCGGTTTTTTTACCAGAATTTCCAAGGTTGTTACACAAACTACTGGTTTTTTTCGGGGGGGGGGGGGGGGGGGAGCGTCCCACCGAAAATAGTGAAACCACAGCGCCATCTATGGAGCAGTAGCGGAAACCCAGGTAGGCGACTGTAATACATTACAGCGCCATCTATGGAGCAGTGGGGAAAGCTCAGGTAGGAGACTGCAATACATTACAGGAACCTGTATCGTCGTTAGTAGGTACTCGAAGAACTTGGCATTCACACCTGCGGCGCCCCCCGAGAAGGAATGACTCCCACTCACGATACCCCCGGAGAAATGACCACCTTCGATTACGGCGCCCTCGGAGAAATACCAACCCCCATCTCCGGCGTCCTTCCGGGAGTAATTACCCCCCCCCCCCCCCCGCGCTGCCGGAGATGTAACAACCTCCACCCCCGCCGCCATCGGAATACCCCCCCCCCCCGCACCCTTCGGCAGAAAAACAACCCCACTCCCTGCGCTCATAGAGAAGGGTTCTCCCCCCACCCCGGACCCTTCGGCAGAAAACCACCCCACCCCCGGCGCCCATAGAGAAGTCACCTCCCCCACCCCCGCGCCCTATCAGATGGAACCACCCCACCCCCGGCGCCGCCGGGTAGGTACCAACCCTCACTCCCAGCGCTCCTAGGGTGGTAATCACCCCCGGCGTCCGAGGAGAGGGAATCACTTCCACCCCCTGGCGCCGGCGGATAGGTAACCACCCCCACCGCCTCTAGAGAGGAAGCCACCCCCGGCGGCCTTGGGCAGGTTGCCGTTCCTAGAGAAGCAGCCACCCCCGGCGCCCTTGGGTAGGAAACCACCCCCACCCTAAGCGCCCATAGGAGATGTAACCGCCCCCGGCGCCCGCGGTGAAGGAACCACCGCCCATATCGGGTATACCATACCGTCACGCCGGCCAATCTTCGGAGAACAGTGTCATATAGTCGATATATTTATCGATAATATCGAGATAATTATACTGGATCTAAATATGTACAGGTTTCTACCTTACCATCCGTGCGCCTCGGGAAAGCTAACGTTCGCTTGATTATAATATAAGTAAAGTCTCCATCGATATTAACTCTCGATAACGGAGTATCGGAACATCACAATGTCGATATACATACTACATACACAGAAGGTAAACAGAAGTAAAATTGGTAATGGACAAGGCATAGGATAAAGTCATCGAGTACAGACCACAGTGCATCAGGGTCCTATGGGCCTGGTGGGGGTGGGTCGTTCGGGGGGCAAGTTCCGGGGGTGGGTCGTTTTTTGGGCCGACGGGCCTGGTGGGGGTGGGTCGTTCGGGGGGCAAGTTCCGGGGGTGGGTCGTTTTTTGGGCCGACGGGCCTGGTGGGGGTGGGTCGTTCGGGGGGCAAGTTCCGGGGGTGGGTCGTTTTTTGGGCCGACGGGCCTGGTGGGGGTGGGTCGTTCGGGGGGCAAGTTCCGGGGGTGGGTCGTTTTTTGGGCCGACGGGCCTGGTGGGGGTGGGTCGTTCGGGGGGCAAGTTCCGGGGGTGGGTCGTTTTTTGGGCCGACGGGCCTGGTGGGGGTGGGTCGTTCGGGGGGCAAGTTCCGGGGGTGGGTCGTTTTTTGGGCCGACGGGCCTGGTGGGGGTGGGTCGTTCGGGGGGCAAGTTCCGGGGGTGGGTCGTTTTTTGGGCCGACGGGCCTGGTGGGGGTGGGTCGTTCGGGGGGCAAGTTCCGGGGGTGGGTCGTTTTTTGGGCCGACGGGCCTGGTGGGGGTGGGTCGTTCGGGGGGCAAGTTCCGGGGGTGGGTCGTTTTTTGGGCCGACGGGCCTGGTGGGGGTGGGTCGTTCGGGGGGCAAGTTCCGGGGGTGGGTCGTTTTTTGGGCCGACGGGCCTGGTGGGGGTGGGTCGTTCGGGGGGCAAGTTCCGGGGGTGGGTCGTTTTTTGGGCCGACGGGCCTGGTGGGGGTGGGTCGTTCGGGGGGCAAGTTCCGGGGGTGGGTCGTTTTTTGGGCCGACGGGCCTGGTGGGGGTGGGTCGTTCGGGGGGCAAGTTCCGGGGGTGGGTCGTTTTTTGGGCCGACGGGCCTGGTGGGGGTGGGTCGTTCGGGGGGCAAGTTCCGGGGGTGGGTCGTTTTTTGGGCCGACGGGCCTGGTGGGGGTGGGTCGTTCGGGGGGCAAGTTCCGGGGGTGGGTCGTTTTTTGGGCCGACGGGCCTGGTGGGGGTGGGTCGTTCGGGGGGCAAGTTCCGGGGGTGGGTCGTTTTTTGGGCCGACGGGCCTGGTGGGGGTGGGTCGTTCGGGGGGCAAGTTCCGGGGGTGGGTCGTTTTTTGGGCCGACGGGCCTGGTGGGGGTGGGTCGTTCGGGGGGCAAGTTCCGGGGGTGGGTCGTTTTTTGGGCCGACGGGCCTGGTGGGGGTGGGTCGTTCGGGGGGCAAGTTCCGGGGGTGGGTCGTTTTTTGGGCCGACGGGCCTGGTGGGGGTGGGTCGTTCGGGGGGCAAGTTCCGGGGGTGGGTCGTTTTTTGGGCCGACGGGCCTGGTGGGGGTGGGTCGTTCGGGGGGCAAGTTCCGGGGGTGGGTCGTTTTTTGGGCCGACGGGCCTGGTGGGGGTGGGTCGTTCGGGGGG